>JASPKZ010007367.1:0-330000 GCA_030220185.1 Diploptera punctata | reverse complement strand
AATATCTGTGATAGATACCATATCCTAATCTGCAGGAATAGAAACATATCAGTGATGTGCACAAATAAGTGACTGATCAATACATGCACAATTCGTGCGCATTCTTCTTATTATTATTTATAAAGTTGGTTTGTTTTACAGATAGGAGAGCAATGTTGTAATAACGCGCGCACTCACAGTGTCATGAGGCTTGTAGCGACATTTTTAAGTCGCAGCTGACGCCAAGTCGCGCGGCTCGTAACGCAGTGCTAGAACACTGTAGCGATCTCAGCCCCAAAGTTCTGCAGTGCGTCAAGAACTTCACCAAGGTCACCCCAGCAACCAACCCGCATAAATGTAAGTTACATGTTCAGCAGTTCATTTGTTATTTTTATGTATGTAAACCATAACCAACTCACTGACACTATCAAACCCGGAGGTTCATGGCCATGTGGACATAAGTTCTCCATACATCCCTATCATGAGCTAACGTTTTCCAGTCATTCCTTGTATTACTCGTCCAAGTTAAATCTGCACGCGAAAAATACGCTAAGAATGTGCTGTCGATTCCTTTTCTTCTCTTGTGCCATCATTAGGCATCGGAAATTGAGGATTTTTTTATGTCTTAAGACGAGGCCCAACATAATATAAAAACATTTTGGGCCATTGTAGGCCAGAAAATGGTGGGTTTTATTTGCCGTTTCTTTCCTTTTTCAGCATTTTTTGGTTTATTGGTTCTTTTTTTTTAGTCTTTTTAAGATCTTGACGGCTTTTCTTTGCAACTTTTCCTTCTTTCGACTATATTTATACATTCGTTAGTCGAATTATGCTTCTAGCCAAATGTGCTTCTAGATATACTAATTTGAATGTAATTAAATTTATCCAGGATATCCACAGTCGTTCGCTGAATTCATTGTAGATGGGAAAATTGTTCATTCTTTTCTTTTTTTATTCAATGCCCCAGGTTGTCATTTCGACATTTCTGGTGTTCTCTCCTAGCATTTGCTTAATTGTAACCCACTTCTGAAGTTGGGGAGTCTATAGGGCAGAGTTTCGTTACCCCGATATGATGGGTGATAAATGATAATGAAGCGCCAGGAGAATTCTTAACCTAAACTTAACCTAAAGTACAGACCCTGGCAACCACATGAATTATTCCCTTTAAGGAAAAATACCTATGGTTTGACCGGAAATCGAACCCGGGACCTCATGAAAAGTAGTCAGAAACGCTGACCACTAGCCCATGAGGCTAAATTCTCCAATAATTTTTGTTTTTTTTAACGAATACAGAATTCCTTTTTCAAACTATGTTGAATTAAAACAAATAAGGCCTATATAAAGTATGAAAAAAGAAGTCATTTTTTCTTCCGCAGTGTATATTGCATATCACTAGAATTCTGTACTTTTAAAATATTATTTTATTATATTCATTAAAAAAAACAGTTAAAATTAAAATTTATCATCCAATTTGAATTGCCTTTTCACGTCCGTTTTTTTTTTTTTCCAGTTTTTAGGTCTTTTTTCGGGATATTTTTAGGTCTTTTTGAAGATCTTTTATAGGTATTTTATAGGCCCTCAACTTCCGAGCCCTAGTTATCACTTCATGTTCCACGTATTGTGTTATTTGACTGGGAGGGCAGCGCTGGCAAATACTGTGTTTAAAATGATCCTTTACATACAATAATCATTGACAAAATGAATAATTCGGCAATCAAGTTACTACTGGGGAATGAGCTGCCATTCCTTTGATTTCTTCGTTACAAGTTGTCAATTCCCTTTAGCTGTTGTGTTGTGAGGTTGGTAATAGAGAGATGACAAACACTGATTTTAACTGATCTGAAACCTTCAGCAGTCGTCGACTAAATGAGTAATTTGACAACCTTACTTACTTACTTACTCACTGGCACTATCGAACCCGTAGGTTCATGGCCGCGCGGACATAAGCTCTCCATACATCCCTATCCTGAGCTAATGCTTGCCAATCATTCCCAGTATAATCTACTTCCCTCAAATCATAGTTAATGTTGTTCACCCACCTCATTCTTGGTCTACCAACTGGCCGTTTTCCCTCTGGCTTTCCTACAAGAAGCTTCCATGCACGTCTTTCATTCCCCATACGCGCAACATGTCCTGCCCATCGCAGTCTACGAGACTTAACTGTTCTTATTATATCTGGCTTCCTATAAAGACCATGTAGTTCATTGTTATGTAGTCTTCTCCATTCACCTGTCTGTTCATCTCTCTTTGGTCCAAAAATTTTCCTAAGTACTTTATTCTCAAATACTCGTAATCTCCTTTCCTCCCTTAAAGTAAGAGTCCATGTTTCGCACCCATACAATATAACTGGTAGAATAATAGTTTTATATATTTTCAGCTTAACGTTTTTTGAAAGGAGTTGGGACATCAGAAGTCTCTGCAATGCATAATAGCACGCATTTCCAGAATTGAGCCTATGTTTAATTTCTTTGTGCGTCTCATTCCTATTTGTGATTATTGTTCCTAGGTATTTGAATTCAGCCACTTCCTCAAAATTTCCCTCATTTGTCATTAGCTGTCCATTTCCCATGTGTTGATATTTCACATGTGTTTGGAGTCAGGCTTTTTAAACTGACCCAAACCTTCTGGCGGCACCATGACCCTGGGGTCGACTCAGCCTCTAACGGAACTGAGTACCAGACGTTTGTTCTGGGGTTAAAGGCGGCCGTAACGCAGTGCTGACAACCCGGCTGACATCAAGTGCCGATTGTCCAGAAAAAGTTGGAGCCTTAACCTCCTACTACCCCAAGGGTCTCCTGAGGCCTGTAGTGGGACAACTTTACTTTACTTTTAGGAATTCTCCCTTCTATAAGAAATAGTTTGGCAACACTAGCGCTGACACACTTTTTTTCCTCTAGCCATGCAGACTTAACGTGGAGGAGTAATATAATTCACCACCCTCAAATCATGATTAATTTTGTTCTCCCACCTCAATCTACTGATCGCTTTTTCTCTGGTTTCCTTACAACAAATTTCCTGCCCGTCGCAGTCTTAACAACTGGTTGGCTGACAAACTCACTGACACTATTCGCATAAGGTCTCTTACGTCATTCCACGTAGCGAAATGGATGGAGAACCCTTGATGAGGAGTTTATGTTCGTGCGGCCACGAAACTCCGGGTTCAATAGTGTCAGTTACATAGTTATAGTCCATGAGGGCTAACTTGTCTAGAATATTTTAGAAAGAGAAAGAGAGTACTCACCATCTTCTTTCTCACTCATACACATATCTCTTCACGGTGACAGCGGTAGGGCAGACACTCCCTGTAGTGAACATAGATCAGTGGTGGCATTCCTTTCTTCTATGTCTTCATTTTCATCGTCGTTGGTATCGTCTAAATTTATTTCAAACCGATCACTAATTTCGTCCATTAAACCGTCTGCCTGCCAATATGACTCTTCAATATTTTCAGTGTGTTCACACGCTCTTCTCCAATTTTCTGCAGTCACTTTTAACAGAGCACTCTGAACCAGTCGCCACTGACAAAAATTACCTGACACAAAAAAGTGACAGGACGGAAGTGGGGGGGGGGGAGTTTTTCTAGCATTCCTAAGTAATTTTACAAGGGTAGCCCATTGTGTTTTGCGAAGGGTGGAAGAACAGTTCTCTAGACAAGTAGCAGAAATCATGCCAACTTAGTCCTCCTCCACTAATAGTTAGATATTTAAATTCAGTCATATCTTCAAAATTTCTCTTATTTGTTGCTAACTTTCCATTCCCGTTTAATAATGTGTATTTAGTTAAGTTGTTGTTTTGAATCCAAGCTTTTAATAATAATTTATGAGGTAACCATTTAAATTAACTGAAATTAATTGTACAAGACATACGTCAATTACCAAATCGACAGGCCTGAGGGTCCTTGGCCTACCAGCCGGCCGCTGACCTCACATCTACATGTGCTAATCACAGAGGTAGACGATCCTTCAGCCAGTGTAGGAGTGACATGTGGTCACATGTCGGGTCCCCCAGCCGTTATAGCTGGTTTTCTCAACCTGGAGTCGCTACTTATTGTATGTATGTACCCCATACGTCCCGCGTGGGGACATGGGTGCTCCCTAGCGGAAGTTTCTTAACCAAGCTAATTTAGTTACGCTTATTGTAGCTACCCAAATTCCTCACGATGCTGGCTGGTCACCAGTCCCATACTGGCCAAAAAGTCCATGAGAAATTTTCTTTCTTCATGGAGACCCGAATCAGCGCAAATCCCGTACCTCTACGTCAAGACATCTTGCCTTAACCACTCGGCTACGGCGGGGGACCAGTCGTCATCAACCGTTGTTTTAATTTGCGTAGACCTTTCGAGTTTCTACATAATAGGTTAAAGTAATAAATATATATTTCGTACCCGAGTAAAGGCCTAAGGATGACTTGATAACTCAGGTACAATTTTATTTTATATTGATATTTACTTCTTTTTATTATTTTAAAAATTGTGAATGCTTCTCGCTTTATTTTGATTCGTGAGTTCTTTACGAATAATAAGCACACTCTGTATGTATTGGGTTGTTATACAGTTCTGTATTGCTGCGATAAGGCGGATGAGAAACAATGCCGGGACTCCTGCAAGCGGATACTTCGTGTCAAGACAACAGGACAGGAGATAGTTGACAGTCTGCAGATAGAAGGCTGTGGACCTCCATTACTTCATGTAAGTTATCTCAGCTCCATCATAACTTTCATTGATCATCGATTAATTCATTTATTGAATCAATTATTATTCATTGATTCTATTTGATCATTTATTACGAATTATTTTAATTGCTGTTTATTTTTATTCATTTATCATTTTCCTTTGTCATCTAAGGATTAAGTCCCATGGTTCTGATCCTGAGAGTTGTACGTTCAATCCCGGCTGGGGACAATGGATTTTTAGAATGCAAGAAAAAAATTCAAAGATTGAGTAACTCCAGGAGAGATTTTAAGCCGTGGGTCCTGAGTCTAAATTCTAAAGGGTGGGTCCAGAGTCTGAAGGTTTTCGAGCTCCAAACAGATTTTTAAAATATGAAAATAATTAAATTCCACATAATATGAAATAAAATTATGTACATTGTAAAATTTGAAAGTTTTTTTATATGAACTTAATATATTAACAACAGTAAAAATTCTCTTTTATTACTTGTAAAACGAATAACCAGTGATTTAGTTTGTATGGAGGGTGACAAAGGGGAACGGTGTCCCCCCAAATGCTTCAGATGCATTTTTAAGTGTATTTCCTTATAATCTACCATAGCAATACTGCTGGAACCAATTATTGATAGTTTTTTTTGTCAAAATATATTTAAAAACCCTCGTTCTATAATTTACTAGCTAATGACCGGCGTGCGCTGCTATGCCTAAATAAATAGAATATGATTTTTAAATTTTCGTTTCAGATTAACTCCTACACCTAATAGTTTTAGAGCATAATAGCGGTTAAACATATCCCGTACCTCAAAATCTGTCTACGCAATGTATACATTTTCAGATTTCAGGCAAACCCCTATTTATAATAGTAAAATTTTGCTGAGTTTTGGGTAATACCTACCTTGGTTTATTTTAATAGCATATACTGAGTTTCGATGCGAAACACCGAAAATTGCGACCGCTAGAGCCATTTTTCAATTTTCGTTTCACGTCAACTCCTGCTCTTAATGGTTTTAGAGCACAATAAATAGCGGCTAAACACTCGGCGTACTTAAAAACCTGTAGGCCTATATACAAATTTTCATTAAGATCTGTTGCGTGGTTTAGAAGTTTATAAATCACAAACGTTACTCATTTAATTTTATATACGAGTAATAGTTATAGTATTATGGAAGCTCCTATAAAGGTTAATCTCCCCCTTTTTTTCCCAACTAAAGGACTACTATTTTATCAACGCACGCAGGTGAAGTGAGGGTTGCGGACCACGTGTTGTGTAAACAATAAATGTGGTTAGTTAGCACTAATTAGTAAAGTAAAGCTTGGAGATGAATTGTGCGCGCACACTTGGCAAGTTTCAGCCAATTAGCCAACTTGCTAAGTACAAATAATGACATATTAGGCAGACAGAGGGCACTATATATAGACCTGTGCCTCCATATACTTGACAATCGTGAGGACTTTTTTTTTTTTACGTTTTAAAAATGTTGAAATTACTTTTTCAATTGATTTCTTATTCACTCTTTAGAATGTAAGATCATATAATGTCTAGTTAGTTTATATGTATCCAGTAAGTAGGTCGTAGAGCCTATATTCTTAGGGCTTTTAATTACATTCAATTTGAAAAGTAAAAATACATAGAAATATACTAAAATAGAATAGGGACGATATACAGTACAGTATATTGAATAGAGATACGTAGGCTATAGACGGTCACTTATTGTATATAGTGATATAATAGAGGCGGCGATATAATATAGACGTCATTTATTAGAACTCGTAAATTAATAGACTATCCTTTAATATAGAGAGTGATTTCATGGAGGCGGCGATATAATATAGGCGTCACTTAATAGAACCCATAAACTAATAGACTATCTCTTAATAAAGACAGTGATTTTGTAGAGGCGGTGTTGTAATATAGATGGCCACTTATTATAGATAATGATATAATAGAAATGGCGGTGTAATATAGACGGTCAATTATTATTATAGCTAGTGATATAATAGAAACGGCGGTACAATTTAAACTGTCACTTAACTTAATAGAGGCGGCGGTATAAATAGATGGTCACTTAATATAGACGGCGGTATAATAGGCCTATAGACGGCGATGATAGAGGCGATGGTGTAATATAGACAGTCACTTAATATAGATGATTTAATAAAAGCGGCGGTATAATATATATGATCACTTAATATGGACGGCGATTTAATAGAGGCGGCGGTGCTGTAATATAGACGGTCACTTAATATAAACGTCGATTTAATAGATGCGACGGTAAAATATAGACGGCGATTTAATAGAGGCGGTGGTGTATTATAGACGGTCACTTATTATAGATAGTGATGTAATATAAGCGGCGGTATAATATAGACGGTCACTTAATATAAACGGCGATTTAATAGAGGCGGCGGTAAAATATAGACGGCGATTTAATAGAGGCGTTGGTGTATTATAGAGGGTCACTTATTATAGATAGTGATGTAATATAAGCGGCGGTATAATATAGACGGTCACTTAATATAAACGGCGATTTAATAGAGGCGGCGGTAAAATATAGACGGCGATTTAATAGAGGCGGTGGTGTATTATAGACGGTCACTTATTATAGATAGTGATGTAATATAAGCGGCGGTATAATATAGACGGTCACTTAATGTAGACGATGATCATAGAGGCGATGGTGTAGGCCTAATATAGACAGTCGCTTAATATAGACGGTCACTTAATATAGAGTCTATATTATAGACGGTCACTTAATATAGACGGACATGTTATAGAGGCGATAGTGTAATATAGATGGTCACATATAGAGTCTATATTATAGAAGGTCACTTAATATAGACGGCGATGTAATAGAGGTGGTCACTTATTATAGACGGTCAATTAATATAGATCTTCTTCTTCTTCTTCTTCCGAATTAATATAGATGGCGATTTAATAGAGGTGGCGGTATAATATAGACGGTCACTTAATGGAGTTCGAAAATTATGTTGGCATAATACAGATAGTTGCTTAATATGTGCTTTCTATTAACAGTCGTTGCTTAATATGGAGGGTCTCTAAGTAGTGGTGATCACTTAATAAATGTGGTCACTTAATGGAAGAGTTGGTGGCTTGATAGAGGAGGTCCTTTGATATGTGAAGTGGTTTAATAGAGTGGAAGCTTACTATAGATTGTAAAGGTAAAGTGATCCCACTATAGGCCTTAAGAGGCCCTTGGGGTGGTGAGAGGTTAAGGCTCCCACTTTTTCTAGACAATCGGCACATGATGTCATCCGGGTTGTCAGCCTTGCGTGACGGCCGCCTTTATCCCTAGAACAAGCATCTGGTACTCATTTCCGCTAGAGACTGAGTCGACTCCAGGGCCATAGTGCCACTAGAAGGTTTGGATCAATTTGAAAATTCTGACCCCACCAGGACTCGAACCCTCGACCTTCCGGCTTGTAGCAGTTTGCCTTAACCACTACGCTATGGCATACAGATTAATATAAATGTACTATTAATAGATATTACAGGTGGGTCGCTTATTGGAGGTTACAACTTAAAAAAGGAGGTTGCTTAATGCAATTGAGGTTGAGATTAATGCATTTATGGTCTTTAACAGAGATTTGTTGTTATTGCCAGGTGGAGTTGTGGCAATGTTTCCTTGGTGGTTCAGAATCAGCTTCAGGACCCACAACAGTAGAAGTTTCCAGAATTGTCCGCACAGGAATGGACTCGGCCAAACTGCACTGTTGTGCCAAAGCAGAAAATCCAACTTGTAAGAGAGTTTGTCTGGAGACATTTTCAAAAGAATGGACTCGTTCCTGGGACAAGTTCGATAGAGAATGTTTATCCAAGCTGTCAGAAAATAAACTGCTTCACTGCATGGATGAAGGTACATCTGATGTAATTTATGTTACAACTAACTAAAGTATTATTTTTTAGTGGAATTATTACTCATAATCATAATTTAATTTTAATACTTATATTGTTTTATTCTTCTTCTTCATTTGGTTTTACGGTCCTTTAAGAACTTTGTCCTCCTTCATAACAACTGCCCATTCTTCTCTATTCCTAGCTTTCTGTTTCCATCTTTTAACCTTCAGTTGTCTTAAGTCTTCCTCAACCTTACCCAACCATGGAAAAAATTTTAGTGGTCTGAGTTGGAATTGAACCCGGGAGCTCATGAACTTTAGTCAGAAGCTCTGACCAAAAGACTATGAAATTGGTTACAATCATTATTATTAACTAACTAACTAACTCACTGGCTCTATTGAACCCATAAGTTCATGGTCACATGGACAAAAGCTCTTTATACATTCCTATCTTGAGCTAATGTTTTCCAATCATTCCCTGTAAAATCTACTTCCCTCAGATCATGGTTAATGTTATTCTCCCACCTCATTCTTGGTCTACCAACTGGGCGTTTTCCCTCTGCTTTTCCTAGAAGAAGCTTCCATGCCCCTCTTTCATTCCCCATTTGTAATTATTGTATTATTATTATTATTATTATTATTGTGTTGTTGTTGTGCAGTGGAGGAGCCGTGTGAGTTGGGATGTGCAGGTCTCAACTTCTGCACAAACTTCAACAATAGGCCAATGGAGCTGTTCCGCAGCTGCAACAAACAGGCAGATGATGCTGCAAGGGATGACGTAGCTCTATGGCAGCAACAAGGTTACCTGGGTCTGCCTGGGCTACAGCTGCCTGTCAGAAACATCTCACATTGCTCTCCAAACATGTGGAAGGCTGTGGCTTGTGCCCTCCAGATCAAACCCTGTCACAGGCACACACACGCCAACAGAATATGCAAGTTAGTTCCACTCTTTCATATTTTGTTGTTTTTCTTTCAGTCACTTTTAAATCTTTTTATTTTGTTATTTTCTATTTTTATTACTTTTTATTCCCTTTTTATATTTTTTATTGTTTATAATTTTTTTTTCATTCTCTACTTTTTTGTCAGTTATTTTGTATTTGTTTGGGATTTTTCATTTATGTTTTCTTTTTACTTTTTCATTTTTAAATGTTTTTATTTTCATTTTCTATATTTACATTTTTTTATTTTTTATTTCTATTTCCTTTCCATAATTTTATTATTTCGTTTATTTTTTAGCTTATAATTTTCTTCTTATAGTTTTTATTGTTTCATTTTCAAATATTTAGTTTTATTTTGTATTTTTACAATATTTTTGTATTTGTTTGCAATTTTCATTTGTTATTTTATTTCTAACTTTTTATTTGTTTAACACTATATTATTTTATTTTTATTTTGATTTTTTGTCGCACATTTAAAATTCATGATTGTATTTTACTTATCATTTTTTATTCTCAATCCTTTTAAAAAAATATTTTTAATTTTTGTTATTTCTTGTGAAATATTTTATTTGTTATTTTTATTTGTAATATTTATAAATATATAATTTTGAATATATATCTTTAATTTTAATTTTGTTACATATTTTAAATAAATAAATAAATATATATAAATATATATATAGGCCTATATTTAAACTTTATTTTTTGTCACTTTATTACCAAGAGGGGGGAGGCACAACATAGCTTAATTGGTTTAGGCAATATGCTGCAAGAGGAAGGTTGGATGTTTGAGTCCCAGTGGGGTCAGAAATTTTAAACTGCCCCAAACCTTCTGGTAGCACCATTACCCTGGGGTCGACTCAGTCTATAATGGAAATGAGTACTTGACCTTATTCTGAGGGTAAAGGCAGCCATCAGGACTGATAATCCAGCTCACATCTACTGCCAAATTTCTAGAAAGGTGGCAGCCTTAACCTCTTACTATTCCAAGGGCCTTCTAAGGCCTGCAGTAGGATTACTGTACTTTTACTTTATTATCAAGAGCCTTCTAGGCCTGTTGTTACATGGATTAATTTTTTTTTGTATTTTTAGTTTTTTTAAATTTATTTTACTTCTTTATTTTTATTTTCAGCACGACCTATTCATTGAAAGTGCCGTAAAAGATTAATTTCTTTGGAACATCCTTACAAGGGAACTGTTAACCATTGCATGCCAAAACCAAACTTGAAAATTCTCCCAGAGAAGCATGTGATGTACCAAGACCGTGTCCAAAAAAAAAAAAGTATGTGACTTTTTAACTACAACACACTAAAATCCAGCACCAAATCTCTCATTTAACCTAAGGAAAATACTAATACAACTCCTGTATCGGTATATTTAATTACCCTCACTACCTGCCACCTGTGCTGCAATCCTGCCTCACTCCACTCTGCTCTTACACAAGCAGGGAATCCAACTACTCCATACAGTGGATTGCCATTGGCATTTTCAATTTCTATTCCTTGCAGTTAAAAATGACAGATAATTTTTTGGACACAGTCTTGGTACATCACAATGCTTCTCTAAGGTAGATTTCAGCATGCAATGGTTGACAATTCCATTGTTTGAAAAAAGATGAAGGAAGAAACTTACAGGTATGAAAAGAGTTATTAATAAAGACTTTTTTTTTGTCAACAGGGAAGACTGCTATGATCTGCTAAGCCAGTGCATGGATTGGTCTCGCATGCCATCTGGGACACAATGCAGCATCATTATGTTCTCTGCTGTCTCCAGATAATCCAGACACACCCTGTATATCTCTGCGCCCGTTCCTGGAGCCCAGCGACAATCCATACATACAGCCACAGGATGAGGTGACGTCACCGTGTAAAGGTGATCCTTGTAACACCAGTGAAGTGTGTACTGTCAACAGAAACTGCGCTCAGGGGGAGAACTTGTCGGCCATATCAGTGTTCTAAAGGTCAGCAGCATTCAGCTAGCATTACAGTCATCATACGAAAATACTCTCAAATATACATTAATGGGAGACATAATAATAATAATAATGATAATAAAAATAATGGTAGTAGAAATAATACAATTACAGTAGACACCGGTTAGTTCGACATTAGATAATTTGAATAATTGCATAATTCGATTATAAGTACAATCCCCTTGAAACTCCTATTTAAAATAATGTTAAAAATCCATGTTTAATTTGATGTTTTGAAGCCAACATTGGATAATTCGAAGCCACAATTTAATTCATTGATTATGAAAAAAAGTAATCTGAATTCTATAAAAATGTTAATATAGTTGAAAAATTCCAAGAATTTGTCTAGTGCGCACATCCCTAGTTGCCTAATTTTAGAGCCCCGTTAGATGACAAGTGAACTGGACTGTATTGTCCAGCGCTTTGTTTCGTTGGGTACAGTACATAGACACCCACCCCTCACTCATAGCCCAAAAACTAAGAATAATGCATGTACCTTCCCTTACTTTTACAGTACAGGTACATGTACACATACAGTATGGTACAGTTAAAAACTTAACTCAGTACAAATGTGGTAAGTGACTCGATTCACAATGTTGAAACATGGAGTGTACACCACTTTAACATTAGCAAACAAATGTTGAAGTTCAAAGTTAAAATTGGGAAACACATTATGAGGTTCTTCATTAATAAATTAATGAGTCATTTTAACATCTTACCTCATATTTCATGTTTTTCAAACACGGTAACTATAGTTTTCAAATGATCTTGTCATTCATTTTCAACCGCCATTATGACTACCGGATATTCGTTGGAATCTCCCTCTATAACGTTGCCATCTGGTGTTGATTTGACGAACTTCGAGATATCGTTGCCATCTGGTGTTGATTCGATGAACTTCGAGATGAGGTCACGTTCATCCGGAATGTCGAAATTCATAGATTTAAATTTGTTCTTCTGTATAAATATTTTCTCCCAAACTGTCAAATCCAAAGGTTTTTCCAAATGTTTTAGAAGTTTAGCTTCTTTTTCAATTCTATGACCTTCCAACAAACTATGTGCTGCAATAGCTGATTTTTCAATTTCACCATTTTTAATATTTCTAAAGTGTTCCTTTGTGCGAGTGTCCAAATTTCTTTTTGTTTTTCCTATGTATACTTTATTGCAATCTCGACAATCAATTTGATAAATTCCAGATTTTTTACTATCTGGGGTGTTCATTTTCTTATTGGTTATTAATAAGTTACCAAGGCTAAATTTATTTATCGGTGCCAATGTAATATTGAATTTCTTGAAAATTTTTTCAAGTTCGTCAAATCAACACTAGATGGCAATGTTATAGAGGGAGATTCTAACGAATATCCGGTAGTCATAATGGCGGTTGAAAATGAATGACAAGATCATTTGAAAACTATAGTTACCGTGTTTGAAAAACATGAAATATGAGGTAAGATGTTAAAATGACTCATTAATTTATTAAATGTTGAAGTGCTCAGGGAAGTAGAAAAAGTAACAATGAAGAAGTGTGATATTGCCAAGGAATATGGAATACTGCTGTACACTTTATCCACCTATGTAAAGAATAAAGAAAAATTAATGGAGAGTTGGAACCTATAAAGTGGTGGAAGTAGGAAACACATAAGAGGAGGTGAATTTCCTGAAGTTGATGAGTGTGTGTTCAAATGATTCAAACAATCGTGTGATCGTAACATGCCCATTAGTGCATGTCAATGCTGAAGAATTTCCAGAAAAGTTGGGCGTTAAAAATTTTAAAGCAAGTGGAGGTTCGTTCAGTGGTTTTCAGGAAAGAAATGAGAAATGGCATTTCGTTTAAAAGCATGTGCGGTGAGAGTGCTACTTATTTTATGACAAAATATGGAAATTAAAAGGTGAGTTACATTTCATGTTAATAGCAGTATTTGCATGAAATAAATTTATTTCAGGGTACAGTACTATGTAAAATAAAGTGTATTTTGATAATTTGAAGTTTTGGTTATTCAAATTTTTAAAAATTCCCTCTTGAGTTTGAATTAAAAAGTGTTCACTGTATATATGGAATCATAGGAAAATATTATCTCATGAGAGGAATGTATATAGCACTTACATTTGAACCTCCATTAATCTTCAAGTTTGATAGAGATTAGCTGAGTTAGTTAAAGAGTAATAATAATAACAATAATTACAAATCCATCGTATATAAAAATTCAGCCTGCATATGTTTGTGTTCGCAAAACTCGAAAAGTAATCAATCAATTGACTTGAAAATTTGTACATACAGGTTCTCAGGTACGATGACTGTTTTGCTGCTAACTAATATGTTATAAAACCTTTAGGTATAGGAGTTCACCTGAAACAAAAATTTAAAAATCACTCTAGCAATCATAATTTTTTATGTTTCACAACGAAACTCAGTATATCCTATTAAAATAAACAGAGGTAGGTATTGTAAAAAAAATCAGCAAAATCCAATCATTAAAAATGGGAATTTATCAGAATTTCGAAAATAGACTCTGGCAACCGCCATGTTCGTTTCATCACAGTGTCTGTACATATAATAATTTAATTAAACCTTGATATTTTATTTATTTAGGCATAGTAGTGCATGCCAGGCAAATTAAAAAATGACTCTAGCAACCATGTTTGATTTGTCACAGTGTATACCATATAATTTAATTACCCTTAATATTTTATTTATTTAGGCATAGCAGCGTGCACCCGGTAGTAGCTAGCTTTTTATATATAAAAATGGATATATGTATGCTCATAGACTGGAATTGGACAAAAAATACTCACAGACTATGATAGGCATGGCATATGGAATGAAAGGGGTACAGATAACTTCTTGTAGTAAAATCAGAAGGAAAGCGCCCAGTAGGTAATCCAAGAAGTGGGTAAATAATATTAACCATTAAATGTGAAGAGAAAAATATATTTTGATGTTATTTTTAATTCAACATTTTCCAGAATTGGACTTAGCTGAAGCTTTACTGCTTAAAAGTAATGTATATATTCTCAATAAAAATACTTCGAAGAGAAGTCGTCGGATGGCATTATTGGTAGTGACTGCTACCGGCTTTCTGATGAAAGAGAATTGTATATGTGGAAGGGGTTGTTGACATTCGTATCGGAGTTCGGGTGGTGTAATTGGTGTCATACTGACGCACAGAGTCAAAGATCTGGGGTTCGAATTCTGGTCTGAACGTTAATTTTTCTTTCTAAAGAAAAAATGTTTAAATCAGAATTTGAATCCAATGTCCCTGGTTTTGGGTTTTGTACACCAGTGCTCTACCATCTGAGGTATTAGGCTTTAGATTTATTCATGATTTTTCTCTATACTATATGATTCCCGCACACCAGATAACAGTAAACTTCATTCCACTAATGCCATCTAGCGACTTCTATAAGAAGACTTTTAAATGGAAATCAACACCTCATTTATAGCAGTGAAGCTCAAATTTAAATTAAACGAATATTAACCAAAGTAAATTATACAAGAGATGATTGGAAAACATGAGTTCAGGATAAATAAAGGGCTTGGCTGTAGAACATGGTAACTGACAAATTTTTGAAAATTGAGTTGTAGCATATAAATTGTGATATGTGGCCTCTTGAAGCATTTAGTACATGTAGTTTTTACATATGTCAATAGATAGCAGATTTATTGTCACAATAAATAAAACTACATGCACCAAATGCTTCAGGGAGGTCTCATATCACAGTTTACATGCTACAACTCAGTTTTCAAGAATTTGTCAGTTACTATGTTTTACAGCCGAGCCCTTCAAATAAAAGTATGTATAAGTTAAAAAAACAAAATTGGACTGAGATCTCGGGTACAAATTTTATTTTTTAACTTTTACATGGTGACCTCAATGGTGTTTTGTAATGAATTTTTAAAAGTATTGGAAAAATATGTATTTAGACAAAGTAATCAAGTGTCCCAGCCCACATGCTGATTATTCATAGTCACAGAGTGACCATTGTAGAAACAGAAGGAGTATATATTTACGTAACAACATGTATGTTTTAGGATGTAAATTGGGTGAGGCATCCCAGTATCTGGTACCACAGGGTTCATATGTACGCATTCCTCTTGGCGCTGGACAGAAAGGCTGTCTGAAGATCTGTCAGTGTTCTGCTCAGGGTGTTGTGGACAGATGTCAGCCTATGCCTTGTTATCCTCTCGACTCATGCTGGCTTGGCAGTCGCAAGATTCGTAAGTTAACATATCCTCACAAACCATCATTTACTTATCAATCCAGTTCTTATTTATAAAACAGAAACAGTGACTTCCATTACTAATAGGCAGTATTTTATTTAATGATGCTCTTAACATCTTTTCTAATATCACAATTCAAATCTAGTTGTGGAAAAGGGTTTCTAAATAAATATAATGGTTTGGACATGTGAATAAATGTCACAGGAAAGAATTCCTAAGCTGGTGTTTGAATGGAAATTGGAAAAAAAAAAAAGGAAGACTGAAAAAAAAACATAGATAGGAAGAGCTTTTATTCTTAATATTTAAAGGAAGTGACACTACGAGGTATATTTTAATTAATAAATAATTAGAATTTTAATGACTCACCTCATAATTGTAGATTTCTTGAAGACTGTAGTTTTGATATGCTAACCAACTAACTAACTAACTAGCACTATCGAACCCATAGGTTCATGGCCGCGTGGACACAAGCTTTCCATACATCCCTATCCTGAGCTAATGCTTTCCAATCATTCCCTATATAATCTGCTTCCCTCAAATCATAGTTAATGTTATTCTCCCACCTCATTCTTGGTCTATCAACTGGGCATTTTCCCCCTGGCTTTCCTACAAGAAGCTTCCATGCGCGTCTTTCATTCCCCATACGTGCAACATGTCCTGCCCATCGCAGTCTACGAGACTTAACTGTTCTTATTATATCTGGCTTCCTATAAAGACCGTGTAGTTCATTGTTATGTATCATTATAAATTCCAGTAGAAGGATTGATAATGATAGTAGCTTATTGAAACTACGTTATTTATTGTGTTAAATTGGTCAACACAACAGATAATGTATTATTGATCTTACATAGAGAAAATGATAAGTTGAAAATCAATGTTCTCGAAGAAATCAAAATCATGATGGGAACCATAAACAAACATCTTTTAAATGAGAACATACCCAGTGATAAAAGCTCTCTTTACAAAATCATTGGCTGTTGCATGGTTAACGTCGCAAAAAATTTTCAATTGAATTTCTTATGCCACTGATGCACTAAACACTTTTAAACACGTTTAAAACCTTTTGCAACACTTTTAAACATCTTCAAATGTTGCAACAATCTTTTTTTTTTTATATTTATATATTTACGTAAAACATGATCGTCCTACATTCTTCCTTGCTACTTTCTGCTATTTTCTCTCCTCTTCCTATGTTGTTCCAACGTTGCCACCATCAACTGAACCGAAAGTGCCTTTTTTCGGTTCAGTTATACATCTGTGTGCTCCTCCCTACTGAAGAACATTTGTGAAGCTTGCCAATGTTCCTGTGTTCCGTGTGGTTACCCCTTCCCCTTTTTACCCTATTCCTCGCGCATCTCTACTGCGCACATCCCTTCCACTCGCGAACCTGATATATGCTCGGTTATCTCAACGGACTTCATCATTCGATCGGCTCACTAAGTGGCGTTTGGTTCTTTAGAAGGGGATTCAGTCTGTGAATCCAACTCAAGTGCACCATGAACTTGCGAGGATAACATGGTGAATGAGAAGATGAGCAAGTGGATTGTAACCGAGGGACGGTTAGAGTTGATTTCGTCTAAGCAAACATGGAAGAAGGATTTCCAATAGGACTTAGACATGTATGCGTGTGATAGTTTAAATGGTACGTTATTGTTCTATTATATTTTGGTTACTGTTTGTGACTGATCGACTGATCAGAGATCAATTTATGTTATGTATTCATTATTTTGTTTTTTATATAATCCACACTTATTTTCTTATTAAAAGCTTATCTTTTATGTTACGCCCTTTGTTCTCATTTAAGAGTTACTATCATTCTCTATCCTATAACGAAGTTAGTTCAGTCCATGCAAGTTATAGTCAGTGTTTATATTTATAAGTATGTTCAATTAGGAAAGAAAGATGAATGGTTAGCCGCCTTCTATGGGCCCGAGGCAGGCTGTTTTCTTGTAATTAACTTCATTAGATATCTGGAGCACTTTGCTAAAATACAGCATTACCATAACCCAGCGATCCCGGATGGTAGCAGCTATAAATGATATTAGCAGAGCGTGGGGTTATACTCGCCACAAATGATATTAGCAGAGCGTGGGTTCGTTCTAAAACACGCGACAAATGGTTTCTCAGAGCGTGGTTAAGGGTTTGGTTTTTTGGGGTTTTAATTGCGCCCAAATGGTAGCAAGGCATTCGCTTTGTGTTTTTTCATATTGAAAGATATGCTGTATTTAAGTTGAAGTTATTAAGCATTAGTTTACGTGTTTGTTTTATGTCACGTAAACATCAACTCATCTTTCTTTATACCAGAACAGAGACTGATTTATGTATGTAATACTACGTTTGCCTATAGTTGTTTACGTCTTGTGTTTATTATACTTAGTAAACATGCCAAGCTGGGTAGATATAATATCCAAAGATAAGCTCGTTCGTGAATTAAGCCTGCTAGGTATAGAAGTTGAAGGTGACGTAAACACATTACGTCAGCGGCTTAAGGATCATATGAATTCTCTCTCCCAGCCTGAACAAATATTAATAAAACGTAAGTTCACTGTCGATAACGCAACTCAAGAAGATTATTTGGCAGAACAGCATAAGGATATGAGTGATTGTAGACTTAGCTCTATCAAAGATTTATCTAGTGGAACTGTCTCCAACCTTTCTTCTTTTATGGAGCAGAATAATCAGCGGATCTTCCGAGAGTTGATTGGAAAGGTAGATCCCTGTGATGGTGAAGATAAGGAATCGCTAGTGGTCTTCCTCATTAAAATTAACTCGATTTTCGAATTGAAATTGGTTCCCGATGAGTATTTTGTGAACTCAATTTTGAGTTGTATCGGAGGTATCTTATTGAAAATCTGGAGTGAAGTTGTTAAGTCGAGATTCTCTTGGATGGAAAGTTTAGAACATGTGAAGTGTTCGTTGTTGCCTCCTAGATTGTTGGAAGACTTTTGGATTAGATTTGTGTCACGTCGATTCCAACTGCCTAAGGAATCTTTGTTGGAATTTATCGCCAATATACAAGGAGCTTCATTTGTGTTGAATCCTTTATTTTCTGAAGAAAAGTTAATGGATCTTATTCTGCAAAATATGTCCCCGGCTACTAGACAGCATTTGATTTTTGCTACAAGACCTCAGAATGTAGCCGAAATGTGTCTCTTAGCCAGGAAAGTGGCGGATTTTGAAATTGCTGAAAGAACAGAGGGACTTTAGTGAAAGAAGTAAAACTGACAATTTAAGTAAGTCTAATACTTCGACGAATCGTCCTTCTTGGCAGTCGAAAAAGAATCTTCAATGTTGGAAATGTCAGCGGTATGGGCATCTGTCTAGAGAATGTCGGTCCAAAGATAAAGACATTCCTCAGGTTAATGTTATGACTTTATCCTCGAGAAGGTATAAGAAAAGAATTCAAACTTCTAAGAGAATATTTCCTTCAGGGAATAATAGACCGTCATCTTTTGTGGCAAATTTGCCTCATTTACCACTGGAAGTTTTCCACCAGAAAATAGACGGTTTGTTGGATAGTGGTGCTTCTATTTCTCTTGTGCGAGAAGACTTTATCTCTGCTTTGCCTAAGAAATTTTTGAAGAAGACTTCTTTGAAGTGTAAATCAGTCAACAATCAAGTTTTCTCTGTAGATAAAATGGTTCGTTTGCACTTAAAGATAAATAAGTTTTCATGGGACCAGTTGTTTTATGTGGCCCCAGAGTTGCCTGTTCCCATTATTCTAGGTTACGACTTTATGTCGAAATCCGGCATGAAAATCGATTTTCAGAATGGAGTCTGTAATTTCAGATTTGCTCGAGACGTTTCGCTGCCGTTTAACGTACATCCTTGTATGTATGGGCATGCGTGTGTGTAAGAATCCTTCGAAACAACGTTGTGTTATGTCTCTCAATAATCTTGAGGAGGATAAGGAATTATCTAAATTGGTGAAAGAATTCCCCGGATTATTTAGTAATCAATTAGGAAGAGCAAAAAACAGTTTTTGTGAACTGGAATTGTTGGATAATGTCCCTGTGCGGTCTCCACCTTTTCAGTTTTCTCCACCTAAGTTGCAGTTATTACAAAGCGAAATTCATAAGCTTATGCAACAAGGTGTTATTAGGCCAAGTCGTTCTAGTTATGCGAGCCCAGCTTTTCTTGTTCCAAAACCTAGTGGAGGCCATAGGTTGGTCATCGACTATAGGAAGCTTAATAATAAAGTAGTGTTTGATTGCTTCCCATTGCCCACTTTGGAAGCAGCTTTCCAAATATTTCATGGAGCCAAAGTGTTTTCCGTAATTGATTTGCATTCCGCCTTCTTCCAAATACCGTTAACTCCATCCAGTAGAAAATACACAGCTTTTGTCACTCTTAACGGCCTTTACGAATTTAATATGTTGCCTATGGGTTTGAGTGTAGGTAGTCAAGTATTGAGTCGTGAATTAGACAAGTTGTTTGGAGATTTGAAATACAAGTATGTTTTTCAATACTGTGATGATCTCATTGTGTATTCTTCTGATATGCAGCAACATCTTGCTCATTTGAGAGAAGTCTTTGAAAGGTTAAACTATAAAGGATTTACTGTTAATCCTGAAAAGATCACTTTGGGATGTTCTAAGATAAAGTTTTTGGGTCATTTGCTGTCAGCCGAAGGTATCCAGGTGAACCCGGAGAGAGTTGAAGCCATCAAAAATCTTCCTACACCTAAGAATTTGAAAGGCGTTAGAAGTTTCATGGGAATGATGGGCTTTTATGCCAGATTTATTCCTAACTTCTCTCAGGTTGCCCTTCCTTTGAATAACTTGAAGAAAAAGAAAACTAAATTCTTATGGAGTCAAGAATGCGAAGCTTCTTTTCAAAGTCTTAAATTAGCTCTTTGCGAGGCTCCCACTTTACAGGTTCCCGATTTCAATAAGAAGTTTATTCTTCAGTGTGACGCCAGTGATAGGGCGTTAGGTGCGGTTCTTAATCAGGAAATTGAAGGCAATTTAGCGCCTGTGGGATATGCTAGTCGCACTTTAAATGAAGCCGAAATTAAATACAGCATTTACGAAAGAGAGATTTTAGCTATTGTTTTCGGTTGTGAGAAGTTCCGTACCTTTTTGGAACATAACCGTTTTGTGGTTCACTCAGATAATCAAGCAGTTTCTTGGTTATGTAAGAACAGTGGTACCCTGGGTAGAATCGGTAGGTGGGTTGTGCGTCTTTCTGCTTTCAATTTTGAAGTAGTTCATGTTAGAGGATCTGATAATGCAGTAGCTGATGGTTTATCGCGACTGTTCCATGAAGATGAAGTTCCGGAGCACCCTCAAGTCAATCTTCTATCGAACTTTCCTGCATCATTTAAAGATCTTAAATTGCATCAACAAGAAGATGATGATTGTAAGAGATTGTATGCTCAAGTTAGAGCTGGCACTAATAGTCCAGATTTCTCTATACATAGAGGTCTATTAGTGTATAATCCTCGAAATGGTCCGAAGAATCGTGTGTTGGTTCCCGTAGTACTGCGGCCTGTTTGCTTAAGTATTATCACGATTCTCCTTTGGGCATGCATTTGGGCATTGCCAAGACTATGGAAAAGCTCAATAGACAATATTATTGGCCTCATATGGGTGAGGATGTGCGTAAATACATTTTGAATTGCGTTGATTGTCAGCGAGCTAAGCCTGCCCCTAATACAAAAGTTGGTCTTCATTCGGCGGAGCCCTCCACAGCTCCCATGCAAAGACTCTTTATTGATTTCTTTGGTCCCTTAGTTCGCTCTAAGCGAGGTAATGTTGGGGTTCTAGCAGTTGTCGACGGGTTCTCTAATTACGTGGTGCTTCATCCTGTGAGATCCTTGAAATCTAATGCAGTTGTAGAATTCTTCACTAGAAACTTTTTTCCGAGCTTTGGTGTGCCTGAATCCATTGTTTCGGATAATGCTAAGGCCTTTACTTCTCGTATGTTTAATAATATGTGTTTCGATTGGGGTGTTCGTCGCATTACTACTTCTCCTCATTATCCAAAACCTAACCTTTGTGAGAGGTTTTTCCGCTCGTTGAAAGCAGGGCTTACCATTTTTCATAATGTCAAGCAAAATGTTTGGGATCAACATTTGCCGTTGTTTGCTTTGGGTTGTAATGATGCGGTCCATGAGTCGACAAAAACTACCCCTGCCGAATTGTTTTTGGGTAGACGTATTATGCATCCCTTAGAGTTAAATTGGCACATCACGGAAGCCGATTTAAGTGATTTGAAACAAGCCGATAAAGTTCAGAAATGGGAGGAAGCATTCAAGAACCTTAAGCTCGCTAAAGAGAACGTAGCTAACAGGTATAATAAGGATAGGAAGGATGTCTCTTATAAAGTTGGCGATCGAGTGCGTTATCGCCTTTACCCACTTAGTAATCGTGGGGAGCAACGTATGGGAAAACTTATGTTCAAATGGTCTGAACCGTATGTTGTAAAACGTTTTCTAACACCAGTTACTTTGGAATTGGAAAGCGTCAATGGCCATGTTATGAAACAAAATGTGAGTCAGCTAAAAATATGTAATACGATGGAGTAAATTCAAGCATGTTTGTTATAAATGAAAAGAGCTGTATGTTAAAGCTAAAATACTTTGTATAGTGACACATGTTAAATTAGCATATCTATGGTTCTGCTTTCCTGTTTGCGCCTGTTCTTTGTTTCAGTTACCTTTCCTTAAACATTGGCAGTTCTACAGTCTATATGCCTGGAGTGTTCGGCAGTCGAGCGCTTGGAGGATCCGGCCGACCCCCGAGTGCCCAGCTGACCGACATAGTGGCTTTGGAAACTATGGATTCCTGGAAAGCGGTGGGAACGGGATTGCGATCCGGTAATCCGATGATTATCGTCACCCGAGTCTTCACCTTGAACGCCGCAATGTTGTGCTATGGCGGCTGAAGCAAATTGGAGTCTATTTTTCAGCGCTGGAATAGTCTACATGAAAGCAGGTGTGGTGATCGTGATATTGGGGACGATGGAAGATTTGCTTCGAAGTTACCGCTGGAATCCGATAGTGCTTATGTTCCCCTCCCAACGTGGGATTGCTTCTTTGGACATTACTTGGAAGCCTATGGACTCTTTTCTGTTACCCGGAGGGTGTAGGGAGAGCTATTGAACCGAAAGTGCCTTTTTTTTCGGTTCAGTTATACATCTGTGTGCTTCTCCCTACTGAAGAACATTTGTGAAGCATGCCAATGTTCCTGTGTTTCGTGTGGTTACCCCTTCCCCTTTTGCCTTTTCCTCGCGCATCTCTACTGCGCACATCCCTTCCACTCGCGAACCTGATATATGCTCGGTTATCTCAACGGACTTCATCATTCGATCGGCTCACTAAGTGGCGTTTGGTTCTTTAGAAGGGGATTCAGTGTGTGAATCCAACTCAAGTGCACCATGAACTTGCGAGGATAACATGGTGAATGAGAAGATGAGCAAGTGGATTGTAACCGAGGGACGGTTAGATTTGATTTCGTCTAAGTAAACATGGAAGAAGGATTTCCAATAGGACTTAGACATGTATGCGTGTGATAGTTTAAATGGTACGTTATTGTTCTATTATATTTTGGTTACTGTTTGTGACTGATCGACTGATCAGAGATTAATTTCTGTTATGTACTTATTATTTTGTCTTTTATATAATCCACACTTATATTCTTATTAAAAGCTTATCTTTTATGTTACGCCCTTTATTATTATTTAAGAGTTATTATCATTCTCTATCCTATAACGAAGTTAGTTCAGTCCATGCAAGTTATAGTCAGTGTTTATATTTATAAGTATGTTCAATTAGGAAAGAAAGATGAATGGTTAGCCGCCTTCTATGGGCCCGAGGCAGGCTGTTTTCTTGTAATTAACTTCATTAGATATCTGGAGCACTTTGCTAAAATACAGCATTACCATAACCCAGCGATCCCGGATGGTAGCAGCTATAAATGATATTAGCAGAGCGTGGGGTTATACTCGCCACAAATGATATTAGCAGAGCGTGGGTTCGTTCTAAAACACGCGACACAACAACCCAAAATACTCCAGATGTTGCAAACATCATTTCCACGTTCCCTGGATTTCACCTACGTTAGAGTAATTGATTTGTGTTACAGTAATTGATTTAGGTTTGGTTAGCTTTTAGGTTCCTTGCTTTTTAAATGTGATTCCACGTTCCCTGGATTTCACCTACGTTAGAGTAATTGATTTGTGTTACAGTAATTGATTTAGGTTTGGTTAGCTTTTAGGTTCCTTGCTTTTTAAATGAGATTTGATACGTAATATAAATTACCTCTTCATATCTGTTATTCTATGAAAAATTCAAAATATCGGATGGTTACCAAGTAAAATCATATTTCCACTAGTTCATTTCGTGTTAATTATACATTTTTAGACAAGTTCTGGGAATTTTGTGTCAATGTTGGTCATACTGATTTCACATACATATACCGCCAACTGCTGGAGGTTGCATTTATCTTTCTGGGATTACATGGAGCACTAGCGCATGCGCACTGCGATTCTATAGAACTTAGAAGAATTTTCTTGCGACGCTAAGTGTAGCATATCCAAATCATTATTAACAACAGTCAGTACCAAACTATAAACAGAAGATGAAACATGTGTTCGAAGGGCCTCTTATAAAAATCATGCTGCCATTAGTTGAGGACGACTGAGAATAAGGTACTAATTTCATTCATAGTTAAATATGGGAAATAACATTATGAGGTTCTTAATTCATGAATGAATGAGTCATTTTTTATATCTTACCTCATAGTTTATATTTTCTTAAATACAAGAACTGCAGTTTTCAAGAAGAAACATCCCTCCCATTTTCAACTTACATTATGACTACTGGATTTTTGTTAGAATCTCCATCCATAACATTGCCATCTGGTGTTGATTTGATGAACTTCGAAGTCAGGTCCCATTCATCAGGAATTTCAAAATTCATGGATCTAGATTTATTCTTCTGAATATATATCTTCTTCGAAATTGTCAATTCTAAAGGTTTTTCCTAATGTTTTAGAAGTTTGGCCTTTTTCTCAATTTTACGACTCTCCAACAAACTATGTGCTGCAATAGCTGATTTTTCAATTTCACCATTTTTAATATTTCTAAAGTGTTCCTCTGTGCGAGTGTCCAAATTCCTTTTTTGTTTTTGCTATGTTATACTTTATTGCAGTCTCTACAACTGATTTGATAAATTCCAAATTTTTTACTGTCTGGGGTGTTCAATTTCTTATTGGTTATTATAGATTACTAAGGCTAAATTTATTTATTGGTGCCAATGTATTATCGAATTTCTTGAAAATTTTTAAAAATTTATTATGTTAGATGGAGCCACTCCAATGACATCTATATGAAAACAAGTGTAACTAAATTAGTGTGGTTCAATTTCTTCCCTGTAGGGGAAGAGTGCCTAAATCTCATTGAGGGAAACAAGGGCTTACAAGAACAAGATGTTAGATGGAGATTCCAATGAAAATCCGAGAGTCATAATGTCGGTTGAAAATGGGAGGGATGTTTCCTCTTGAAAACTGCAGTTCCTGTGTTTAAGGAAACATAAACTATGAGGTAACATATAAAAAAATGACTCATTCATTCAAACTAATTTCATATTTATAAAGTTTTATAAAGTTAGTTTGGTAGTGTATGGGAAATTATCCCAAACCCAGGTAGAATTAAAATGTAAACTTCTGGGTGACCAAAGAATTATGTCTCATTCTCAACACATTTGGAAAGTACTGTATATCTGTGCAGCACAAATTATATATCATTATGTATTGTTACAGAACACGGAGCTACATTCATGTTGGAATGTAACCAGTGCAGTTGTTATGCTGGTGAGATAACGTGCAGGAAGAAACAGTGTGAAGTGACGGCTCTGGGGGGCGTGGACCCTGGTTACACAAGTCTGCCTTGTAACTGTCCATCTCATCATGTTCCAGTCTGTGGACGTAATGGCAACACTTACCCTAGTTCCTGTCTTGCTAAGTAAGTGTCTCAGGGACTGGATTGATATCTTTATACAGGGCTATTCAGAAAGAAGGAACAGACTTCAAACATTTATTTCTTCCAAACTACAAAAAATAAAAACACAATTCCAACGTTTCTAGAAAGAGAAAAATTTGAAGTTCTGTTCATGGCCGCATTGGCGCTGTTGCTTGTCATATTGATTGTTTGTATTAAAATGGCGACACAACAGCACGTTGGACAGGAAGAGGAGCAGATCAACTTCATCGCCGGTGGCCTTCCAGGTCACCAGACCTAACCCCGTGTGATTTTTATCAGTGGGGTTATGTAAAGGACTGTGTTTTTATCTCCCCTATGCCTGACACTGTTGAAAATCTGCGACATTGAATTGTTGAAGCTGTGAATTCAATAACTAGAGATCAGCTGATTCGTGTGTGGCAAGAAATGAGCCATTGTTTTGGTATTTGTAATTTAACACATGGTGCTCATATTGAGTGCATAAAATAGTGAAATTTGAACTTTTTCCTTTCAAGGATCGTTGGAATTGTGTTTATATTTTTTGTAGTTTGGAAGATATAAATGTTTGAGTCATGTTCCTTCTTTATGAATAGCCCTATATATAAAAATTCAGCCTGCATATGTTTGTGCTCTCAAAACTCGAAAAGCAGTCAGTTGATTGACTTGAAAATTTGTAAATACAGATTATCAAGTATATGGAGTGTTTAGCCACCATATATTATTCTCTAAAATCATTAAGTGTAGAAGTTCATTTGAAACAAAATTTAAAAAATCACTCCTATGGTCACTCTTGAAACACAATTTAAAAAATACTCTAGTGGTCGCAATTTTCGAAATTTCACAACGAAACTCAGTATATGGTATTAAAGTAAACCAAGGTATGCATTATCCAAAAAATCAGCAAAATCTGACAATTAGAAATGAGTATCTACCTGAAATCATAAATTAAAAATTGACTATCAACTGCCATGTTTGGTTCATTGCAGTGTATAACTTCGTACATACAGGTTTTCAGATATACTGAGTGTTTAGCCACTATCTATTGTACTCTAAAAGCATTAGGTATAAGAGTTAACTCGAAACAGAATTCAAAAATTGTTTTAGCAGTCACAATTTTTTATATTTTGTAACGAAACTCAGTATATGCTATTGAAATGAAACGAGGTAGGCATATTCAAAAAATCAGCAAAATCTGACCATCAGAAATGGGTATTTACCTGAAATCCTAAATTAAAAAATGACTATCAACTGCCATGTTTGGTTCGTCACAGTGTATAAATTTGTGCATACAGGTTTTCAGATATGGCAAGTGTTTACCCGCTATCTATTATACTCTGAAACCATTAGAAACGTTGAAATGACAAACTGGTGGCATTGTGCATATTCAAGCTGTTAAATTGTATGGTGTTGTTACAGGTGTGCCAACTTGAAAGATGCTGATTTTGAATTTGGAACATGCAGTTCTAAAGATCCATGTAATCCGAATCCATGTGGAGAAGACAGGCAATGTGTACCAGCCAGGAAGGTTTGCCTGTCGTTTCTACACAAGCCATGTCCACAATATCAATGTGGTGAGCCAAAACATATTCTATTTTTCATTTCAGTACTTCATTGTCTCATAAAACTTATTTTTCAAAGCTTGGACACTCACAGAGTTAGAAAACAAAAACTTCCAGTATTTGAAAGAAAAGTACTTACAATAATTTTTTAAGAAAAAAAAGACAAGGATGGCACATGGAGAATGAAAACAAATTAAGAAATAAATCTTTTTAAGAATTAACACTGTGAGGTATTTTAAAAATACAATAGGAAGTAACATTAAGAGGTTTTATTTAATAATTAAGATATTTGATCTGTGTATTCTTACCTCTTATAATTATTTTTGTTGAACATATGTTTCAAGGCTTCTGAGCCCCATCGTCAGCGATCTCAGTCTGATTTTCTCAAGTTGTTGGCCCTGATTCTTGACTCTTGTTCCCTCTGCCTGTGGTCCAATGAACATGCTATTGCATGTCAAGAATCAGGGCTGACAACTTGAGAAAAATCAGTCTGTGATCACTGGCGATGAGGCCCAGAAGCCTTGAAACATATGTTCAACAAAAACAACTATAATAGGTAAGAATTCACAGACCAAATATCTTAATTACTGTGAGGTATTGTTTATTTAAGTAAAATTTTATTACCTTGTTTTCTTCTTCTTCTTCTTAGACCGGTTTCGGGACCTTCTTCGGTTCCATGCTCAGTATTTTCATGACTGCTGTTATATTGTCTTGAAGAGCCACCTCCTGCTCCCTTTGATTTGGAGGTTCTTCAGTCTACCAACAATGGGAGCAGGAGGTCGCAAAAATACTAAGGATGGAACCAAAAAAGATTCCAAAACTGGTCTAAGAAGAAGAGTATGTGATAAAATTATAATTAAATAAGAAATATATTGTTGGCCGGCGATCAAAACTTGTAACCCCATTCAAGATTAAAATCTGGATTTTTGCATAATTCAATACACAAAGGCATTGCCTCCATGCTGTTAAAAGTATTCCAAGATAATTTTTCTGCTGTCAATGTATATGCCAAAAAACTACATATTGTTTATGGGAAACCAGATGTAATAAGGAAGTTAAGTCTCATAAATTAGGAATGAGAGAGAGGAATGGAACATTCTAGTAGAAAAGCCAGAAAGAAAGCATTGCTGTACGTAGGCCAAGAATGAGGTGAGGGAAATAACATTAACCAACATTTGAGAGATGTGAATTTTACAGACAATGATTGAAAACATTAGTACAGGTTAGTGATGAATGGAAAATATATGTTCCTGCATATGCTTCATTATAAACCTCAAGGCTGAAGAAATGGAGGAAGACCGAAACAACATTGGAAGGACAACCTGTAGCATATTGTGCAGCAGAGAGTGGAATAGGCCAACAGGTCCATACCTTGAAGATGATGATGGTAGTGAAGCATGGTCAATACGAAGAAGAGATGAAAGCTGAATAACAACAAATGAGATGTGGTTTATGCACCGTACAGCAGGCTATACAAAGTGGGACCATAGAAGAATGAGGAAATTATGGAAGAGTTGGGTGTAGAACCCATTCTCCATCATATACAAATGACCCAGAACAACTGGAAAGTCCATCTTCAATGAATGTCATCTCACAGGATTCATAAAGCTATGCTTCATTACTATCCTAAAGGAAAAAGATCACTGGGCCATGCAGAAAAGTGCTGGATGAAAAATTCCTCTTTTAAATCATAATAGGCCACATGACCTAATACTTACATGGATGATGATGATGATGAAGGTACAGTCAATGACAGATTGTCTGGAAGCATGTGAATGAAGTGTTATGTTTTATTTTTCAGTGGATACTAATGTTGCCTGTAACAGTCTGCCACATGAGCCTGTGTGTGATACAGATGGAGAGGAACACCCTAATGTTTGTTACCTCAGTCGATACAAGAAAACTCTCGCATACAGGGGACCCTGCCTGGTGAGTGGAGTTCAGCTTATATATTTTCATCATCAAAATTTCTTCTTTTATTATAATTTTATGTTTTTATTTTATTATTGTATCTTTACGTACAGTGTGTTTTCTGCACTTTAGAAATTCAATTGTTTTCCATCAGTACAGCTATCAGCAACATTATTATTTTAAATTAATGTTGGGAAGTAAACATTATGAGGTTATATCATTAATAACCCCTCAGGGGTCCTCATCTAGGGGATATGTGGATGGCGACCACAAGGTGCCCAAGCTATGCAAAACATTTCTTCCACTTACTTGAGTTTTGCACTCTTTTAACTTTACTATCTAACCTCTCTTGGTTAACTCTTGTTTTTTCCGACCCCGATGCTATTAGGGCATCCGAGGGCTAGGGAGTCCTTCCTTTCTTCCATATCTTCTTTCCTTTATTCTCTTTTCTTCTCCAGAAAAGCCTGACCAGAGGCTATAAGATGGCAGCCCCATCACTGGTCTTGCCTTCCTTTGGCCAGCAACCAATCGAAGGGATTATTATTATGCTTTCAAGTCTTATACGAGAATTTCCCATAAGGGAAAATTTTCTATAGGATCGTAACAGGCCTTGGCCTAATACTTGAAAGGAAGAAGAAGAAGAAGAAGATTATTATTAATAAGAATAAAATGGATCGTGAATTCTTCTTACCTCATACTTCTATGTTTTTTTAAACACAGCACCGCAGTATCAGCGACCATTGTCACCATCATCAGCTGTTTTCATGACTGTCAATTTTTTCTTTTGCCAGTAATTATCCAAACTACCATCTGGTGTTCTTTTGAAGGAATCATTTTCTGAACTGACATCTGGTGTTCTTTTGAAGGAATCATTTTCTAAACTGCCATCTGTTGTATTTTTTAAGAACTTGGTAATCAAGCTTCGTTCATCTGGAATCTCGAAGTTCATGGTTCTTACATGGGAATTACAACGTATATAAGAGAAAAATTTGCGTCTAGATCGTAACTTGCCTCGGTAGCTCAGTTGGTAGAGCACTTGGCCCGGAAAGCCAAGGGTCCCGGGTTCGAGTCTCGGTCTAGGCAAAAATGTTTCTCTTCAAATATAATTCATGGTTCTAGTATGGTTTTTTTTTTAATATATATCTTTTCCCAAACTGTTAAATCCAAAGGTTTGGATAGATGTCTCAAAAGTTTTGCTTCTTTTTCAATTCTATGATTCTCTAATAAACTATGTGCTGCTATAGCTGATTTTTCAATTTCTCCATTCTTTATGTATCTGAAGTGTTCTTTTTTATGAGTTTCCAAGTTCCTTTTTATTTTTCCTATATATATCCTGTTGCAATCTTTTCAATCAATTTGATAAATTCCAGATGTTTTGTTGTCTGGGGTGTTAACTTTATTATGATAGGTTAAGGGCTTTCTAAGCCTGTCATGCCATGGAGTTTTTTTAATGTTGTTGTAATATTATTATTACGTCTTTACATGCACAGTGTTTTCCACACTTTAGATGAGCATTTTAAGGCATTAAGTCTTCTCACCAAAGGGAGAAGAAATTCTCATAGAATTTTGGCCTATATGAGACTGATGTCCACCCAGTATTGTGAAAAATTTGGGTAGCTCTAGTAAGTAGAAACTCCGGGTTGATACTCTAGCTGGGGGATTCAACATACTAACCATATATCAACCCTACACTCACTGGATGATTGTCCACCTCTATGATAACATATGTAGATGTGAAGACAGCAGCCAGCTGGTGGGCCAAGAGCCTTCTATGCCTATCAAGCTATGTAGTTTTTTTTTACATGAACCATGTAACAAATGTAATACTTTTAAAGTTTTTTTTAATTTCAGTGGGTAGATTAATTGCAAGTTTACATTTGCAGGTGAACTGTAGAAATGACGTCACAGTCTGCGGTATAGATGGCAACACCTACACATCTGAATGTTCTGCACACGCCAGTCTTGTATCAGTTGATTATGAAGGTCCATGCAGAGCTGTCGGCCTTATAAGCATGCAGCCTAGACATCAGTGCACTGACAACCTCATTAAATGTCCTCCTCTGTCACGCCCAGGTTGTCTGGGGTCTACTCCCCCTGGGGCATGTTGCCCGGTATGTGGAGGCAGTCTGCGTCTCCTCTTCAGTCAAAAACAAGTGGACAGAGCCCTCTACGCTCTCCGAGGCACTGCCATGTCAGCTCTTACAGTTACCTCAGTCATACAATCACTAGAACGTCAGGTACAAGTGGCAGAATGTACTGTTAGAGGGTATCTAACTGTTGAAATGGATATCTTTGTTCTCGTACAAGCGATTGGACGCTATCCACCTTCAGAACTACAATTAGAAGCATGCGTAAGAGAAGCAGAGAAATTAGCAAATTTAATAGAAGTTTCGAGTCCTAGAATTCTCAGCGAATTAAGTTTAAGTTCTCTGATGACTGCGACAATAGTGCATGTGCCTGTGAGAAGTTGTGCTGTGTTTGTGCAGCCTGTATGGTGGATCATAAGTACTTTGTTATTCTGCACAAGGTTTATCTCTGTCGTAGCGAGATGAAACGTTCCAAAGAGAAATCTAATTTATCATAATTTAGCTCAAAGCAATTAGTCAAATTATTTCATGGTGACTCTTTACTTCTTTTGAGTTTTAAGTGCAATTTGAAAAGTATATCCCGGTAATGTTAAATTAATCAAACTTATGTTCCATTTTTTCTGCAACCAACAATGGAATTAAATTGTTACATTGTACATATTCATATCTTGTGCAAGTAAATTGGCTGATCAATTTTCATCAACATACTCTCATTCTACAACAAGATATAACATTTTTTAAAAATGTTAATTTAAAATTTTTAAAAAGTATATATAAACAAAATATATATATATGATTGTTATGGGAAATCAGTACAATACAATAAAGAAAAGTTAGTTCTGGCAAATTGTGATGATTAGAACATGTGGCACTAATTGGAGATGAAAGGAGGACATAGAATTGTCATTTAATAAAAACAGAACAAAAATGTCCAGTATGTAAACCAGGAATGAGGTGGGAGAATAACATTAATATTGATTTGAGGGAGATGAATTATATAGGAAATGATTGGTAAATAATAGCTCAGGATAGGGATGTGTGGGGAACTTATGTCCTTAGTCCAATCAATCAATCAGTCAGACTGGAAGGAAACTTGTAGGAAAATGAGAGTAAAAGCACCCAATAAGATGAGGTAGGAGAATAACATTAACCTTGATTTGAAGTAGGTGAATTATACAGTAAAGTATTAACTCAGGCTAGGGATGTATGGATGGACCTCCAGATCCAATAGTGCCAGAGTTATTTAGTTAATAATTATAAATAAAACTGCAACTAAAAGATCAGCAAAACATAAAGGTAATATTTAAATTAACGTTGGGAAGTTAACATTATGAGGTTGTATCATTAATAGTGAGTGGAGAACATATTTTTAATGACTCACTTCATACAATTTTAAATTTACCTGTAAGGTAAATGTCAGGAAACTTTTAGGCCCAAATGGTCCCCCAAACATCATCTGGCCATCATTATAATATTCATCTCATTAGATTAAGTTTATGATTAAAACCTCTCCTGGTGCATAATTACCAACATCATTACATATCATACAATTTAAACTGTCTGAAGCCAACAGTAGAGGAGTTCACAGAGAGCAGGCAGAATCTCCTGAGGATGTCTACCACAGTAGTAGACGAAATGTCAGGTTTCGGCAAAACTAAACCATAATCATTTAGCCTGGAAAACCAATTAAACATTTTATCATTATACTAATATTGTAAGTTAATGAGCGTAGGAGTTGGACAGGTCATGCAGCACAAATGGGTGACAGTAGAATTTTTACTGGGAAACCCTTGAGGAAAGGTCAGTTAGGAATGTCTAGGCATAAGTGGGAGGATAATATTTTGAGTGATTTTAAGAAAACTGAATATCGGAGATATGAACTAAACTCAGTTGGCTGAAGTTAGGTTTCAGTGGAGGCTCTTAAGTGACTGTGGCATGGATCCTAAGAATTTCATAAGCCATGAAGCTGGTTTTTTTTTTAATTTGAAAAAAGACCATTAGCGAGACCTAGACATAAGTGGGAGGATTATATCTGGAGGGGTGTTAGGAAACTGGACATCGCAGATAGGAACTATTATTTAATCACCTTAAACCAGTCATCCAACTATGGCTCAAGATTCGAATATGGCTCTTTATATTCACAAATACCCAAATAGTATCTAATTTACTGCTTATCAAGCTCTTCAAATGATTTGAAGGAAAGCAAAAACTGTGTATGTTGAAAGGCATATTTCATATTTCCCTCTATCTTTTCTGTTATGGACAAATAAACAGGAATAATTGACAGCAACACCTTCAATACAAGGATTGAACTTCCATTATTTGTCATATTTAAAATTACTATCCCAGAGGAAAGAGATCTTTAGGCGTACCACTTAAAATATGGCATGAGACCATATAACAAACCACCAAGCCTAGTACATGGTAACGAAGATGATGATGAGTGCTAGTGAACATTGTGCTACAAAATTGTAGCCAGGAATTCGGCTCAATTATTTAAATAAAAGTTTTATATATCTGAATTCCATGGTAAGTGACATAACATTTGCAACAAAGTTAATTTCTATGTTTAATTTTTTGAAGCCTTAGAATAATTGGCAATTTTTTTTTTCTCAAAATCACACTGCAAATGACACACTCTGATGCCAGACCCACTTGCTGCTGATTTCCATAGAGAATAACATAGACCTATTATATTTTCAATTAAAATTAAAATTTAGACTTGAAAGAAGTAAAAATTGAGTTCATTGCATGAAATAAATATGTCACTGCCATATGGATTCTGTGTAACAGAGATTATTGTAATGTGGCCAGTAATTCATGAATTTAACATAAGATGTGGTTACCTTGTGCCCATTTCATAGGTTATGTTTAATAATAATAATAATAATAATAATAATAGTGTTCTATTTATGTTAAGATAATAGGCTTTTCTCTTCAATTCAATCAGCTCAAATTTATAAAATACAGATAATAATTATGATAAGAATCAAATGAATCACGAATTGTATTCACGTGGACTTTCACGGCCGGAGTTGCTATGCTGATCTTTATGAAGATTTTCAGGCTGTAGGCTGTGGTCGTGAGGCTTGTAGTTCCCCGATGTTTCGCCAGAGACTGCATCTGGCATCCTCAAGGGTTGTCTTGAGACTGGCAATTCTGTCCACGTATAAATAGGACAGACAGTGGACAGAATTGCCAGTCTCAAGACAACCCTTGAGGATGCCAGATGCAGTCTCTGGCGAAACATCGGGGAACTACAGGCCTCACGACCACGGCCTACAGCCAGAAAATCTTCATCAAGATCATCATATGAATCATGAATTTTCTTACCTCATACATCTTATGTTTTTTAACACAGAACTGCAGTATCAGGAAACATATCATTCCCATCTTCAGCTGTTTTCATGACTCTGAAGATAGGAATGGTATGTTTCCCGATACTGCAGTTCCGTGTTAAAAAACTTGGATGTATGAGGTAAGAATTCATGATTAATTTTATTGTTATTAAGAAAACCTCATAATATAAAAATTCCCAACTTCTTTATATTAATAATTATGATGTATAAATACAAGATGTGTCTATATTAAATTATAACATTATAAAAATTTACAAAAATATATGAAGAATCCAGAAAAAGAATCGGGTAAAATTTACTTTTTTGTCAAAATGGAATTTGAAAAACCACTAGATTCTCCTGCATGCAAATGACTTTCTTTTGGAAGTATGAACAGTAAAAGAAACAGTTTAATCATGGGTATATTTATCTTCAAAGTTTGACATTAGGGTAAAGAATTAGGTGTGTTGTATAACTATATAACTTTTTCTATAATGGAAAAAAGTGACTTTCCTGGTTTTTCCCCTTTACCCTACATATGAGAAGTAAATTTTGATCGGGTTAAATGTCTATAATTTATGATACATTAGATTCCTATTATTATTTACAATTCATGTATTGTTGCCACTTAACCTTAACAATTACAAATAAATATGTACGTGAAGCAGAGTTATCTAAAATAATGATAAAACCAATCATAGTGATCTTGACACTAAGAAAAAAATTCAAGCTAACATAATTAATTTTTAAAATAACCAACCTAACATAACCTTAACCACATCTTGTGGTAAATTACCAAAACAAAATGATTCTAGTGAATTAGTTTAGAGTGCCTGTGATAAACTCACAAGTCATAAGAACTGATGCCAAAGATGTTGTAAATAAGTGAAAACTATCACTCTGTATCAAGTGATATATGTGTTTATTGCTAGTCTAACTGTACTGCATTCTGTGTGATATAAAGGTCTTAAGTAAAAAAGAAACATAAATTAGAAAAAGGTCTGGTCTTTAATATCCTAAACAGAAATCTTATGTTTATCAATATTTTCCATAATAACAGAAACTTAAAAAGAAAAACACACAAATTCTAGCTATTTTTATGTTAAGAAACTCCCAGATAAATAAATTGCACATTTTCTCACAATCTAGTGAATTAATTTTTTTCATGGGCGCCCAGAGGGGCATGCAAGGGTGTGCACTTACACTCTTTGATTTTTTTTTGGTGATATTAAGAGCAAAAATGAAACACAAGTTGGAATTTTTACTCTCATCTCAAATTAAAACAATACTATATATTCTCATAGGCATTATAAATGTTCATTGCAGTAATCTTATTTGTAAAGGTTGGGACCTCTTGAATTGAGCTTTGATTTTTTTTGTGACCTTAACTAAAACATCCAAAAAATTTGGACCCCTTGTAAAGAAAAGCTGTCGACATGCTTGGATTTGTTTAAAATTTTCAGGGGAATTTACTAAATCATTATTAACAATAATAACTACTTGTAAGATAAATCTCTCTGTCAAATTGTGCTCAAAGATTTGTTAAATATTCCATACAATTTTTAAAATAATTTTTTAACTTGCAATTCGTAAGCTGGAATTCTGGAGTTCCTTACAATGATTTGTTTTGAAATCTGGTTACAGAATTGTGACTTGTGACCCTTTTTAAATGACTCAGTTGTTATTTATGTTTATTTTTAACATGGGAAAGTGTTACTAATAATGTGTAAAATGTAATAAGCAACTTGTAGTTACCATTGTAAAGCTTTATTGAAATTATTTGTGTATTTATTGCTGAAATCTTGTTATGTTGATGAAGGTTGAGTGTTTAACATTTATGATACAGTAGAACTTCATTAAGTTTTACAATTTATACAGTGCTGCCACGTATAACCACTAATAATAAAATGAAAATACGATTGTGAAGCACAATGACAAACAATGTACAGTTTGCAGATGCCTCTTGAAGTAATCCTGTTTGTAATAATGTACTTTTAGAAAAACTGTTGTCATTGCAAGCTTTGCAAATTTATTGGGTGATGAAGGATTCAATCCATCTTAGCATTTTGGACTTTGCTCCAACTTTTGTGAGTTAGAGTAAGAAACTTTCCTATCAGGAAACAGGCTGGCATCACATCCACATGTATTAATAACAGAGAAGGGCAATCATTCAGCCAGTATTGAGATGACATGCAGTTAGCATGTCTGATCCCCCAGCCATTATAGCTGGTTTTCTAAACTCATAGCCACTACTTATTGCAGCTACTTAAATTCCCTCATACAGGCTAAAATTCAATGAGAAAATCTATTCACCCTTGTGGACTTAAACGAGCATAAGTCCCATAATTTACACCAAGTCATTATGTCTTAAACCACTTGGCTATAGTGCAAGATACCAATGTTTAATCGATATTACAAACTTACATAAATGGGCAATGTTTTCTGGATAAATACTAATTCAATTTATAATACAGAGGCAATTTGGTGAGTTGTAATATAACAACTGATTTCTTGGCAGGAAAGATTTCTCTTATGATTCCATAAATTTACCAAATAGTAAAATTTTTTCTTGGTAAAAGATCAGAAGGAGGCATCTATTTGTGATCCAAGAACTTCCAGCTAATGCAGAGAGAAATGTGTTTTAATTTGGCATAATGACATAATCTGACATATAGTAGAAATTACATGACATCTCTCGGAATAATTAAATTATCATTTAAATTCTTCCAACTTCACACACATCCTAGCTGTTACTAGGAAATTAATCTCACTGTACCCAATATAATTATTATTAATTTTTTATATTTTATAAAATGCTCAAGAGCAATAAATGCACAAATAATTTTGAACTGTATACTTACTCAATGCAAATCTTACAAAAAATCCTGATGAAACATTTTCTTTATAATTTGTATTGTTAACAAAAAATAACTGTTAAAATCACAGGAAAACATAATCTAACTTAATAAAAGTAGAAATGAAAGCTAACTTATCCCAATCCAAATAACTTACCCAGTCCTTAATCTTATAAAATCAAGCTTTAACCAAATTGGAAAACACAATCAAACTTAAGTTATCCTTAACCTCTTGCAACAAAATATAAACAATTTGTCTTATTATAATAAAACTTAAAAGATGAATAAACTTTTTAGATGTTATATTTTAAACTAACATCTTCCAGAATTGGACATAATTTTAATTTAGAAAGAAAAATTAATATTCGGACCAGGATTCAAACCCCAGATCTCTGACTCTACATGTCAATGTGATACCGATTATGCTATCCGAACCCTGAAACGAACATCAACAATTATTTCCGAAACAAACATCAACAATTATTTCCATTTATATGATTATCTTTCATCAGAAGGCCAGTAGCCATCGCTACCATCAATGTCTTCTAACAACTTCTATTCAAAGTATTTTTTATTGAGAATTTATACATTACTTTTTAAGCAGTAAAGCTTCATATTTAGATGTTATATTAATATAATGTTAATTTTTCTTCCTAAATTAAAACTATGAATAGATTATTCTGATCCGACTATATCTAAGATAGCTTAACTAAACATAATAGATAAATAACCACAATTTTTGGTGTCATTTTCTGATCTGGACTAAGGGTCGTATGTTAGAACATTACTCTCTACTCAAATTACTTCCAATCACTAGTGAGCTGATTCACCGTGAGCAATTGCTGAGAACGAATTAACGGCCGACTTATCAGTCATGCACGAGAGTCGACGTTTTCGTAATATTGGCAACGAATTACCCAGAATTCTCAGCGATAAAACCACTTCCGTTATTTTCGTCTGCTATAGAGGAATGCATTTATGCTTGCATCCCGCAAATAATACCGTATACAAACACGTCTGCGACACGCAATATTATGCCGATTCTCCTGTTCTTCCAGTTGAATTCTTTGGTAGACTCTATCAAATTCCTCTTCTCCGTGTATACCGAAAACATGATCGAAGTCTTCAAGGTCCGACATCTTGGATAAATGTTGGATAAAGCAGCAAAGTACATCGATTACCATCGGTTCCCGTTCGGTTCCCTTCGGGATTTTAATTTGAGTTGCTCATTTAAGCTACCTCCGCAGGTAGCTTACAAATTTAACCAATTATTATCGCATGAACAGATTTCTGAGTAAGCAAAATCGTATTAGCATACAACTTGCTCAGCAGAGAAGGCATTTTACTGTCTAATGCGTCCAAACATGCGACCCTAAGTTCATCAGACAGATATAGTTCAGTTTTATATTGAGTAGGTATATTAACTGCACATTATGTATGTGAGTGTGTGTTGTATTTTGTATATTGTGAAAAGTACAATATTGTAAATAACATATTATGTATAGTATACAAGATGTATGTAGTATAAATGTACAGATTTTAAGTATGAATTCCTTGTGATAAATATAATCAAAATTTCTTACATACTTTGTGACACAAGAGAAATTAATATTTTGAACACAAGTTTACTGGTGAATTACTTTATAATGTTGGTGATTTTTATACACAACATAGAGGCAGTGATATGGTATACATTTTTTGTTTGGTATTTTTCAATTCCATGTTCAGTTTTAACGCAAATTATTTTTCTATGCAACTTTATTGAAAAAATATTAAACGTAAAAGTTATACCATTTCACATCCCTTATGTCATGTGTGAAAGTCACTATTGTCATGCATTGGAGTCAGCGGCTGTGATGGCGAATGAAAGAGAGGATGAATTAATTAAGGAATTCACAATTCAAGAACTTCTGCTAAATATTGGAGTGCAAGAGAGCGAATGATTTCATTATCAAGTGCTCGACATTAGATACCAACCAACCAACCATTAATTAAGGAATATTATAATGAATAATACCAATAATATTACTGGATTTATGTAATTCGCTGCTTTAGCAACTGCAGTTTCTTCATAGTTACAATATAATTAGCTTCCCAATTTTCTTTTATACAAATGTGGTGTTGTCCGAATTTACTTCAGGATTGAACAGATTTACAAATACAGTACACGCTTCTTATCTGCAGGGGATATGTTCTGCAAAAATGCCGCGAATATGGAATGGTAATTTGTATGGATATAGGGGATACATTCCAAGGTTCCAGAATAAAATAAAAATTATCAAAATAAAGTCAATTAATGAGAGATTTTAAACAATTTCTATTAATTATTATTGTCAGGCTTAGGAAAGAGCTAAAGAACTTAGTAAATTTTTCCTGTTTTGCCACTTTCAATCATAAACGACTCGCCAATATGTAAATAGTCAAGCATTTCTGTTTTTACTTTAAGTGGCAACACTACTTTTTTTCACTTTGGAACTAATTTTCTTTCCTTTTACTCGACACCTTAAATTGGCAACAAAGCAGAAGAGACACATGTTATTCAATCAAAATTATTGCAATGAATGACAAGTTGAAACAACAAAACACCAATCATGGTGAGGGTGGTATTTATAACGGACATAGCAGCACGTGAAATATGACAGCAGTGGCTTTTAACAACGAACATTAGACTTAGTGACAATAAGGTATGTTTTACTTTGATATTAATTTATCTATTTGGTTTTAATCATTCTTTGTGTAAAAGTCATCTTGGCACGTGCCTGCAGTAAAAAAAGTTGCCAAGGCGTTAATAAAGAGTACTAATCCTTTTAATATACCGACTGGATCCGCAAATAATGAAATTTTTAGCTGTGAATACAGAAACTGTGTCGCAATTTTTTAACCTGTGAATAATGAAAACATGAATAAGGAGCTTTTACTGTATATGTGTATGAAATGTTTACAATGCACATTAACTTCATTGAACAATTGTAGTTACAGTCATACACAACTGTATGATTTATTGTAGTCAGTAATTAGCAGCAGCTGGATTCTTTAATTAAATGTGTAATAAGAAGTTTTACTAGCAATGATGAAAGCTAAAATGAAATTGACAATAACGACAACTGTTAGCGTGTGATTTTCTCCATAAATATAAGATTAATATTTCAAACTAGGTGCAGAAATTTGTCTTTGATAATAATATCACTAGTCTGGAAATTCTATCACAATTGATTCAGAATGACAACTTGTAGAATAAAATAAGTTATTTTGTCCAAATTTACTCTATATGTCCCCAGATGACAGTACATATTGCAGACTTTCATTGAGTCACAGACCATCTGTTGAATTATAATATTTTCAGGATTCATGGAAAAATTATATACGGCCAATAGGTAGAGATCCGTGAAATTCGCGAGTCGTGATAACGTGAAATGCTCTAATTTTGTAATTTTCTTGTACCATTTCTTAATTCTACTTCCCATAACCTTAAAAAATGCATTTATGAATCGCAAAATTTTACAATAATACAAAATAACACCAAATTTAAAATTTTCAACAAATTCCAGAGATTTTTTTGTTCTATTCGCGAAATGTTCATAATGCATTTTTAAACACTGTTTTTGGATTCCATCTTCTTTTTAACTGTCATATCTGATGGCGCTATATCTGCTTCCTCCATGTACTCTTGCAAAGGGAAATGGTTGCAACACAGTTCACAACATAGAGGTAATGTTTTCTGTCCTTCTCATGCTCAAATATGGTCTCTCCATACATTTTATGTTCTATGGCCAATATGAATTCCAAGGAATATGAATTATATTAACGTATAAGATAAGTTTTTTGCCCCCTAAAATTTTGCACATATAATTATCTATTTTATATCAATCATTATTAAGTAATGGTATGTTCAAATCTGAAGAAAGCATTTCTTTAAAGTATAAGCAGGAACCTGACAATAATGCAAGCACTGCCAAATTTGAATAAGCTAACAATTGACCATGAGTAATTATATATCATATTGAGAAATATTATTATTCCCAATTTAATTAAAACATAATTTAATTACATAAACACATTTTTTTCTAATGGATTACATATCTATAAAATGCATTGTTAATTTCGCTTACAAATTAGTGACTACAATTAAAATTTTATGCATTATAGCGTATTAAAATTGATATCAATTGTACAGGCTAAAAGTTGATCTTAAACTACTGGATATATCATTCTTATTGGGTTTAATATACTACACTAGGATTAAAAAGATTAAAATTTATATTTTTATAGAATAACATCACCAAATTCCCAATAACACCGAAATCTTGAAATTTTAAAACAAATTTTCTCTAAAAATAAAACCACTTTCACTGATCTCTACCAATAGATAGTCTAAGAATCAGGTGGGAGAATAACATTAACCCTTAAGCGGGGATGTGGGGTGGCTATACCGTCCAAACTTAAACTTTCATCCTTTTTTTAAAAAAAATATATAATTTCATGTTTTGTATTTTTGAATACCTTCTTATCCATGTTTGTAATTTATGATTTTATAATTATGTCCACATGAATACTGTTCATTTCTAAGGAAAAAAATATTTAATGTCACCCCACCTCCCCACTTAAGTTTCAGGAAACAATACTTCTTAGAAACCTGTTTCCACAGGTATTTCAGTGTCTATTTTTTATGTATTTCAAAATTCCTAGAATTAATTATGTCTATACCTGGTAGGTAACGGTAAATAATGAAAGTTATTGTAGCCCTACTGTGCTACTTTTTTTTCAAGAATCTTTATAATGTATCTATTGAGAGAACCAACAACACGCAAAGATATTCTTCTTTATAGACTTTCCTGTAAATTGGATTGCAAAATTTTGAATGCTGTATCTGAATGCGTTGTAATTTTTTTCCCTCTTTCTTGACGACCAACTACCTGTTAATGGCAGAACAATATAAAAGGGATTACCTTTGAAAGTTAAAAAAAATTCCCTGAAATTTCCCAACTGTATGTATTAATATGATACTTCCTTTATAAAAATATGTTCCTCTATAGCTTAATGTATCTTATATTGTTTATGTTTACACATTCTATCATGGTAAAGCAGACTAAATTAATTTTCATTAAAACTTGACGAAATAATACAAATGTTTACAACACTATAATTTCAGTAATTATTTTAATTTCTAGAACATTTATAATACACATACTCTCTAGTTCTAGGTGCATAAAGTAACCATATTTGTAAATTCTGTACAGTTTTGAAGTCACAGTTTTTTTAAAAAAATAATTCTTTCTGGGGTAACCTCACCAGTTGAGTAACATTCCCTACTGAAGGGTTAACCATGATGTGAGGGAGGTGAATCTGAAAATATTAGCTCAGAATAGAGATGTATGGAGAGCATGCATCCTCAGCCATTAAACCTCCAGAATTTGATAGTGCCAGTGAGTTAGAGAAAATCATACATTTGAGATGAGTATGTAAGATATTATGATTATATTTTCATACTTAAAATCTGAATGTTCATATTGTATCTACACTGTTTATATATGTTTATTTTCTGTGAATCTATGTGCCAATGTGTTTTAACAAATCTTGCTTCAATTAAAGTTATGTTTTTTACGTCTTCCATGAAATTGTGAATTTGTTGAGGATGAATACATATTTTAAGAGATTGTATGCTCCATGTGCCAAAATGATATTTGTAAACATTTTGCTACATACCCTGTATATCATGCTTGTAATAAATTGTTTCTGAAAGAAATGCTCAAGTCATATCAGATCATAATGCTCTCTATTCCATGTCAAAACCTTCAACTGTCTCCATGCCTTTCCTTCCTCTTCAACACTCTTAACCTTTTGAACGCCATGCCCAGCGTGCGCCGGTGAAAGTGTGTGTACAGCGGTACGCCACGCCCGGCAGGCTCCGGTTTTCAATCTTATTACTTTAAATATTTTTTTCCCGAAGTTTTTACTTCAATAAACTAAAATTATTGTTCGTTCTGTGTTTGTACATCCTTTCTTAGCAATACTTTGCACATCCCTTACAGAATAACGGTACAGAATGGTTGTAAATCTGTTTTCTAAAGGAGGGTGTACATTCATGTTGCAAGGCCTTTTTTTTTTTTTTTTTTTTTTGCTATGGAATATTGCAATTTCAGGATTTTCTCTTTATTTATTTTATTTTTAGTTGAAAAGATACCTGGCCAAGGGGTAGGTCGTGCTGTGAAACACAGTGATTCATGTCTCAAAGTTGACGAAAATACAATACGCGTGTTTATTGTGTCAGTTTTATCAGAAGATGAGAGTGACAGTAACAGTTCATCAAATGATTATTCGTTTGACGAATGTGATAGTAGTCCTGTTTCTAAGAGAATATTATTACAATCTAAGCCTGTAAATAGTAAAGCAAGTGATGTAGACCTAAATGAACAGAGTGTGACTGACAGTGGTGGGCGTGTCGCGCCAAAAGAAACACGTGGCATAAAACAGCTGTTTGACTGGAATTGATTCGAACCCAGGACCATAAAAAATGTTCAACAATATTTAATATTATAAGTGTTTAGTGATAATACCATCAAAATTATTCAGTAGAATAAATGTTTTAGTGATAGTGATAACAAAATTTCAAAAAGACACCGTGCTGAATTCGAACCTGGGATCTTTACAAGTGGAAGCAACACCGCCTAACCTTCAAATAAATGTATAATAGTGAGTTTAAATTAAATTTACCATGGCATGTAGACAGTTAAATATACTTTATATAGGTTTATATTATATAGTATGGAGTAGTACATTAAATTTAAAAAAACCTGGCAGCCACAGCCCAGCTGGCAAAAGGAAAACTCGGCAGTCAAAAGGTTAATGATATTCGTATTCTTCTTCTGACCTTGAGGTTTCCAAAACATGACCTATCCCCCAATGTCTTCCTCATTTTTCCTAATAGTATTGCATATCTATCTCCTTTCTCCATGACATTTTTGTAAAAAGTTAGTAAAGTCTTAGGAGAACCTTGGGGTTGTAGGAGGTTAAGGGTCGAATGTTTGAACGCATTAGACAGTAAAAGACGTTCACTGCTGATAAAGTTTTATCCAATGGGTGATAAATTCGTAAGGGTTTATTCATATGTTATGTGACGGAGGGGCCCTTTAAAAATATTAATAATTTTAACTACTGCAATTAAGGTCAAAAATAGATAGGATGCTAATGTCAAGGTAATAATGTTTGAAACACATTTATCTTACTCAGAAATCTATTCACGTGGTAATAATTGTAAAGCTACCTGACAAGGTACCTTAAGATCGTAGCTCAAGATGTAAACTTATGTGAAAATCCCGAAGGGAACCGATGGTAACCGATGTAGTTTGAAACTTATCCAAGATGTCGGACCTTGAAGACTTCGATCATGTTTTCGGTATACGCGGAGAAGAGGAATTTGATAGAGTCTACCAAAGAATTCAACAGGAAGAACAGGAGAATCGGCGTAATATTGCGCGTCACAGACGTGTTTGTTATACGGTATTATTTGCGGGATGCAAGCATAAATGCATTCCTCTATAGCAGACGAAAATAACAGAAGTGGTTTTATCGCTGAGAATTCTGGGTAATTCGTTGCCAATATTACGAAAACGTCAACATTCATGCATGACCGGTTAAGGCGACCGTTAATTCGATCTCAGCTCACCAGTGATTGGAAGTAATTTGAGTAGAGAGTAATGTATTTGCATACGACCCTTAATGATATTCGTATTCTTCTTCTGACCTTGAGGTTTCCAAAACATGACCTATCCCCCAATGTCTTCCTCATTTTTCCTAATAGTATTGCATATCTATCTCCTTTCTCCATGACATTTTTGTAAAAAGTTAGTAAAGTCTTAGGAGAACCTTCGGGTTGTAGGAGGTTAAGACTCCCACCTTTTTAGACAATCAGCACAATATATTCAGCCAGATTGTCAGCCCTGCATGACGGTTGCCTTTACTCCCAGAACAAGCATATGGTACCCATTTCAGTTAGTGCTGAGTCAACCCCAAGGCATTTGTGCTGATACCACCGGGATTCAAGCCTCCAATTTTGCAGATAATAGCTTGCCTTAATAAATTATGCTATGGTGTGTACTTCATGACATTTGTATTCTTAATCTTTTCTTCTGCTCATAAGAGTTCCAAAACAGGTTTTATCTCTCAACTTCATGCTGATTACCTAAGAGTATGACTAATCCATTTATATTTCCTCTTTTTATTTGGATATCAGCCAGCCATGTTTCTAACAAATTCATGATAAAATTCTGTTGAGCTTTTACTCAGATAATATAAAATTGTATAGCCTCCTCTACTGTTAAAATGAATAAAACAATATAGGCCTTTTGGGATCAGTTTCATCCTCAGCAGAAGGTAGTTGGTTGCTGTCCAGTTATTGACTGGTTTGTGATGATCTTGTAGTTAGGATTTAGTTTACTGGTTGTATTTTCGTCTAAAATCAAACTCTTATCAACTTCCTTTCAAATCTCTAACTCCTCCAGTGTGCTTATCTTAACTGGGTTACATTCTTTATGTAAAATTGTGAGGGTGTTGTTTGTATACCAAATATGATGTCCTTCTTGCATAACTTTATTTACCTTCTGCATATTTAAAGTATTTAAAGTGCTCTTTATATTTATTTTTTTTTATTTGTTGAAGTTATGTTACAACCCATATTTCACCATCACGTATCACAGGGAATTTAGGGAAATATGTAAAAAATACAAATAATGGAATTCAGTTAATTGAATGGAGTGGAAGACATTCTCGAGGAAGCTGTTGATGTGCGACTTCAAAATGAGCAGTAAAGATACTAACTTCAGGACAGCTGGTCTTCCTTTCCCAAATTTAGAGAACTTTGTTAGTAGGTGCAGGGCTGTCTGAAAACTTCTTTCTCACGACAGTTGCAAGTTGGGGGAAGTTATTTTATTAATTTCAAATAGGTAGGATAGAAAACAGCTGTGATTGGTTAGGAATTGGGTAAGAATGAAGTTTAGTCAGAGGGCTAGGAATAGCCTGTGGAAGATGTTTGGAAAGAAGTTGCAACTCAACTCACACCAAACTATATACGCTTTACTGTTAGCATTATTTTTTTTCTTCTATGCTATTGTTATTTTTTTTTTGTCTTCTCTTTTAAGGATGTTAGCTAATTTTAAGTGAATGTCATCATTCAAAGTTAGGCATAAAAAGCACTGACAAATTTTACTCATAGGCTATTGTTTCAAACCTAATGTTCTTTTATAAGATGGATCATGGCTTTAATTATTTTCTGAGGAAATCATACTTAGGAGATACAAGCTCTAAAAAATCATCCATCAATCCTGGAAAAGATTTAATGTTTGAATCTTGGATCTAGGTTAAAATGATAATTCAATGAATGAATGTTTTGAAAAAAAAAACATAGAGAATGAGGTAAGATAAGAAGTGACTCGTTCATTCATTCAATTAAGAACCTCACAATGTCATTTTCCATATTTAACTATAAATAAAATGATAATTGATGCATTTTGAGGAGTTAAAGACATCTGGGTCAACAAGGATGGCTGCTATCTCCTGCACGTTTTAGTATATATATTGATGAGGTCATTGTATAATGGCAATCAATTTTACCCACAGATTTTAAAGTTGGCAATTCTAAATACTATACTGTTTGCAGACAATCAAACAATCTTTAGCCATTCAGAAAGTAGTTTGCAATTAAAGGTAAAGGTAAAGTGATACCACTACAGGCCTCAAGAGGCCCTTGGGGTAGTAGGAGGTTAAGGCTCCCACTTTTTCTAGACAATTGGCACTTGATGTCCACTGGGTGTCAACCCTGCATGACGGCCGCCTTTACCACTAGAATAAGCATCTGGTACCCATTTCCGTTACAGGCTGAGTCAGCACCAGGGCCAAAGTGCCACCAGAAGATTTGGGTCAGTTTAAAAATCTTGACCCCATCGGGACTCGAACTGTCTACCTTCCAGCATGTAGTGGTACTGCCTTAACCACTATGCTACGGCATGCCCCAATTTACAATTAGCAGCTTATAAATTAAATGAAGTAGCAAAGAAATTTAATATGACTATTTAACTCATGCCCCAAATGGGAGTCAATGACCAATCACGTTTCAATGATTCCTGTTTTACAACCAATCAGAGTCGTGTTTCACCAAATATTTATCAGTGTTATAATTACCATATTAAAGAAAGCTCCTCCTTACAATATTGCGTTCATTTGGCAATAAATAGTATGATCTGGTTGCAGTGATAAACAAATGAAGCAGTAGAAGCGTACCTATCGTTTCTCATTTGTTTTCAAACATCGCCGTTTACATTAAATATATAAATATTTTAAAATAACTATAGTTAAATAATGATTTGTGAGTAAACAGCTTAATTTTATTCGTTAAATAGTCCTAACAAATGCCACTCTTGATTTCCAAATTCTCTAGATAAATTCACTCCTCACTTCGTGAGTCGTGAATTTATCGATAATTTGGAAATCATTCGTGGCATTACTTATGACAATCTCTGAAAGTAAATCGAAAGTTATGGCATTTAATGGGAAAGACCATATGAGGTGTAAAATCAGCATTAATAACAATATAATACAAGAGGTGAAAAATTTTAATTATTTGAGCTGTAATTTGACATACTGCTAGAAGGAAGACATTAATATTAAATTTGATAGATTTTACAGGATGTGTGGCACTATAAAACAGACACTGAAAAATAAAACTGTGATGAGTAACATTAAAATTTTACAAAATTATGGCAGTTCCTACCTTAACATATGCAAGTGAGAACTGGACTCTTAACCGTTCAGACAGAAGAAAAATAAAAACTGCAGAAATTAAAGTTCTTGCATTCAGTAACAGGTGTGGCAATTTTGGACAGAAAAATAAATCAAGATATTAGAATAGCCTTAAATATTTTTAATTTAACAAATAGTATTGACAATATGAGAAACAACTGGTATGAAAATGTTCAAAGAATGCCTACAGATAGAATTTCTCAACTGTTGCTAAAGTACAAACCAATAGAACATAGAAGTGTTGGATGCTCATTTACTAGATGGGACCTAATTTCATGATGTAGAAGACATCTAAAAAAGTTTGCAAAATTCTTCTAACTTTTTTCTGAAAAAAGCAGTAGATGCAAAAATTGTTCACAAAGTAGATTGCTTGTGCTGAGCATTTAATATTATTTTTAAATGAATGGGGATGAACAGGGTACTTTTTATACGATTAATCTACCGTGACAGGCTGCAGTAGTTGAAATGTTCTCCCAGTCAAATCCTGCTGGCCTGGTGGTATAAAATTGCTATCAAAATTTAACATTGAGAGGCACCAGTATTCGGTTCTCTATGATCTTAGGCATGTTCCTGGTCTCCTTGATGAGCATGCCAGTGAATCATTATAGAGAGAATTGGGCATATTGACTGTATATATATTTTAATCTTTTATCACCAAGAAGATCACTTGTGTATTAAATACATTATAGAGAGATTTTACAACATTTTTCACAGATTTTTTTGTCCATGTAGTATTCTGGTCATCTTCAGATGGTGTTGTAGTCAACTCTAAGCCATAGAGTACTTCCCCTATGCCTAAGCTCTAATTTTCTGATTGGACAATTAAAATAAATTTGAATTTTCTCATTGGACAATTGAAACACAGAACAAAGTCAACATACCAACCCAATGAGACATCTAGTAGACAACTAAGGTACTGAACTTTTATAGGAAAAAATCCATATTGAAAAAAAAAAAGAAAGAAAAAACTTATGAACTTTGAAATTCCTGCGGATGCTGACTGAATCCGGAGGTTTTATTGGTCCACCAACAGAGGGAAGAAAAAGTAGTTCTTCTGATCGACATAACATCAGTCAACGAGAAAGTACGGAAGATGAAGCTGCCAAGGCTTCGAAACCATGATCTAATTAGAAACTGGATATGAGGTGAAGTATGAAGCATTTTAATTTAATCTTAAAGTAAGGTATTACTAAGGTGACGGAGGTAGGTCAATTTTGCTTAGAAGCCTCTTTATTCAGGCATAAGGATCTTTTATGAGCTTGAAAATCTTCATACTCAGGATCCAAGGCTTATCCCTCCTGGAGGACTTGCTCCTTGGATTTTTCCATCCTAAAAAATCCATCAACCTCAGTCATGTTTGAACCTGTGACTCTCGGAACCAGAGACAAAAAGCATAACCACTAGTCCACCGTGGCCAACTCTGCTGTTCTTTAATTCTGATCTTTCTCAGGCTCTCCTGAACTAAATCATTAGTCTTTTTTCCTGAGATCCAGAATACAAAAAAATTCATTCTTTCAGCTTTTTTTGTTCCTTCAGGTTACATAGCAATTTTTGTTTATATGATAGGATAACCAACAGTGGAATGTGCTGATCATTTAAATAACCAAAACAAATATAATTTTTAAATGAATAATAGTAAATAAATGGGTAGATTTGCTGTTATTAAAAGTCATAACTTATAACTAACTGATAGCATGGCCACACAAACATTATCCCTCAAACATCCCTATCCTGAGCTTATGTTCAACCCTGTATAATTTACCTCCTTCAAATCATGGTTAATGTTATTCTCCCACCTCAATTTTGTTCTACCTACTGGCATTTTACTTCTGGTTTTCCTACAAGATGTTTCCATGCCCCTATTTCATTCACTACTCTTGCCACATTACAGTCTACGAGACTGTTATGATTCCCAACTGATAGTAGTTATAATAATTTATTGTTTATACCACTGTGTTACTATCAGTTTTATTCCGGGGGAAAGGTTTAATAATTTTCATTCTGAAATTATGTTATCTAAATAAATAATAATGGCAACAGACCAATCTTGATTTATTTTAAAACTTTCCGTGGTTTCACCACAATCCAGTTTAATTTTCATCAATATACTTTCATACAAACTGTTTATATCATTTAGAAGGTTATGTGGAACTTGGTGGTGGACTTACACATCTTTAGTCTGGTAATCAGTAATGGAGACATTAAGGCTACTCAAGAGATTACAAGACTAATAATGATGAAGCACAGCTTTTCATCTCATTACTTGTAATTCAATTTTTGCAGGATCCAGGTCTCACTCCCATAGCAGAGAACTATCTTGTCAGTAATTTATATGTATACATGGGTGTGAGTATGTGTTTGGATAAAAGTACACTTGAATACATTATTTATTATTTCTAAAGATTTATTAAATTTTGTAATCTTGTTGAAGACATCTAATTCTTTCAATCTGAAGCTGAGATAAATAAATTGGTTCACTCTTCCTATAATTTAGTATCTATGCAAATTTTATTAGGTACTACAGAGTTCTTTCTCGTCATCATCATAATGAACTTGTTTAAGTAGTTTGAGCCTGTTCCTATACAATCTCAAGATGTGGTTGGTAAGTCCATCTTAACTTTGGTCTTCCTTTATCTCAAAGTCCTTTAAGTTGATACTGCAATGTTAATTTTGGAAAGTGAGATCGGTCCATTCTTTGGACATGTTGTAACCAATTGCTTTGATAATTCTGAATTTCTTAAACTATACTTTGAACTTTTAATTTATCGCATATATCTGTGTTTCTTTGCTTGTCCATTTTTATCAAACCGAGGAGTGGATGAAAAAAATCTCATCTGTGCCACTTGCAATTTTTATTTGATTTAAAATTTCGTAAGCAATTTTTGCTGCTATATTTCAGTCTTAATTTTGTAGTTACATTTGTATTAATCTCAATTTGGTTGCAGTTGACATTTGTTTACCAGAGTTCTTTCTATAAACAAAAATGAATTATTTTGGATTTTTCAGCTGAAATTTTTCATCTTAAGTTTATATTTTCATGAATAATACATAATCTAACCTCTCACCTGAAACTAGATATCGTGCAAATCAGGCTGCCTTACATGCTTTTGAAGAATTAATATTATTTAGAAAAACCAACATAACCAAACATTGTTTAACCAAAATTTCTTTAACTGAAATGCCGCAAAAAAAAATATAAACCCAAGAAGATGTCTTTGATGAGTTCCTCCTACATATCGTAGTTCTTGTATCGGTGATGATTGCACTATAGAATATTTATAAAATTTGTTATTTTTTAAGTTTAAGACTTCCTTTCAGACCCAATTTTTTAAATTTTTTGTTGAAGAATTGATAATATGGAAAAACTGCACTTAAACTAGCATGAAATATTTTCAAAGTCCTATAGAACAACAGTGCACATGCGCCAGAGTTTATAGAGCCAGCGATAACACACATATCAATTATCATCCTCGATTACTACCTGCCGCTATGAAATTTAAATGTCCAATATTTGCAATAAATCCCCAAATCTATGTTAAAAAAATATATTAATAATATTAAAATTACCAAACGTTTGTTAAAATTGGGTGTACACTTACTTATCACTCCCTAATGCTGATCCAACTACTAATGATAACCCAAAACAGCGATAGAAAAATCATAGACTAAGTAATATACTCTGTGGAGAAAATAGCTGTTAGCATCACAATATTGTCTAACAGTGTCATAATATTGTGATTTGCATATTTAAATAAATACTTAAAAATTGTCTAATAATGTTATAAACTTGTTTGAAAAAGTTTAAAATATTAAATAATGTTAATAAACACAGAAGAAGAGCTATAGTTTACAACAATATAACTGAAAAATCAAGCGCTAGTAGAAGTGCAGTTGAGCCGATACTATTTACATTTTAGACAAACTGAATCTCCACAATGTGTATTTTACGTTTAGCAAAATTCACAATTATTAAGTTAAGGGTAATTCTTCTATGACTAACTTGAACACTTCACTCTGATTTCCTGTGAAAGTAAATATATTCTTAAAAACTGACACAATAATAACATTGTATACTGTATAAAAGACAGGGTATTGCAACAAATGTTATTTTCAATCGTGTTCACTGACACTGAGCTTGATAGGGATTAAACAAACTAATTTGTATGTAATTTAACTAATAATCACAAGAACAAAAGTAAGGTTAGGGTGAATTATTTTTATGATTTTAAGTTTAAGGTTAAACTATTTTAAAACTTAAATATATAAATAATAAACGAGGTAATCAGTTCGAAAATGTACAATAGAATAATCCACTTAAAACGGATATAACTTAATTAAAATAAAAGTATGAATAATTCAGTAACTTATTCTTCATAAGAATAAAAATTGTAATTTTCTGGTTGACATCATTCCATTATGCCTAACCTAAATGTGACCTGACTAATAATCTAGGACAAATTTAAGCTTATGATGAGTAATTTTTTTTTTTTTAAAGTTTAAGACAGATCAACATTATTCTCAGTTGGCTAAAATAAATGGGGATTTGTATATAGGATCAAAAATGGCATAAATTAAAGTTGTCTTTAGCAAATCAGCAAAAGTTTATTTTGGAATTTCCGTTTACACACAATGCACAGTGTATGAATGGCAAAGTTGAAATTCTTTTTTTTAACTTCACAGCAAGACCAGGAGTAAGCGAGTCTGATTACTGACATGAAACTAGAGTCTATATTTATTATTAATAATATAAACAGTAGTGTAAATACTGTGGAGGGAGGATTTATAAATGACAGAATGTTTATGATCTAGATATTGCAACTGTCACTAAAATTTGTGAACCACATTAAAGACCCTTACTTGAAATATTTACCGACCAAATAAAGTGAATCATTACTTGGACAAATTACAGCTGTTTTAATTCATCACTTTATTTTTAAATCTTCACTTATTGAGAGACGCCCTACAAGTCAAAGAGCAGGAAAAATAAATTTTACAGAAGTATTAAGGACTTGAATGAAAATAAACAAATAATTTGTAGATGTTGATTTCTTATAAATAAAATAAAATTAATGCTATTATTATAAAAATGATGGCAAGATGAACATTTAATGACTTCACCAGAAACTGTATAATTTTATTACAGATACCAAAGTTCTGGAGACAATGAGCTGTGCCCCAATAACCTCTATATTTTCCATATCACAATGGTTTATATTAGTCTAGAGTTGAAATGCAGATTTCCATATTTTCCTCAATTTTTCCTATTGAACTCTAGCTATTATGTAATATCCAACAGTTTTTCTACAATAAAGTTTTATTTGGAAAATTTACTTATTCCTAAAAGTACATTTTACAAAACGTATAACATATATCATAAAAATATCCAAATTTGCAATCTCTAATATTGGATTAAAATTTGTGTAATTTAATTTCTTTTTACACGCTTTATATTAGCTTGACCCGTATCTATCTATGTAACGGAATCCTTCAACGCGATTTTCACCCACTTAAAATCATCGGATCGACTTGAAACTTTGTATACTTGTAGAGGACCCGTGACAATACAATAATTTCATATTTATTTTCTAAAATCCTGGCCATAATCATCAGAAAATAAAAAAAAGTGTTTTTGTACCAATGTAACGGAATCTTTCAACGTGAATTTCACCCACTTAGAAACATTGGATCGACTTGAAACTTTGTATACGTGTAGAGGACCCATGACAATACAATAATTTCATATTTTGTTTCTAAAATCCTGGCCAGAATCATCCGAAAATCAAACAAATGGAAACTGGTATAATAGGTTGCGGACTTGGTCGAGTTTTTAGTCAATCGTTGTAAGAGCTCAGTTGGTAGAGCTGTGAACTCTTGGTGGTATATAATTTCAGTAATCCACATGTCGCTGGTTCAAATCCGGGTGGGAGGGTTTTTTTTATAGAAGAGTATTACTTTTAGCTCATACTACAATAGTATCGAATTTAAAGATATTTACATTTTTATCTTATTCTATAAAATATTAAAACTAAAAAATAAAAAATAAATAATAGTTTTAAAAAACTAAAAGAACACGCTTAATTAGAAAACTAAAAAATGAAAAATATTTTTAATTTCCAATACGCTTGGGATAAAATAAAGTGGTCAACAAAAAAATCATCTCCAACACCTATAGAACAAAATAAGAGTTATCAACGAAAAGAAAATAATTTTACCATCAAAAGCGTGGGGTGATTTGTATGATTTTTACATTTTCTTCTTAGAGAGCTTACTTTTACCAATATCTGTTTATTATCAAATATATTAATTGATATAGAGCACCCCACGCTTTTGATGGTAAAATTATTTTCTTTTTGTTGATAACTCTTATTTTGTTCTATAGGTGTTGGAGATGATTTTTTTGTTGACCCCTTTATTTTATCCCAACCGTATTGGAAATTAAAATTATTTTTAATTTTTTTTTTCTAATTAAGCGTGTTCTTTTAGTTTTTTAAAACTATTATTTATTAAGTAATTTACTCCAATTATATGTAATTTATAATATAGTATCAATGAATTTTGAAATTTGGAATTATTACTTATCGAAAAGGAGGATTATCATTTTTATTTTCTGGTATATCACTAATTTAAATTAAAATCATGTGTAAATATACACTGAAAGCGATTTATTTAATAAAAATTCAATTAAATAATATATATTACAATAGGGAAAAGACAAAAAATACAATTATTTAATATTTTAACATATGTTTATCAGTTTATAAAAAATGGCCAATGTGGGTGGTAAAACAAGGACACAGCTGTTTAGGTTTATAAAACAATGTATAGAGTGCTCTGTTAAATTTCAATTAAAACTATTGTTTTTGTTAAATTGTGAAAATAAATGGCTGTAAAAGTATTTAAAATTATTATCTATCGTATTTTTTAAATATATTGAATATTTTAAATTAAATTAAATTAATTTAATAATATGTGATCAGGGATAGCGATACCTGATTGGTCGTTGGTTTGATCTTCCACTATCACTTTGTGATTAAACGTCAGGTTGAGTGGACCTCTCCATATGTTTCGTCTCCGGTGAGTATTGAAATGTCTCCATTGGTTTTACTAAAGTCAATTAAAACAAGTATTTTATTCATTGAATATGATTTTTAATAAATGTGCGAATAATTCATTGTAATTATCATTAGGTATACATTTATCTTTCGAGATTTTAAGTGTGCATTATCGTGTCCGTTTTACAGATTGTTAGTATAATGTTCCGATGCTATGTGGAAGCACCATTTCTCTCATAAAGATGTGTTTAGAACATACATTATTCTTTTTTTAAAACTTTCCCGTGATTGTCTTTGCTAGTTTCGTATTTGAATATGGATTTACAATAGTATAGTAGGACTCCCTGCTTCAGCCAATCAGAAGCCAGATACGGATAGCGTATGGCGTATGTAGTGAAATACCTTCGAGGGTTACCGCTAGTTTGGAATATCTGAAGATCTGTGATGAAATTATTAGATAAATTAAACATTAATATTTAATACAAATTTATGTATACTAAAAATCGTGCACAAAAAAAGTTTTTTTTCTTTTAAAATCAAGATGGCGGTACATCATTTGCTCTGGGAATTACTCTAGTTCGAGTTGACCAATCAGAATGCAGCACGTTTCAAAGCGGGAAAATCAACTTGAAGTCAATGACCTCTCGTCTTTATTAGCCAATTAGAGAGCTGATTTAAAAAGGACGACTGGGAAGTTTGTTTGGAGCAATGAAGTGAACGAATTTTAAGCGGTATGTGTTAACTGCTTTATGTAATAATAATTATAAATATAAATTGCGTAAGTAGGCTTTCGATAAAAAAATGCAAATATTTTATGGCTACAGAAATTGGTTTTTCACAAATGTCTTAATTTAGAAAAAACTGCTGAAGTGTATAGACTGCAGTTTCCACAATATTTAATTGATATGAACAATCTCAGTTTTAAATTTCTATGTATGTTGCTTTAAATATAAATTCAAGTAGCTTTTAGTATTAAAAGAATATTAATTAAAATTCATATCTCAATTTGCGAGCAAGTTGACTTAATTGTTTGAGACCTATATGAGAGATCGCGGGTTCAAACCACGGTTGCGGCCAACCTACTCGAGTTCTTTCCTTGTTTTTATCCAGGCCTTCAAGACAAATGCTGGGTTGGTATTTCATTACCGGGATACACTTCAACATATTTAACATTTATAAAAACGTTGAAAGTAAATAGCAATGGTTATTCCTGCTTAAATTGGTTGGAAGTTCAACTATACTAATTCTGAAAATTAGCTTTAAAGTTAAGTTAGTAGGCTACAGCGCATAAGGAAATTGGAAGACTCAAAACAAATACCTCTAGAATGGTACAAATATATTACTCAGAGAAAAAATCGAATGATGATGATGATAATAATAATAATAATAATAATAATAATGAGTCTCTCAAAAAACATTAAACTGAAGATATATAAAACTGTTATTCTCCCATTTATATAATATATGGATGTGAGACATGGACTCTAGCTTTTAAGGGAGGGAAAAAAAAAGATGGCTCAACTGAACTTCTACTAGCGCTTGATTTTTCAGTTATATTGTGAACTATAGCTCTTCTTCTGTATTTACTAACATTATTTAATAATTTAAACTTTTTAAACAATTTTATAACATTATTAGACAATTCTGAAGTATTTATTTAAATATGCAAATCACAATATTATGACACTGTTAGACAATATTGTGATGCTAACTGCTATTTTCTCCACATAATATATTACTTAGTCTATGATTTTTCTATTGCTGGTTGGATTAGTGTTAGGGAGTGATAAGTGTACACCTATCTTTAATAAACGTTTGGTAATTTTAATATTATTAATATATTTTTTTAACATAGATTTGGGGATTTATTGCAAATTTGGTAATTTAAATTTCATAGCAACAGATAGTAATCAAGGATGATAATCAATATGTGGTTCGATTGTGGGTTATAGCTGGCTCTATAAATTCTGGCACATGCACACTGTTGTTCTATAGGACTTTGAAAATATTTCATGCTAGTTTAAATGCAGTTTTTCCAAACAGATTACGAGCATTTGAAAATGATGTTTTAGAAACATTTTTGGACCAAAGAGAGATGTACAGATAGACAAATGGAGAAGGCTATATAACGGTGAGCCACATAATATTTATAGGAAACAAGATATAACAATTAAGTCTCGTTATCTATGATGAGCAGGACATGTGGCACAAATGGGAAATGAAAGAGGAGCATGGTAGCTTCTTGTAGAAAAACTGAGGGAAAATACCCAGTTGATAGACCAAGAATGAGGAGGGATGAAACATTAACCATGATTTGAAGGAAGTAGGTTATACAGGAGATGACTGGAAAACATTAGCTCAGGATAGGGATGTACGGAGAGCTTATGTCAACATGGCCATGAGCCTATGGATTTGATAAAACCAGTGAGTTAGTTAATAATAATATTGGGAGAAATGTTAGTATTAGATATTCGCTTACTCAATGTATAATTCTCAGATATGTCTTTCAATTTAATGTAAGTTCATTATGCTTTTGCACATGTGCAGTGTGATTCTGTAGAACTTCATTGTGAGATAAATAACACACACACATACACACACATATATATATATATATATATATTTAATAATAACTTGCAATATGAAGTAACATTGAGGTTCTTTTCAATAAATAAACATGGAATTCGGAGTCATCTTATCTCATAACTTGTTGTGTTCTATTTGAGCTAGTTTCGGTACATAATGTATACCATCATCAGCTTTTCCAGACCTTTTTTTTCGACAACGTAAATTTCAACAATGTGGAAAAGCTGAGATGGTTTACAGATATATAAAGTCTAGTTCAAATAGAACACAAGAAGTTAATGAGGTGGTACAGTGGCATAGAATCCCCAATTATTTTAATAAATAATTATCATTTGAAACTTTTAAGAACAAATCTTTGCTCACTTAATATTGTTAAATTTTTTCAGGTGATTTGACTGCAGCTGGCAGTTGAATTCGGGCTGAAGATTTGAAAAGATGAGTATTTTTGTTTTGATTTAAATTTTTTAAAATTAGTTTGTACCAATTTGACAAGTTAGGGTTGAAATATTGTTCAATTTAACTTTGGGCCAATAGGAATTCAATCTGGTCCATTAACTTCCTCACAAAATTCATTGTCATCAATGTTTCTGGGTTAAACTCATTCCTCTCCTCCAAGGTGGCATTGTTTGGTCTTCTACATCTTGTTCAATATTCGACACAGCATTCTCACTTCTAATGTGGTCAGCCATTTCTCTTCGTATGCTCCTATTTCTTCAATGTTTATTTTTTATCTAATCTTAAGAGTTGAAAAAGAGGTTGGAAAAATTCATTTTTTCAGCTCCAGTATTTAAAGGTAAAACTAGATCCAAGAGTGTATTTTTTCATTTACTGATTTTGTTTTGCATTTCAGCTCACATGAAAGTGGCTTTTTTGGAATTAAATTTGTTTCTCTTCAGAATGCTTTGTTTTGAAGAGACTAAAAATGAATAAATTATAAAAAAATATTTTGGCAATGGAATGATAAAACTTTCAGTTTGTAGGAAGTATGGTTGAAGATGCAAATTTTCGCAGCGCGTAGAATAACAAATGTAGAAACTAACACTTAAAATTTGTATCTTCAATGTTAATTTCTAAATTGCTATTCATTCCATTGATAACTTCAATTAAAAACTCAAAAAGCTTATTTTCCTTCTCTTAAAGTGTACTTTATTGACATGCAACCATTCTGCTTCTCACAGCTGGAGATGTACCATTCAGGAAGAAACTTACTTTGGTCTGTCATTTCTTGATTCTGAGTTTCCCTCAGAACTAGGAACTACAAGGCTGTGAGTTCTCAATGATATTATCCATTTTTCAATTCAACTCTTTATTAAATTTTTTTTTAAGTTTAACCATGGCCTAAAGATGGCTTTTCTAAAACATTAATTTCCATATGCGGTTTGCAATTAGCTGATGTTTTCTTCAGTGAAACGTCATAATAAATCTTCTCACAGTAGAGGCTCTCCCATTAAGTCTTCTGAACACGAGTTTCAATACTCCAGGGGACTTGGGGCTTAAAGATAGAAGAATTTGTGCTTGCTCCAGGAGGTAGCTCAATGGTAGAGCACAAGTAGAGCTGGAGATCTTGGGTTCAAAACCTGGTTCATGTGCAAATATTCCTATCCAGTTACATTGACTTTGGCCTGCAGACAGCTTGTTTGGAAACATTAATTCCAAACATTTAATGTTTTTTAGCTGTGAATTTACAGAGAAGAAGGAAAGTAAGCTAAAATTATTGAAACCTTTGACCTTAACATACCAGATTATCAACAAATCCTCCATGAAAATTTTCTATTTTATTCTAAAAGATTGGAGGATCAAAAGCAATGTTTTATTTAGAATCAAACCCACATTCTAAACAGTTTTACGATGCTATTATGTCCGTCGTGGATTAATATTTGCTACTTAATATGATGAGTAGAGGTTAAGAAAACTGGAGCGAAGGCTGAAAGATTGTGTCACCATGTGACTCCATATACTGTCTTCTGTTAGCCAGTAACACCAATCACTTCAGTCAATTTTGGATCTTTGAAGTTAACTTCTTGATTTGAGAAGTATTAAAAACCAAGTTGAGTGACACTGTCACACTAACCATGTGACACCAGCCATATCAACTACCATCGAGTTGGCCTTAGCAAGTTGTGCCTCAAATTTATTTTTATTATTTCAAAATTCATCCATTTTTGTTGAAAAAATCATTTGTTAACTTTTCATGGAGAGTTTTTTTATTGTTACATAAAGTTCAAAATTTCACATAGCTATATACTTCTACTTAGCATTGTGCTGTGAAGTATTTTATAATATCCTTTTGGCAAACCAACAATAAATCATAAGAGAGAAATTTTAACTTACGAGGGTTGGAATTTTAATAGTGGCAACACTGCTATAGAGACATCATATGACAGAACTTAATGATGTCGCTGTTAGGACATTTCAGATACATAGCCACCTTACCCCATAACATATACTCTCCCTTCCCATATCACACGCATGTGAACTGGGGAGAGGAACAGAGTCTCATGTTAGCTGGTGATCTAATGTAGTGATGTCACAATGTTTCCAAACAGGAACAATGGAGTTGGATAAAGATTAAATATGCCAGGGATCGTAGAGTACGGAAGTATCATCAAGGTCATCAAAAGGCTTGTGGGGGATCTGCATTGACTTATAGAACACTGGCACATTGAAGGCTTTTACCCACCATGCTACTGTTCTGTAAGCCAATCAGATTCCATGCAAGCCTCTTGAAGACCTTGATGACACTGCTGAGCTGTACAACCTCTGGCATATTCAGTCTTTATCCAACTCTGTTGTTTCTGTTTCGAAAGCATCATGACAACACTAAGTTAGACCATCAGCTAACATAAGGCTCTGTTCCTCTAGCCAGTTCTCATGTGAATGATGTGGGAAGGGAGAGTTTATATGTTCTGAGGTAAGGTAGGTATGTAACTGACATGTGCTATCAGTGACATCATTAGGTTCCATCACATGGCATCTCTACAGCAGTGTTGTCACTATGAAAGTTTCAACCCTGATACTTTTCATGATTTTCTAATTTAATTTGTAGATTTATATTCTGGTCAACTAATAATAAAGATGCCATTTTTAACTAATTAAATAATACACTATTATTTTGCTAGATATTTCTTCATTTGATATGAATTAATCACGTTGAAATTATCTAGTAGGAACCTGCTTATTTAACATACACTAGCAAATATATTTATATTTGTTAGATGTTGTATCAGGGGTTGATAATCTGGTAGTTAAGGTCGAGAACATATTTAGTGCTGCTGATTTTTGCAGGTGCGGTTACACAAAGTGCTGCCACACCTGCTTCATCGCTGACATCATATTAAAAGTGAACAGAAAACAAGTGGCTTCGAGGGACGGTAAAAGGTAGGGAGTCAACTGAGAAAATTGTCACCGACCTGGTATTTTAATCTGAACAAATGCAGAATGTTATCAGCCCTCCCTATTTCAGCAGAACTAGATTTTAAGTTTATTTTTCAGGTTAAAGTCCTGCACTGTAGTCGAGTGGTTAAGGCAGGATGCCTTGACACAGAGCTATGGGATTTATGCTGGTTCAAGTCCCCATGGGTGAAGAAATTTTCTCATGGAATTTCAGCCAGTATGGACTGGTTCCCACCCAGCATCATAGAAATTTGAGTAGCTACTATAAGTAGCGACACCAGGTTGAAATAATAAATTTCAGCAAATTTAGATTTTAAGTTTCTTTTTCAGGTTAAAGTCTCGTGCCATAGCAGAGTGGTTAAGGCAAGATACCTGCCACAAGCTATGGGACTTGCGCTGGTTCGAGTCCCCATAGGTGAAGAAATTTTCTCATGGAACTTCAGCCAGTATGGACCGGTGCCCACCCAGCATCGTGAGAAATTTGGGTACCTACAATAAGTAGCAGCTTCAGGTTGAGACAACCTATCTCTGCAAGACTAGAGTTTAAATTTCTTTTTCAGGTTAAAGTCTCACACCATAGCAGAGTGGTTAAGGCAAGATGCCTTGGCACAGAGCTATGAGAATTGTGGTGGTTTGAAACCCCATGGGAGAAGAAATTTCCTCATGGAATTTTGGCCAGTATGGCCCACCCAGCATCGTGAGGAATTTGGGTAGCTACAATAAGTAGCGGCTCCAGGTTGAGATAACCTATTTCAGCAAGACTAGATTTTAAGTTTTTTTTTCAGGTTTTAGTCCCACACTGTAGCCAAGTGGTTAAGGCAAGATGCCTTGGCACTGAGCTATGGGACTTGCACTGGTTCAAATCCCCATGGGTGAAGAAATTTTCTCATGGATTTTGGACAGTATGGGACTGGTGCCCATTGTGAGGAATTTGGGTACCTACAATATATAGCGGCTCCAGGTTGAGACAGACTATTTAGTTTTAAGTCTACAAGATTCATAATCTTCCTGACCTGTCAGTTCTTCAAGACATAGTAATTAAGTTTAGGTTTCCTCGCCAACGTTCTGCCTTGTTCAGGTTATGATTTTAAAATAAAACTGATGCTCTGATACTTTACAATTTTCATTGCATTCAGTTTTAATTTCGACAATTTTTTTTTGTTGTGTTTTTGTTAAATTATTAATTTGCATTATTAATGCAGATAGTAAACCAGGTCAGTGCGGCCACTTCAGATTTCACAAGTAGTTAGTATTTTTTGCAGTAGATGCAGCTAGGGTCTGAGGTGGCCACATAGCATCAGTCCTAATATCAGCATTGTTGTTACAGTCCTCATATTAGGATTGTTGCTGAAGTAGACGTGCATTATATACTCATGGACCTCACAAGTGTTTGTCGTATGTGTGTGTCTATGAATATAAACATACACACACACATACAGTATTGTTTTGTGTCTAATCAATTTTTGTGTGTTTCAGGTTTAATCAATTTTTGTGTGTTTCAGGTTTCATTTGTATTTTTTTTGTGTGTGTTTCTTATATAATATTTATGTTTTATGTGTTTTGAGGTTTAAATTGTATTGTTGTGTTTCTAATCTGAACATAGTGTTGTTTTTTGGGGTTCATGACTATAATGTTACTTAGTCCTGTAGAAGCTGTAGTTTCTCTTTCAGGTGTATCACAGTTCAGTAGTTAGATTATTTCAGTGTATATACATGTCTAATGAATATATTTCTATTGCAGGTTTAGAGAAATATTATAGGGGTTGGAATCAAAGCAGATTAAATTGCTGTTCCAGCCTCTATCGATGCTGCAAATAGCAGCTGATAGAGATATATTTTGTGTGTTATATTGCTCTTTGTCCTTTGCCCTTATCCATCTCTAAAGTGTATTTTTTTATAAATATGACACCTGGATCCACGTTCGTTCGTCCAGTACCTCATTGGCACCTTCAGTGCAGCAGGGAGGGAAAAGCGAGGAAGGGTTGGAGAGGTGTCATACAAAATTTTATTTATCAATGGAAGTATATTTGTCATCTGGATCCACGTTCATTCGTCTAGTACCTCATTGGCACCTTCAGTGCAGTAGGGAGGGAAAAGTGAGGAAGAGTTGGACAGTTGTCAATGCATTATTATGATACTTCCGGGTATGAAATTAAATTCTGGCTTTTCTTAATTTCATGCCCCCCCCTCCATACCCTGTGCCTCATCGTGGCGAGGGGGTGAAACAAACAATGTCACAGTTCTTCTCTTATGTTTTACATGGCCAGTGTCTCATTTTAACTGCACTGATAAACAAAGCCATGTATACTCAGACCAATGGATCTGTGCCCCTATAGCGCTGGCATTATTCTTAGATAAGTACACGTCAATATTCACACAATTTCACTGCACTCCCCTCCCACTATGTCAAACAGCAGCCACAGTAACTTATCAAGTAGGGATGTTGCCAAACTTTCCTCAGTGGCATGGCTCTTGAATACTGAATAATGCAAGGTTGGAGTAGAGTTGGCAACACTGGAGTGCAAGTGCAAGAGGGAGATAGGAATACAGGGAAGGAAATGATTTGCCAAGGCAGAAAAGGAAGTAGGCTCTAGTTTGCATATCTTACGGGGACACAGATCGGTTGGACAGACATTACAATCTGTCTCTGTAACTCCCCACATGGGATTGGGATTCTCTCTTGTGGGATTCAATAAGCATGAATTTGTTATGCTTATTTTCCTGTGGATGTTAGTGAGTGACAAATAGTTGCATCACCTCAGAGACATCTAGTAAGTGACCAAAGTATTAAAATTTAAAATAAAATAAACTTCTGTTTAGACTGGTTTCAAAACCTAGGTGGTTTCATCTTCAATAATTTTACGGCCAATGTTTTGTCGTTCAGGAGCACTGCTGCTTACTCTTTCTGTTGAACTGATCTGATGAACCTTCGAATCATATAAACTTACCTGGAAATTTCAAAATTCAATAATTTTTTGCCGATTTTTTTAAACAGTGAAAGAAAAAAATAATGAATTTTTAAATTCCTGGGAAATTGATTTGATTGGGAGGTTCATCGGTCCACCAACAGATGTATAAGCAGTAGTGATCCTGGACAACAACACGTCGGTCACAAAATTACTGATGATGAAACAGCCTAGGTTTTGAAACTTGTTTAATTATGAGACAGGTATGAGTTGAGATAAAAATAATTTTATTTTAAATTTTACATTAAACCTCACAGTGATATTTACTATAATAACACAACTGAAATACAGGGTGGACCGCTCGAATGGACCTAATTTCAATTGCTTGTTACTGGCAAACGGTTGAAGATAGAAACTTAAAACAACGTTCATAGTACAGAAAAACTCACCAAGTTTCGAATCCTGTCGGTAGATGGCACAAAGATACGTTTCTCGTTCTTAGATTTAATTGTTTGTGAAAATGGCGACTCCGCAGATGAAAGCGCAAGCTGTTTTGTGGTATGCGGAGTTTAAATCAATCATTAGAGTTCAAAGGGAGTTCCGGCGTGTGTTTAACCGTGATGCTCCAACTGCTAGAAGCATAAAGAAGTGGCGTGATACATTATTAGCTACAGGATCTGTGTTGAAGAAGAGCATGGTGGTGGTCGCAGAGCATCCGATGAAATGGTAGCAAATGTTCAAGCCGCATTTGAGCGAAGCCCCCGGAAGTCATTAAGAAGAGCTTCGCGGGAACTTCAAATACCAAAATCGACATTACAACGGATTGTCCACAAACGCCTCAAACTGCACGCATATAAAGTGCAGTTAGTGCAACGTCTGGAGCCGAATGACATGCCGAAACGAGTGGAATTCGCCAATACGATGCTGGACCGTCTCGGCGCTGATCCTGACTTCATGACCAAGATTTTCTTCTCGGACGAAGCCACTTTCCATTTGTCAGGCAAGGTAAACCGGCATAATGTGCGGATCTGGGGATCGGAGAATCCTCACGCTATTCAAGAGCATGTTCGTGATAGTCCGAAGATGAATGTTTGGTGCAGTTTGTCACATAATAAGGTCATTGGACCGTTTTTCTTCGCCGAGAAAACTGTTCGTGGTACCACATATCTTGACATGCTGGAGCAGTTCTTCTTTCCACAAATTGAACAACTGCAGCCTAACATCGTTTTCCAGCAAGATGGTGCTCCTCCCCACTGGTCCAATGAAGTTCGTACGACTTTGGACAACATTTTCCCTGGCCGTTGGATTGGTAGGGGAGGACCAATCGCGTGGCCCCCGAGATCTCCCGATTTAACACCACTGGATTTCTTTCTCTGGGGCTATGTCAAAGATAAAGTTTACACCACCCCAGTCAAAGACCTTCGTGATCTTCGTGAGCGCATCATAGAGGCTATTGAGAACATTCCAGAAGACATACTCCAACGTACTTGGCAAGAAATTGTTCATCGCTTTGATATCGTCACAGTGACTGCTGGGGCTCATATAGAGATGTGGTGATCTGGATATCAAAACTTAGTGAGTTTTTCTGTACTATGAACGTTGTTTTAAGTTTCTATCTTCAACCGTTTGCCAGTAACAAGCAATTGAAATTAGGTCCATTCGAGCGGTCCACCCTGTATTACTTGGATGGGAAGACTGATCCCACAGAAGGAATTAGTAGGTCATGTGGTAGGAGGTTAACGCTCCCACTTTTCCAGGCAATTGGCACTTGATGTCAACTGGGTTGTCAGCCCTGTATGACAGCTGCCTTCACCACCAGATTTTAAATCTGTTACTCATTTCAGTTAGAGGCTCACTAAACCCCCAGGGCCAAGGTGCTGTCAGAAGGTTTGGATCAATTTAAAAATCCTGATAATACTTGGACTCGAATCCTCAATCTTCCGGCTTGAGGGCTATTGCCTTAGCTTTATATGCTATGGCATGCACAATAAATGTTGTTCCTGAGAGCTTCAAGATCTTGCGTCATAGCAGAATGGTTAAGGCATGTTGCCTTGGCACAGAGGTACAGGACTTGTGCTGGTTCGAGTCCCCATGGGTGAAGAAATTTTCTCAATGAATTTCGGCCAGTATGGGACCAATGCCCACCCAGCATTGTGAGGAATAGCTAAAATAAGAAGCAGTTCCAGGTTGAGAAAACCAGCTGTAATAGCCGGGGAACCCGACATTGCTGACTGCATGTCATCCCTACACTGGCCAGCAATCGGCTGGTAGGCAAGGGCCTTCTAGGTCAGTTTTACTGTGGAGTTTGTTTTTGTGATCCTCATGGTTTTTGAGTTATTGTATTTCTGTTTTTGGAAAAAAAAGAAAAAAGTCTGAATTCAGAATAAAATACTTTTCATAGTTTTCAAGGAAAATGGTTAATTTTTTTATATACTATTGAGATACTTATAAAAAATCATGCATTGGAATATATCTATGTAGAATATAAATGGAGAAAAATATACCGTATATATCTCTTTAAGACTTGACATGAATTAAATTTATTTTGAAAAGTTGTCATTTAATTATTATTCCCCTTGCATTAGTTTATTGTTCATAACGATTGGAACAAGCAGTCAAAATTTTAAACTTTTAGCTGTAAAATTGTAGATTCTATTTAGTTTTGAGTGTATAGAAATGCAGTGAAAAAGAAATAATGGGGATAACCATTAAAAAAGTAGTAGTAGTAGTCTAATACCCATTAGCTTGAATGTGTTCCATTTGCTTTCTTGCTTCCCAATAGAGTCCTGCCAGAGTTCTTGTAGGTGACATCTTCAGAGCCTCACAGCTAGCAAGATGATCTTTATTCATGGTAGTGTTATTGTCTTGGCACAGGATACAATTTGGAGAGTTGAAGATTCCAAAAAGTTTTCATGCAGTTAAAATAGAGGCTAATACACGAGCGCACAGACTTCTAAATATGACGTAATTAGGGAGACTTTGAAGTGTGCTTACAGCATTGAAACTTTGCAAAAATGTGTAAATTATTAATGTGCATGCTATTTTAACATAGAAAATGTTAATATTGACAAAAGTGGCCAAACTTCATCTATTGTACTCCTTAAGTAAAATAACGCTGAAATAGGCTGAATGTTCGGGCGGCCTAAAACATAAGTTGCACAAGTTGTATTATGCATGTGACATTGTTTGGCTAAAGCAGGGTTGAAATTAACTTCAAGTTTTTAATAATTTTTTTGCACTATATATATCCTCAACTCATGTCCAACTCAGGGTCGGCTCGAGGGATGAGATGAGCCCCTATGTATATAGATGTTTGTGAATGACAAGGGTGCCGGCCGACCACGCCTGATGCACCATCAAAGGGGCAGATGAATGACATGAAATGAAATTAATGAGATGAGTATATGAAATTGTGGCAGGGGAAAACGGGAAGGACCCTGAAAAAACCTACCCAAGCTCAGTTTTGTTCATCATGAAACCCATATGGAGTGACCGAGACTCAATCTCGGGACACCAGTGGTCAGAGGTGAGCGTCTAACTGGAGCCAAACTACTTTTTTTTGCTCTATTGAAGTAAATGTTCAAAATTAATATTAAATGAATCAGATTTTACACCTCACCTTGGTTTGAATCTTTCCCAGGAATAGTTTCAAGAAAATTATTCCTTATTTTCTACTGCCATCAAACTGTTGATTTGACGGTTGGTTTTCCTGTAGACCTACTCTTCCTTCCTATGTTGGTGAATTGATGAATCTTCAAATATCTTTTTCTTTCTCCATGAATTCCTATATTAATTATCAGGGAAAGGATTTTAAGGTGCAAATTTTGGTCATATAAGAGGGAAAATGGATTCTGAAAATACATACAATAAATAATAGTTTTAAAAACTAAAAGAACACGCTTTATTAGAAAACTAAAAAATGAAAAATAATTTTAATTTCCAACACGCTTGGGATAAAATAAAGTGGTCAACAAAAAAATCATCTTTACAGAATCCATAAGAGGAATTCATAGTTCTTTAGTTTATTGCAATATTTACTTCGCAGATGGAACATCGAAGAATGATGAAATCAATTTCAATAAATTTAATTTTGAATTCTGAAAGTGCATACAACTTATCCTTCTTAACATTTGCCAAGTTATTGTTGTGAAAACCCAGTTGTAATACTGATAAAAATATGTTGTGGTTCAGACTAGTAAAATGCAGCCCACAAGTTAATAGATAGGAAATAAATTGTCAGTACTAACTGAATTTATTTAAAACTGTTGTAACAACACTGTTGAAATTTAAATTTGACCACACAGCTGCAGATTGGCCATTGTTGCTGGGATATAAATTACTGGTGGTTTATTTAAATTATATTTTAATATTTATTATTTACTATTGTTGATTTCATACTGCAGATTGACCATTGTTTCTGGGGTATAAATTACATAAATTACATTTTAATATTTATTTAATATTGTTGACTTCTGATTGAGATTTTAAAAAGCTATTCAAGAAAAAAAAACATTGTTCTATGATGATCTTGTAGACTATTTCCGGGCTGTTGGCCGTGGTCTTGAGACTTGTAGTTCCCCAATGTTGTCTCAAGACCACGGCCAACAGTCCGGAAATCGTCTACAATATCATCATAGTAACTCTGGCTGTGAAAGCATAAGTCAATATATACATTGTTCTATCCTATCTTTTAAAAACACGGAGGAAAAGGTGCTGAAGCATAAAAAAAAAAAAGAGGGAAAAAGGGGCAAAATATAGTAACCTCACAAATAGTGCAACAAATTGTGTTCATCTCACTTCATTTCATCCCCCCAAATACATATATTGAACTATTGGTATGAAAACAGCTATATTTTTGGAAAGGTGCCACACCTCAAAATCCTTTTCCTATTAATTATTATGTCTATGTATTTTTGGAAGTAGATTTTCTCCCAAACAGATTGTTCTTCCACATAGATACAGATCTTGCAGCGATGAAAAGGTATGCTGGAGATAGACGCTGCATGCATTCTGATCAGTTGTTTCATTCTGTATAAAGATTACATTGATTATAAACATGTCCACTGCTGTGGTCTCGAGGTAGCGTGCTGCCTTGTCACGCAGCGGGCCCGGGTTCGATCCCCGGTCGGGGCAGTTTTTCTGGGTGAGGTTTTTATCGGGGCTTTTCCTCACCTGTAAGACAAATGTCAGGAAAACTTTAAGGCCCAAATGGTCCCCGAAATCATATGGCCATCATCATCATCCTTATCATTATCATCATCACCATCATCATCCTTCACCGGTGTGGAAAGCAACGGGAAGCTACCACACCTACACAACTCCCTAGTAAAGCTGCAAGCATAGCATGAAAATGCTATGATTGCAGTGAAGGACCTGCCTTCGGGCAGAATTACTATGGATGGATGGATTTTAAACATCTTATGTTTGAAGTGTATATTTTGATTTATTTATGTTTGGTCATTCATATTTGAGTTATTTGAGTTTGCTAACATGTTTAAGCAAATGTAAATAATGTATTAAGTGAACTTCTAAAGACATTGATAATTTTATGATTGTTATAAACATTATGAATTTATGTATTCACGTAGACTTTCAGAGCCGGAGTTGCTATGATGATCTTGATGAAGATTTTCGGGCTGTAGGCCGTGGTCGTGAGGCATGCAGTTCCCCGACGTTTTGCCAGAGACTGCATCTGGCATCCTCAAGGGTTGCCTTGGCGAAACGTCGGGGAACTACAAGCCTCACGACCACGGTCTACAGCCCGAAAATCTTCATCAAGATCATCATATTACGAATTTAATTCTAACCTCTTAATTCCATTTAAATCATTGTTTTATAGATGGACTAATGTTTTTTAATAAAATTATTTCGGGATTTTATTCCACCAACATAAATTCAACTAAAAAAATGGAACACACACAATTTATTGTTGCAGTTTGTGAATAATTACCTGAGAGAAATATATGTTGATTAAAAAAAAGCCTTAAAATATAGTGAGAATTGTAAAGTTGAATGAAATGTTAACGTTTGTATCTTCATTTGAATGGTGTAATGGACAGCACACTTGTACAAAGAACGGGAAATTTGGGGTTCAAATCCCGGTTCAAGCGTTAATTATTCTTTCTTAAATTAAAATAAAATAATATAGTGAGAAGTTGAGCTGAAAGTAACCTAAAATCAGTATATTTGCCATGTAAAATGTGTATTAGTCATTGCTCAGACAGTGTAACCAACTTATCACAAAAACCTGCTAACAAACAAATGGACACTAATCTGGTGTACTAACTCACCCTAACTTGCTGACTAATGTTGGACTCTTGGAATAGAATAGCCTTATATGTAAGCAAATATGTTGGCAATTAGCCCTAGTGGGAACATATGTTATCACAGTGGCAAAAAGAATGCTAAGTGTTTTGTTCTCTGATCGAATATTCACTGGTGACACGGTTACATAGAATAGCAAAAATATTTAACTGAAAATTATATTCCAATCAAATGATTCATTGTCTGGTAATTTTGTTAATTTTAATTCCACCTCTTTAAGTAAGAACCACCCTTGTATATTGGGTTATCCTTACTTAGAGAAATGGAATTAAAATATTGTCTGCTTTCAATGCACACCCTCTTATTATTATTTTTTTTTTTCCCCCCTTTTGGCTCAATTTGTTAGTGTTCAAATTTCATTACAATAAATTGAGATTAACCTATGCCGCACTGGACCTATAACATATGGCGTAACCCAATATTGAGTCATATCATCTCTTTTGTTAGGAGCCACTAGACCAAGTTAATTTAGTTACCTTATTTGCCCATAGATGTCATGAATGGCATGCAGTCAACATACCAACTCAATGAGACATGTAACAGGCAACTAAGATATTGGGAGGTTGACATGAATACATTTTGCTTAGAGGTCTTTTTATTCAGGCTTAAAGATCTTTTACTGGCCTGAAAAATCTTCATACTCTGGACCCACAGACTTAAAATCCTTTCCAGAGGACTTGCTCCTTGGATTTTCCCATCCTAAAAAATTCCACCAACCCCAGTTGGGTTTGAACCTGTGGCCCTCGGGACCAGAGACAAGGGACTTAACCACTAGTCCACCATGACTGATGCACTGGACCTAAATTTATAAATATTAAGAAAAATTACTTACAGCAAGAGTACTTTTTATTTATTTTTCTATTGTCTTAAGCAAGAGAAATAAATCAATAAATATCTTCAAATACAGTTATTTAATGAAATTATCATAAATCATTACCAACTTTATTGATTTTTTGTTTTCATTGTTGTGCCCATTCTACTCAATGCAGCATGGATTCCTCATCTTAAATTTCAACAAAATGCACTTAAAATTATTTCTTATAACCTGAGGAAACAAATGGAGGGTGTGCAGAATTAAATACAAATAATTGAAAATAAGGACCACCCTAATATATAAATATATGTGTGTGTGTATATATAGTATAATGTTACATAAGATTTGTACGACTATTGAAAATGTGTAGTCGATTTTATTACCTTTAATTTTCTGTTTACTTTCATTAGGTTAATCGAACAGTGACAGGTGCTTTAATAAAATTAAATTACATGCAAAGTTTAATATATTACCACTTGTTAGGGTTTTAATCACAGCTAATCCATATTTAATCTCCAGCTTTACATACTGTGCCTTATCATAAAGAAACCCGAACCATATATGAATTATTTTCACTTCAATTCCTCGCAACAAGTAAAATTTGCAGTTACATGTTTTAATTCAAATACACACAGTCCCTCTTATGGGATATTGTTCACTGTATAGTACCTTTAATTTTTTCATATATTATAAATATATAATTAGCGTGATGTTTTATTTTGGTAAGAAATTGGCATTGCTAATGTTAGAGGTTATGTTAAACAGTTTCCTTAAGCATGTCGAGCTAGCGTGTGGTAATTTAAAAATATTGATTTATTTTTCATCATCATTATCCATGTATTAGGCTGTGTGGCCTGTTACGGTCTCAAAGAGGAATTTTCCATCCCGTGCTTTTTTGGACGTCCCAGCAATCTTTTGCCTTGGGGGCAGTAATGAAGCATGGCTTTTGGAATTCTAAGAGACTGCATTCGTTGAAGATGGGCTTTCCAGTTGTTCTGGTAATTTTGTATATGGTGCAGAATGGGTTCTACATCCAACTCTTCCATAATTTCCTCATTTCTTTTATGGTCCCACTTTGTATAGCCTGCTGTCGGCGGATAAATTACATTTCATTTGCTATTATTCGGCTTTCATCTCTTCTTTGTATTGTTTGAGACTTGAAAGCTAATGTAAATTTTTCACCCAATGGGTTGCTGGTCCATAGGGGTATTATTGTGGGGTTCCCACTAATGTAGCATTTCCTCTACATTAAGGTGATGTGGTTATACCGCCAGTACTCGGTTCTCAGAGCCTCATTTGTAATAGCAGGTTGCACCACAAGCAGGTTGAGGATGAGATTTGGATAGGAGAGGTGATGAAATGCACACCAATATCCCATGCAACCTGTTCTTTTATTTTTAATGTGTATAATATTCCTAAATATTAATCCAAATATAATTAGAAAGCATTCGCTCAGGATAGGGATGTATGGAGAGCTTATGTCCATGCAGCCATGAACCTACGGGTTCGATAGTGCCAGTAAGTATAATTAGAAATTTAATTCGATGGGATGGTTTAAAGTTAGTTGGTTATTTATAATTAACTGCTGTTATGACAGAATTTCATGTATATGGTGAAGAAGTAAATTACTTTGTCACACGTTGTGGCGACGTTTTGAAGAAGTAATTCTCTTCATGCCCGATGTTGAAGGAGGAATGGTGTCCCGAGAAAAGTATTACTGGTTCAGGTTGGGTTTAGTTTTCGGTAGAGCCGGATTCTCTTCTTAGGGTCGGAAGTCGGTACACTGGATAGGAAAACACTTCAAAATCATAAATGTTTCTTGTAGAAATAATTACAAATTTATTCACTTTGTAGGTTCCCAGCAGATTAAGTAAATGTAAGTGGTATTATTCTTCACTATCAATTAAAATAAATTCTTTTTTTTTCTGGAATCAATTATTCTTTTATTAAATATTACATTTTATCTTCTTGCTTCTATCTTTGTGGAAAGTTATATGTAGAATGACTAATGTAATTCTTTTATAATTTTAAAGAACATTATTACACCACATGATGTTATATTTAAATTCTATAGGTTAATAGTTCTTTAAATATAAGGTTTAAGTTTGATTTGTTAAACGAGAAAGTTAATTGATTTAACATCCAATCAGAGTTTAGTTTACTTTCATTTAAGAATATGAAGTTAAGCAGGTGTTCTTATTATAGTTATAACAGAAAGCTTAATAATTTTGACAACAATGGCTTAAAACAATTTTTAAAAGCATTATTTACAAAGACTGTTATGTAATACAATTTCTTTAATTGTTACTGAGACATTTTTATTCAACAATAACCAACAATGAATTATTTAGATGTTTTTATTTATTTAAGTTATATCTAAATATTAAAAGAATTTTAAAATACAAAATAATTAACTTAAACTTTCATATTTGTTATAATATTAAAATCCTGATATAATATTTGATCATTTTTACTCTAGCCATGACGGAACATTAATAATAGTTACTGTTTTAAATAATCAATATTTTCAGATCATGCTAAGGAATAAAATTAATTGTTAACAAAACTGTATTTAAATTGTAATAAATTGATGTTCCTCTTTATTTTCATTCCTATTCCTGAACCAAATTTTAAATAAAGATTAATTATGTTTGAGTTTGAAGAAATACAATGATGCCTTCGTTCAAACAACTATTTGACTGCTGTACTTAGACCATTTCTTGCAATATTTACATTTCTTTTGCACTTGTACCTGTATTTCCTGTGTTTTCTAATGTAATTCCTAATCCCCATAGATTTAAATAAAACAATCATGATGTATAAGAAATTACACAAGTAAGGATGGCTGACAATTATATAAAATTAGCCCTACAGGCCTAGGGAGTGCTTTTAGCTTGGTTATGAAGTATACATGTGATAACAAGGGGGCAAGATATACATCATATAGGGAATGTGAAGGAGTGAAATTAAGAGTCATATCTTGTTACAATATTTCATTTATGATCTAGTCATTAATTTCATAAAATTCATCCATTAAAATAGATAAAAACTTATTCTGTAAATTCATTTTAGTTTTACAGTTAATTTCAATAGCAATGGGTAAGTAATATGAGGAAAAAGTCTAGGAACAAATTGAATATTGTACTTTTGCTGCATCGGTCTTCTATTCAATGAATTTCATAAATTTCCACTGCATTGGCAGCCTTTTTGCTGAAGCCCTTTTGCAGCGCTTTAGGCTGCTAAACACACCTATGTGTGTCTTGATAATTTATTGCTATTAGGTTGTCCCATAAGTAATGTCGTTTTTAAAATAATGTGTGTGTGTAGTAGAATTTTGAAGGTGTGTTCCGATCAGGTGTGCGGTAAGTACTGATCTTTATTCTCAACAGCTTGAACAAGTTCATTAAATTTTTAAGATTGTAGCCTCAAACTCGACAGGACCCTATACTGCATGAACAATCATGACTTCGTGACAAACATTCAGAATTGAGAGGAATCAAACTGCCACCACACTAATTGATTAAATAAGTAAAAACGGATATTGATAAACTAATCAGTAGCGTATTTTTGCATGAATCTCACTATTTTTATTTTATGTCGCTTTAATTTAATGCAAGGTAATATTGGGACAAATATATTATTTATGCGTATATTGGATAAATTATGGGATGGAGTAGCATTGGAAATGAATTCAATACATTAGTATGGACAGCTAATGACAAATGAGGGAAATTTTGAGGAAGTGGCTGAATTCAAATACCTAGGAACAATAAACACAAATAGAAATGAGATGTAAAAATAAATTAAACATAGGCTCAATTCTGGAAATGTGTTATATTATGCATTACAGGTACTCTTGACGTCCCAACTCCTTTCAAAAAACATTAAGCTGAAAATATATAAAACTATTATTCTACCAGTTATATTATATGGATGCGAAACATAGCCTCTTGCTTTAAGGGAGGAAAGGAGATTACGAGTATTTGAGAATAAAGTTCTTAGGAAAATTTTTGGAACAAAGAGAGATGGACAGGAGAATGGAGAAGACTACATAACTGTGAACTGCATGGTCTTTATAGGAAGCCAGATATAATAACAGTTAAGTCTCTTAGACTGTGATGGACAGGACATGTGGCACAAATGGGGAATGAAAGACGTGCATGGAAGCTGCTTGTAGGAAAACGCCCAGTTGGTAGACTAAAATGAGGTGGGAGAATAACATGAACTATGGTTTAAAGAAAGTAGATTATACAGGGAATGATTGGAAAACAGCGCAGGATAGGGATGTATGGAGAGCTTATGTCCGCGCGGCCATGAATCTACGGGTTCGATAGTGCTAGTGAGTTAGTATAAAATGCCTTCTTCAACGTCATGGAATTAGGCCATAGACCTGTTTCCACACTAAGAGACCGTATCCCTGCATCTGTTAATCTCTTGATGGTTGCCAGTAAATGTAGTGTCTCCTGGCCGCGTTATGGGCGCTGCGCAAGGAAAGGTCAGTGAAGGGGCCGCCTTCTTATTCTGACCAAACTACTTTGTGTATAAATCCCTACATAGAGGGTTGCTCTTTGAGCCGCTGTGGTGATCACGTGATCCCACGTCGCGGTCGCCACGCAAACCATTGCAGTCTTCTCACGTATCCCTGTTACAGGGGATCTCGTTATACCCCGAGATATTGGGTCCACGAAAGAACTTAGCCACATTATGGTGCCCACCCCCACGACTTGAACGCGCCTTTTGAGAATTGTCCACATGTAGTCGGTTATAGTTTAATAGCTTGCCCTGACTACCGTGGACCGGGTTAGTAGTCTTGTATGATTCAAAGACTAGAGGAAATATATATTATTTTATAATTTGTATTTTTTATTGTTGAGAAAAATATAGGGGACTATTTCAATATATTAAAGTTAGCATTTAATAATGACAATTATTAAGGGATACGAATAGCAATTAGGGTCTCTTACCAGTATAACATGGAACAAGCTTGTGAGTATGAAATAAAATAAATAACCCAAAAAAGTAATTGATAATACAACACGTTCTTCGGTTATTATTGTTCATTCATTTGATAACAGATCATCTGACTTATCACGTATATAGTAAAAAGAGTCTGCACTCATCATTTGATCGAAAACATTTTCAGTATGTTCTCTTAAATTTTTGTACGAGCGACGAAATTCTCTATTTTTTTCTCCCTTTTCATTTAAGGCGTATGAGCAGTATTTTCGTCGTTTGTAACTCTGCATTACAAATAATGACTAAAGAACTTTCAAGATTAATACCAACCTCTTCTTCAGAAATGTTTTCCAATTTATTTATATGCGGATGGAGAAAAAAAAATTATGCTCTATATAGTAAGAAGAATTTTAATTATTAAATACGCAATCTGATACTATAACCATTGATTTTTCTCGTTTTTTGTCGCACCAACATGAACACCTTGCTTCGCTCATGAAATAATAGCGACTATGCGCTGGTTCGTGTACCGTCGCTCCAACATGCATGCACCCTAACAAATTTTACCTCAACAGCCGGCTGGTATAGACTAGTAGATGTCGTGTCATGGAGTCTTTTCTTTGTAACATCAATCATCTCTGGACAGCCTGTAAAAATTTGTCGACAAAGTTAAGTTGCATTCTGTACATAATAAGTAGGGAAAGGATTTTAAGGTGTACATTTTCGTCGTAAAAGGGGGGAAAGGTTCTGAAAAAACATACAAAAAGGTGCTGCAGAAACAATTGAATTGGGGTTTAAACCAGTTACATGAACTCAGTTTATATAATATTCATAGCATTTTGCACATTTTTTCTTCTTTATAGAGTCCATAAGAGGTAATTCACAGTTCTTTAGTTTATTGCAATATTTACTTCGCAGACGGAACATCGATGATGCTATAAACTTCGTTTTGAATTATTCTGAAAGTACATACAAGTTATTCATCTTAACATTCGCAATGTTATTGTGAAAACCCAGTAGCAATACTAATGAAAATACGTTATAGCTCAGACTAGTAAAACACAACCAACAAATCGGTAGATAGAAAACTGTTAAATTATTGCCAGTACTAACTGAACTTATTTTAAACTGTTGCAGTAACACTGTTTAAATTTAAATTTGACTTCACAGCTGCAGATTGGCCATTGTTGCTGGGATATATAATTTATTGGTTGTCTGCATAAATTATATCTTTATATATATTATTTACTGGGTCTTCCGACGAAGAAATGTTGGAAGACCCAGTAAAAGATGGACAGACCAATTCTAACATGAGATCGGAACAGACCAGTAGGACTAATCCTTGATGCTGATGATGATTATTTACTATTGTTGGCTTCACACGGCAAATTGACAATTGTTTCTGGGGTATAAATTACATTTTAATATTTATTTTTTTATTATATAAAACTTTCCTCATAAGAGGATTGCTTCAAGGACAAAGCGATACAGACAATATTGTTGACTTCTGATTGAGATTTTAAAAAGCTGTCCAAGAAGAAAAATATACATTTTTCCGTCCAATCTTTTAAAAACGCAAAGAAAAGTGGAGGAAAAGGTGCTGAAGCATACAAAAAGTGGCGAAATGTAGTAATTTCACTAGAAGGTGTAACTAAATTGTGTTCATTTCGCTCCCCCTCCCCCAATACATATATTGAACTATTGATATGCAAACAGCAATATTTTTGGAAAGATACCGCACCTCAAAATCCTTTCCCTAATAATATGTATTTACGATTTGTGCAACGGACGGTATTACCATCTTCCTGCTTCCATCTTGTCACTAAACGTATCTTTAGTCTCTTTGAGACTTCATTTTCATATTTTCCACCTTTTAATTATTTCTCCTGGATCCATTAGACAATTTTCCTTTTTCTAAGTGACTGTAAGTCCATAGGTCAGCACTCAAAACTTGAGAAAACGGTGCACATGAATGCAATTAAATAAACTATTTCGCATAATTTTATAGGAACTATATTTTTTTGCATTTTTATCGTGAATTCAAAATCCGCAGTAATAATAAAGTGAGTTTGAAACATAAAATAACGAGTTTTATAGCATTTGGACACATTCCACATGTAACGCGATTAGCGAAAAAAAAAATACTATTATCTCTTCTCACCAATTTCAAACTAAAAGATGCATATTAATTTTATGAAAGTGAAAATGTTCACAGTGAAGTGGATGGATTTGATGGCAAGATTGATTTTGATGTTGAACAGAACTTGGATATGTATTAATATATTAGCAAGACGTTATCAACCATGTAGTACGTTAAAGAAAATAATTCATGCTTCTGTGGTCTTTTGTTTTCGGCTCACTTCATAAAAAAAAGGCGGTATAAGACATGCGTGAATGCTTGATGCATGTTGTAAACATAAACACTTTACAGACTACATAACACCGTAGAGTTGGTTTCATTCCATAGATGGAAAAAGCGTAATACATTTTTCAGGTCGCAATACAAGGATATGTTGTTGCCCTTCCAGTTTAAAAGGAATACTGTAATACCAATTTTAAAAAATCAACTTATTAGAAACGACAAAAATCTAAGATAATACTTTTTGTCAAAATTACCTACATGTGGGTTTAACTCTCATACTTCTACATACTATCGCTAAAATCATTATACATGTATCATTGTAAATTTAAAGTGTCTCTGGCACTTGAATATTGGAAATCGATTTCGTAGGAAATATTCCAAATATTAACGTATTTAACTAGAAAATAGAAATTTCGATGATAATAATTTTGAGGATTCTCCAGTGTTTCCATAATTTCCTCTGTTATAATTTCCATCATCATCATCATCATCATCGTCCTTTCAAGTATTAGGCCCAGTGGCCCGTTACGGTCTCCCGCCATCTCCGAAAAGGTCGACCCACAGATCTTCTGCCTCGAGGAATGTAGTGAAGAATTTGTTTTGGTATTCTGTGACGATCCATGCGCTGAATATGGGCTAGCCAATTGTTTCTATATTCTTGGAGGTATTCAGATATAGGTACGATGTTTAACTCTCTGCTATTGTTGAATTTCTTTGGTGGTCTAGAAGGCTATAACCTGCAGTTCGTCGCAGAAATTTCATCTCCGTGGCTGTAATATGACGATCATCCTGAGTTCTGATGGTCCAAGCTTTACTGCCATAATAGATTATGGGTCTAGCGAGAATTTTATAGATTTTCATTCTTGTGTGTCTCTGCACTTTTGATGGTTTAAAAACTTGGTTGATAATCCTTAAAGCTTTATTATAGTTTTGTATTTTAAAGGATATATCACATTCCTCATTATAAGTTAGATTATATCCTAAGTATTTAAATCCCATAGAATCTATTTTGGGAAATTTAGATTATTTTGGAAATTCCGCAGATGAACTGAGAGAAGACGCAGAGGCTTCGCTTTCGTGGAAACGTGACGTCATCTTGTTCTTTAGTTCTGTGGCTAAAGCATTGACATTTAAAACACGAGTTTCTGGTTTCGAATCCGGGACATGTCACATGTTTTTAAAGGTTTTGGCAAGTGTATCAGATAAATTAAGATTTTGTCTCTTCGGTTAAAATATAAAATGAAAACTTATACAATTAAATATTTTCGTCAATTGTATAGAGTCGAGTTATTAATGAAAATAATAATTAGTGCGCTTCCAAGAACGTGAAGTAGTATGTAGCTTAGGTGGCCAAGGCGTACAGCATACATTACGTTTGTTTGAATCCAGCAAATGTGATACATTTTTTCAATCCTGATTATTGACAAATTTCAAACGGGCATTTCAAAGTTTTAATTTTCTGTGGTATATATTAATAATAGAAGAATATGGCTAAGACGCAGTACAAAGGATGCTGAGGTCTTCGTTTCAAATTTCACCATTACGAGTATTTTAAAGTTAGAATTTATGTTAGTGATATATAAAACAAATGTAAATAAGATGAGAATTAGTGCTTTTATCAAGTATGTGAGCTTAGATTCATGATTAGTTCAAGGCGCAAATGCTTTGATTGCTAATGTTCGAGTCGAACCGTTACCATATAAATTTTTTTTGGATATAAATAATTAATTGAAGTCTTATATTAATGAGTAGTGAAAACACCATGATTATTGCCCAGATTGCTTATCTGAACTTGTAGCGTAGGTGGTTAAGGCGTGCCGTTTCGGATGCTAACGACGCAGGTTCGAGTCCCTTAAATAACGATATTTTTTCCCAACAAATTTAATTGAGCATTTTCATCACTAGAAGAGCAAAATTGTTTAAGCCAAGTTTTAATGCTCGAGTTGCTTATCTGAACTTGTAGCGTAGGTGGTTAAGGCATACCGTTTCGGATGCTAACGACGCAGGTTCGAATCCCGTAAATAACAAATCTTTTTTTCCAACAAATTTAATTGAGTATTTTCATCACTAGAAGAGTAAAATTATTTAAGTCAAGTTTTAACGTTTGACATTGTAAACTGAAACATTAGCTCAGTTGGTTGGAGCGTGGTGTTTGTGATCAGGACGCTGCGAGTTCGAATCCACCTACTTCCTGAAATAATTTTACTTACATTCCAGTTCGTACGATCTGTAGTGAGAGCTAACAGATGGCGCTACGAGATAGGATTGGAGTTCTAACTTTGAAATAATGTGAAATTGAGGGATCCAAAGAAAAGAAATAGATATGGATAGAGGACGAAGGAAAGGGCGGGAATTTTTTTTTAAATTTTGACCGTGCCGGGCTTAAGAATCTCTTATGGAGGGTCGCGTGGTTGAGAGGGTCGTGCTTCGTTAAATGGCCCCAAACCACTAACCCACCCTTGGCGATACTTTTATCACAGAGCCTAAATCTGATTCTCGAGCATGCGCATAAAACATGATCTACGTAGGTCTGACGTGATATTACGCGATGCGCATAGGGCTTATTTCAGACTTAGAATATTTTTCTCATCTTGAAACGCACTCTTTCCCCGAGGGGGAGATTATGATCAATCAATTAAATTTTTACATTGAACGCATGAGCATTACGTGAATTTCGGACTTAAAATATTTTTTCATCATTATCACATCTGAAGCAGTTACACATCATTTCACCTATATACCATGCCGCGAATTTTTTTTTCATTATCACATGTTAAGCACTTAGATACCACACATCCGCATAAGGGGTAAAGACAAACTTTGATTATATTTTGACTTAGTAGAGCTAAATTTGTACCTCGATATAAAGTCAATGCTTAAGGCAATTTTTTTTCAAATATTCTACTTCTGGCAATGAAATTATGCTTACAAAGGAACATATTCCCCTTTGTCATGACTCTTTATTTTGACATCGCATTTACGCTTACATTCATAGAAAATTTTGGACGTTAATATTTTATCTTGATTTCCAACTTATGTACTACTTTTGGTGTACAACTTATACTTACCAAGATACTTCATACTTCTAGTTACTATTCTTTCCGATTCTTTTGATGTTGCATTTCAGAAAATTTTGGACTTACCATAATTCTCATACTTCAAACTATTACACGCTCAACTATTTTAGCATTCAACATAAGCTCATTAATGAATATTTTTTCCCTCGTCATGAGGTTTTTTTTTCAGTATATTTCATGCATCTGCAGACAATACAATTAATAATTAATATCAACTACTATTATTCTTCTTATACTGTGCATTTGTATTAAAAAAATGTGAGATTTTAAAGCAAATTGTTTTATATCATGACTTTGGATGTTCTGTGCTGCTGTTCCTAGAAATACCATCCATTATCACAATGTTATCCCATTAATACACTCGCTAAAATGAAGAGAAAATGTCCTGGAATGTGTCATCTTAAATTTAGTGACTACAAATGTCAATGAAGGACAATGCGGTGAATAAGTGTATTGTTCTTGATCTTACATATTAAATATATCACTTCTCACCAAAAGACAAATTTTATTTGAAGAGAAAAATATATGCCTGAATAAGGATTTAAACTGATGTCAGGTTCAAATCCCGATTCAGGAGTATATTTCTCTGTGTTCTGAGAGATGACGATCCAGTCTTCCTAATAGTATGACCTGTATTCTTTGTGTGAAAAACTAACAAGAAGATTTCCTTTTATATATTAAATTTTAAAAGCAATTATGATTTTCAGATGTGTGGCAACTTAACTTCTACTACTATAGAAAAAAAATGAGAAGTCCGGTATTTTTATTATCACCGAATACTCACCTGAAAATTTACGGTGAACCAGGCTAACTTTGATCTTTACACTCGAGTTAACCCCTCCCAAGTTTCAGTAACCATGCCCCCTTCAACATGTTTATAATCCATATGTCAAATAAAGCAAAACTTTCACTCTCATATTAAAAGTAATTATTACCTTTAGCATACACTGCTCATTATTTAAGTCTTTAAATCAGTGAAAAATTATTTAGATCTTTAATTTTATAATTTTTTGGTATCTTTGAAGAGTAGTTACCTTTTTTTGCTCTAGACAGGTGGAAAATGTTGACTATGGATGATGTGGAATTTGAATTTAGTATCACTATTATAAGAATATATTTTTTATGTTGCATATTCAGCACCTCTTCTTGAAATGCAGCACCATTTTCTCACCAACTTTTCCATGTCCTGCATTGTTAAAGTTATTAGATAATTGTTTTTGTAATTAAGACATTTAGTCTGTACATTCTTACCTCTTATGGTTGTTTTTTGTTGAACATATGTTTCAAGACTTCTGAGCTCAGACATTTAGATTGTACATTCTTGGTAAAATTAAATGTTTCTTACCTCTCCTCATATAAATCTTCTAAGTAGATCGCGATTTTGAGACCATAATGGTCTCATCTTCAGTACTTTTTTGGTAACATAACATCAGTCGCCAAAAAAGTACTGAAGATGAGACTGTTATGATCTCAAAATCGCGATCTACTTAGAAGATTTATATGAGGAGAGGTAAGAAACATTTAATTTTACCATAAATTAAACCTCATAGTGATTAATTCCTGTAAAAGTTAAATGTACATTCTTACTTCTTATGGTTGTTTTTGTCGAACTATGTTTCAAGGCTTCTGAGCTCAGAAGTCTTGACACATATGTTCAACAAAAACAACCATAAGAGGTAAGAATGTACAGACTAAATGTGTTAATTATTAAATAAACCTCTTAATGATACTTCCTGATGTATTTTAAAATAAATTGTTTTTCTACTTAGCAAAGACGACTGATATTTGATATTCCTTCATCAGTACATTAAACGTTCATTGGATAATTATGCGATGGACTAGGATTATAGTAGGTTTAATTGTTCTGCAGGAAGAAAAAAAACAAGAGTTGCACGGTATGAAAATATATAATTGGTTGACGAATTATGGAGAAATGCAACACCTGGTACTATATATTTTGCCCCCTAGGGATTGCATGACCTTGTCGTTGGTGAGGGTCCTTGCGTATCAAAATTATCCTTTGGGCTATGCCAGCAGTAGCTTCTCCCAAGCTGGACAGGTCAAAGGTGAGTGATCAGATGAAGAAGCAATCCAGAAGAGACTTCAATGCTTTGATGGCGGATGAGGAACAAGATTCCCAATGGTGGAAGAGGACCTACCTGCTGCCTTGTAGGATGAAGTTGGCTCTTCAAAGGCTAGGGGAAGAAAACCTTGATTATAAATTACCTGGTCCTCCAGGTAGGAGGTTTGGTGGGTGGCTGGTGTCCTCTTTGTAAAAAAACATTTACTATGTATTCTAATATAAGGTCTTGGAATGGACGGTCAAAACGGAAACGAAGTGGACAATGGAAAATGGATCACGAATTTGGCTCATGAAATGCACACAAAAACGCAATGGGCCAGACACGTTCAAAGAATGAACAAAATAATGCATATACCTATGAAAGTGATGACGGAGGAAATGTTTGGGAAGCGGTCAATGGGAGAACCTAGGAAAAGATGGATGGACTCAGTGAAGGAAGACTGTCATCAAATGCTGAACTGTAGGAACTGGCAACAGAGAGCATTGGATAGAGAACATTTGAGGTCTCGCATCAAGAAGGCCCAGGCCTGCTAAGGGCTGTAGCGCCATTGGAAGAAGAAGAAGGTACTAGATATTCAATTTTTTCAAAGATATTTAAAGATATATATATATATATATATATATATTTTAAGTGAGACTATAACCATAAACATTACTTAGTGTTTCCTACCATTAAAAAATTTACAATTTCTTTTTTCACATGCAAGAAGTAAAGCAAGCTTTCTTTGTATTAATTTAACACAACAGTTTATCTTAAGTGTTTGTAATATTATAGAACTCATAAAGTCTCTTTCTTCCATGACCTTATACTATGTCCTTTTTTGATAGCATATTTATTTTTGTTATAGGAACTCGGGATTGAAGAAATGGTTCAGATTACATCAGATTATACAGAAATGTTTAAAATTATCTCATAGTCAATGACAAATTGTAATAAGAGAAATATATACATATAAAATATATATCAAGGTGTTAGCATTGCAATGAATGTGATTAGTAAATGCCCATAGGATGAAACAATTTAACGAGTAGGAAAAATGAAATGAGATTACCTTTTGAAACATACAGCAAACTCCCAATTACCCGTGTTAATTGGAACCAAGATATGCACGGAAAATCGAAAAACACAGATAATCCATTTAAGTTATTCTGCGCTGTGGAAGTTGATCAGAAACTTATTTATCCACTTTAACACTCTTAATGCAACAAATGTTCATAAAATGTTATATTAAATGTATTTAGGTGCAAGTCGTAATTATCATTATTTTATTTTACTTGCAAATATGAAAAAAGAAAAAAAGTGGGACTATTTCCTGTCATGACCACTCTGGTTACAACAGTTATTCAAAATGGCCATTGTAACCAGCGACAATTACATTAGTAACCACCGATGACAAATAATCAGCAATAACCACACTAGTTACCACCGATGACCACACTACTAACCAGTGATAAACCCACTGCCACAGCATATCTGTGGTTTCAATCTGTAACAACAAACTTTCAGTGACTCTCACAACGGAAATTTCCAAAATTGTATTGTATTCTCAGAATGTTGTTTGGTACCGTTAAATGCATCAGGGGAGGGGGTTGTGAGTGAAGGTTACTCTATTGAGGAAGAAGCAGTGCATCACTACGACAGAACATTGATTGTGAAAATACTGAAGATGGAATTAATGTTGTTCTGAAACCAGTCTAATAGAAGACAGAGCATGAAGTGAAGAGATATAAAAATTGAAAAAAAAAAATTAATTATTTAATTTATTATATACATTACTTCATTTGGAATAAGAATATAAGAAAATACAAAATTAAACATCCTATTGTTTGCAGATGACCAAATAATAATTCCAAATTCAGAAGATAATCTGCAGAAAGGTCTGTATGAACTTAAAATTACAGAAGAATATGGATTGAAGATATCTACAGAGAAAACGAAAATTATGGCATTTGAAGGTGTAGATCCTGTCAGAAGTAAAATTGTACTTGACAAAATTTTGGAGCAGGTGAATAATTTTACATATCTAGGATGCAATATCTCATATGAAGAAGAAAAGGATGTAAATGCAAAAATATCTAAATTTTTAAGAATTTTAGGGTTAATAAATTCTATCTTCAAGCCACAGTTAGTCCAAAACATTCAAGATTAAAAGTGTATAAAACACTGGCTCTTCCAACTCTTTTGTATGGTAGCGAAGTATGGACGTTGAAACAGAAGGATATACAGAGACTTAGATCTGCTGAAATGAGATACCTTCGGGGAACTGCAGGATACACACTAATATATATATAAAAAAAAAAAGAAGACATCTTAGAAGAATTACACATGGAACCTTTAGAAAACAAAATTTCTGATTATAAGTCAAGATGGATGCAACATGTCCATCGAATGGAAGATCACAGGATACCCAAACAAATGTTAAGATATCAATCTGCAGGAAGAAGACCAGGATGTCCATTCAAAAGACTTCTGGATAGTGTTTCTCTTGAGGTCGAAACAGGTCAACAAATGGCCTAAATTCGTCAATGAACTATGATGATGATAGTATTACTTCCAATAAAGTTCATTATCTCATTTTCTATGCATAGTCTTAAATTGCTGGAATTTTTGTAATGAATATAACTTTTATTTCAAATTCTGATGACATTTATTATGAAATTTCACAAATATTATAACTTAGGATTTCAGGAAATTAATGCTTATTTATTTGAAAAGAATAAGCTTTTTTCAAAATTCCTTCAATCCAGCATTAAGAGATGAATTGTAATAAATAATAAATATTTTAAATCAAATATGATTTAAAATATACTACTGCGTTATCCTTGATTGCAATATGTGCAATAGTTCAGTTGTGTTCTGTATAATCTGATTTTAGTAATTATAAATAACTAATTATATATGAATTAATTGTCAGTATTAAATTTTTATTTCATTACTAATTACATACAATTTTAACATATTTTAGATGAAAATTTATGTCAAAATAAATACATATTTCTAAATATACTATTATATAGTATTATTTATACTGGTTTAACAATTTTTTTTATACAAAATTTAAACTTCTTTGACTCGCTATGATGAAGTTTCTTAGTTGCAAACCTATAAAAATAAACAACAAAGAATTATTAAATCAATTTATTACTCCATTTGATTTATGATTGTTGTATAAGGCATTGAGTGCAATGACAGTTTTAACAAATGATGAAACTTTATTGAAAGATTAATGAATGTCAGCTATAGCTATTATCTGATGAAAGTTAAAAATGTTTAACTTTCATCATATGACTTCACCTCAACGGAATTTGATATGAATTTTACTAGTATTGATAGGTATTATCGCCTCACTATGATGGTTGTCCATTTATATAAAAGCGGGTGCTGTGACAATGCTTGCCAATGATTAACATGCAGAATTATTATAGTTGGCATATTTGTATTTAATTATATATATAACAGCCGTGGGGAAACAAAGCGAGCTGCTGGACAACTATCATAGTGAGGCTATAATAACACAAATTTAATTTGAGTCACTAAAGGGCCATTGAACATTCTTTTTTGTAGAAACTGTGTGCATTTGATTTTTTAGGAGTTGGCTTACTACTTTATTCAACACCTCCGATTCAACTGCATTGTATAAAAATATATATGCAAATTGCTATATTTAGTTATAAAACATGAATTTTTTTACTTTTTTACTTCACTATGTAGAAATTACACCCCCATGAGACTTAAAGTCTTGGATGGGTTGCCTTTAGGCAGGGTGTAAGAATTCTGACCAACACATTAACAGTTGTATAGTGACAGTCCTCTCTGGATATACAGGGTGGACCGCTCGAATGGACCTAATTTCAATTGCTTGTTACTGGCAAACGGTTGAAGATAGAAACTTAAAACAACGTTCATAGTACAGAAAAACTCACCAAGTTTCGAATCCTGTCGGTAGATGGCACAAAGATACGTTTCTCGTTCTTAGATTTAATTGTTTGTGAAAATGGCGACTCCGCAGATGAAAGCGCAAGCTGGACCTAATTTCAATTGCTTGTTACTGGCAAACGGTTGAAGATAGAAACTTAAAACAACGTTCATAGTACAGAAAAACTCACCAAGTTTCGAATCCTGTCGGTAGATGGCACAAAGATACGTTTCTCGTTCTTAGATTTAATTGTTTGTGAAAATGGCGACTCCGCAGATGAAAGCGCAAGCTGTTTTGTGGTATGCGGAGTTTAAATCAATCATTAGAGTTCAAAGGGAATTCCGGCGTGTGTTTAACCGTGATGCTCCAACTGCTAGAAGCATAAAGAAGTGGCGTGATACATTATTAGCTACAGGATCTGTGTTGAAGAAGCATGGTGGTGGTCGCAGAGCATCCGATGAAATGGTAGCAAATGTTCAAGCCGCATTTGAGCGAAGCCCCCGGAAGTCATTAAGAAGAGCTTCGCGGGAACTTCAAATACCAAAATCGACATTACAACGGATTGTCCACAAACGCCTCAAACTGCACGCATATAAAGTGCAGTTAGTGCAACGTCTGGAGCCGAATGACATGCCGAAACGAGTGGAATTCGCCAATACGATGCTGGACCGTCTCGGCGCTGATCCTGACTTCATGACCAAGATTTTCTTCTCGGACGAAGCCACTTTCCATTTGTCAGGCAAGGTAAACCAGCATAATGTGCGGATCTGGGGATCGGAGAATCCTCACGCTATTCAAGAGCATGTTCGTGATAGTCCGAAGATGAATGTTTGGTGCAGTTTGTCACATAATAAGGTCATTGGACCGTTTTTCTTCGCCGAGAAAACTGTTCGTGGTACCACATATCTTGACATGCTGGAGCAGTTCTTCTTTCCACAAATTGAACAACTGCAGCCTAACATCGTTTTCCAGCAAGATGGTGCTCCTCCCCACTGGTCCAATGAAGTTCGTACGACTTTGGACAACATTTTCCCTGGCCGTTGGATTGGTAGGGGAGGACCAATCGCGTGGCCCCCGAGATCTCCCGATTTAACACCACTGGATTTCTTTCTCTGGGGCTATGTCAAAGATAAAGTTTACACCACCCCAGTCAAAGACCTTCGTGATCTTCGTGAGCGCATCATAGAGGCTATTGAGAACATTCCAGAAGACATACTCCAACGTACTTGGCAAGAAATTGTTCATCGCTTTGATATCGTCACAGTGACTGCTGGGGCTCATATAGAGATGTGGTGATCTGGATATCAAAACTTGGTGAGTTTTTCTGTAATATGAACGTTGTTTTAAGTTTCTATCTTCAACCGTTTGCCAGTAACAAGCAATTGAAATTAGGTCCATTCGAGCGGTCCACCCTGTATAGTAGGATGCACTGTCTAAGATAGCACAAGTTCCTGATTCAAGATCTTGTAAGCCCATGTTTCCCTTAACAGAGGTTTAGGCGCTCTCCCCCTCTACGGAAGAATTTGAACCATATTAATTCAGTTACACTTGTTTTCGTATAGATGTCAATTGAGTGGTCTGTGGTCAGCATTCTGCCTCATACTGACATCTAGGAAACCAAGGTAGTACTAGGACGGGAAAATTTGGTAAATTTTGCTTAGAGGCCTTTCATTCAGGCTTAAGGATCTTTTATGAGCCTGAAAATCTTCAGACTCGGGACCCATGGCAAAGTCCCTCCCAGAGGACTTGCTCCTTGGATTTTTTTTCATCCTAAAAAATCCATCGACCCTGGTCGGGTTTGAACCTGTGACCCTCAGGACCGGAGGCAAGGAGCATAACCACTAGTCCACCGCGGCCGATTCTGATTCAATATATATATATTTAAATCCCCTATTGTGCCGGGAATCAAACCTGAGTTGCTAAAATGGAAGGCAAGGACTCAAATAAGCACAATTTTTTTTATTCAATGCCCCAGGTTGTAATTTCGACATTTCTGGTGTTCTCTCCTGGCATTGGCTTAATTGTAACCCACTTCTGAAGTTGGGGCGCTTAGAAGGTGGAGTTTTGTTACCCCGATGATATGATGGGTGATAAATGATAATGAAGCTCTTTTTTATTTAGCTATAAGACACATTCTTGGATATATCATGTGTGTATTTCTGTAGGCACTCTGTTATAAAAACTAAGTGAACTCTAATATTAAAAATAAATTATAGTTGATAAAACCACCCAACTATTAATATGCCACACTTTTGTCAACACACAAGCTTACATGCACTTGTCATGAAAGTGATCAAAATCTGAAAATAAAATACAGTTATATTATGTGTTTAGCTTTTGTTTTATTCAAGAAAATGTTAGCTATTGGTTTTTACGTTAATACTTAAACTTCATAATTAACTAAACTTGCATAATAAGACAATTATGACCATTTATTTAACTTTCACAGGGAAAAAACATTATGAGGTTTAATTTAAGAACTAAATTAATGTTTTTGTTACCTCACCTCATATCCTTTTTCTTCTAGACTACAATTTCGAAGCTTATCTCCATCATCAGTAGCCTCTGGTCGATCAGTGTTGTCGTTTCTTGGCAGTTTGGAGAAGGAAGAAGAAAACTGCCAAGAAACAACATAACACCAGTTGACCAGAGGCTACTGATGATGGAGATAAGCTCCAAAACTGCAGTCTAGAAGAAAAAGGATATGACGTGAGGCAATAAAAACATTAATTTAATTCTTTAATTATGACTATATTACTGCACAATGAATAATTACTAAAGAATGGACTTGTTATTATCCATACATGCAATTTGATTTCAAGTAAGGAAAAAATGCTTTTCTAGTTTTGATTATGCCTTGATGTAATATTCTTAAGTTTTGGTCATATTTCTATCAACCTCTGTAATATAGCTTTTTTTAGTATATTTTTTTCTCTCTTCTGCAGGCACTGCAGTTTAGTTGCTTGAAGTGATACTGGATAACATTACATACCTTTTTGCAGGGTTATCAGATGCTTGGCAAAGTGATGTGAAGATCAATTTTACTTTATTGAAGGTTTGTTTTGTTGTGATAAGTCTCAAAACAATGACCAATACACAAACCATCACACTTTTTACACTTCACTTGCACAAATTTTATGATTCCCTAAACCGAACACACAACAAATTAGTCTGTATAAACATAGTTCTTCACTTCTAACCCGATTCACAACACACTAAACTCATATAATTATTTGGTAACTTTCATGAGTTTATAAAAATGTCTATATTATTTTATTTTCCTGAAATTTTAGAATTTCTTACTATTTCAAGTTATAAAAGGTTATAAGATAATTAATATTTTTAAGTCGGCGGCAGTGGGCTAGTGGTTATGTTCCTTATCTCTAATTCCAAGGGGCTGTAGCCGATAGATTTTTTTAGGATGGAAAAATCAAAAGGACAAGTCCTCTGGGAGGGACCCGTGCATGAAGATTTTCAGGCTCGTAAAAGAATGACAATGCTGAATAAAAAGGCCTCTCTGCAAAATTTACCAAATGTTCCCATCCTAGTACTACCTTGGTTTCCTAGATGTCACTATGAGGCGGAACGCTGACCCTGGGCCACTCAATGACATCTATCCAAAAACAAGTGTAACTAAATTAGTATAGTTGAAAACGTTAAATTGAAAATATATAAAACTATTATTCTACCAGTTATATTATATGGATGCAAAACATGGACTCTTACTTTAAGGGAGGAAAGGAGATTACGAGTATTTGAGAATAAAGTTTTTAGGAAAAATTTTGGGTCAAAGATAGATGAATAGACAGGTGAATGGAGAAGACTACATAACAGTGAACTACGTGGTCTTTATAGGAAGCCAGATATAATAAGAACAGTTAAGTCTTGTAGACTATGATGGGCAGGAAATGTGGCACAAATGGGGAATGAAAGACTTGCATGGAAGCTTCTTGTAGAAAAACCAGAGGGAAAACACCCAGTTGGTAGACCAAGAATGAGGTGGGAGAATAACATTAACTATGATTAGAGGAAAGTAGATTATACAGGGAATGGGAAAACATTAGCTCAGGATAGGGATGTATGGACAGCTCATGTCTGCATGGCCATGAACCTTCGATAGTGCCAGTGAGTTAGTTAATTGGGGAAGAATGCCTAAGTCTTATTGAGAGGCACAAGGGCTTATTACTACTAACATTTATACAGAATTTTGTATTATGTAAAATAGGATTGGTTCTGGGTGGTAAGGAGCCACTTTACTGTGCTAGTTTTAATTTTTTTTAACCACTATTATCATTATTATTAGCTAAATTCAGTAATTGTTATAATTTTTAAATTTTTATCTTTTAAATTTTGGGGTGCAGAACATAAAATTAATGACATAGGATACTTGAGAAAACAATATTTATGCAGATTTCTTTATTTTGTGAACCTGGACCAGTAATCATTGTACAGAGCCACTTCCAAATTAAAATGTTACATTTTAACGAATGATTTTCTTGAAAACAGCACTAGGAATAATTAAAGAAGGACAAAATCTATTTATCACTCACTAACTTCAGACATTTAAATCAAGATCGTCCAACATCTCATCCAGTGTGATATAAGGTGTTGTGGGGTCATCAAGGTCATCTACATCTACTGCCATCTGTTGTTGCTTCCTTTTATCACGGTAAATGTTTACGCAGGTTCTTAGTTCTGGATCTTCTTCCAAATCATCCAAAAACTCCATGTAGTCACTGAAACAAATTATACTCATTAAATAACTTTCGATAATTACATAAATGAAAATATAAAGAATGAACTAACCTATCTTAAATATTAAATTTATCACTTCTTACCAAATTTTATTTGAAGAAAATAATATATGCCTGAATCAGGATTTGAACACAATGTCTCAGGTTCTGGTAGCTTAGCGGTCAGCGCACTGGTGTAGAGAACCAGAAACATCAGGTTCAAATCCCGATTGAGGCATACATTAATCTCTTCAAATAAAATACATAATCGAAAAAAATTAAATATATATATGCATTGAGAGAAATAAACACATCCAAATAATGGATGATTCTAAACAAATACTGCACTTAAGATCTTAGTATAAAAGATCGAGTGGGAGTCAACTCCAAGGCCTACAACATAAAATTTAATAGTCAGGGCAAGCTGATGATGATTAGGATAGCATAATAAAACATGTCATATGAAACACAAATATTTATGAGGGGAAATGAACCGGATTCACTATATTTATTAAGAAGAACCTCATAATGTTACTTTCTATTGTAATTTTTTTATATGTATCAGAAATTAAAGCAAGACTGCAGCAAATAGATATTATGCATTCAAATACATATTGAATTAAAGATATGTATCATTACGAGCCAAAGTATGTCTGTATAAAACAGTAATAATAGCTTTGTATGGATCTGAATCTTGGAATCAAACAGCTAAAATGGAAAATTTGTTAAGAATGTGGGAAAAAAAGTTTTACGTAAAATATATGGACCCATATGCCAGAATAAAATATGGAGAATTAGATTGAATGATGAGTTAGAAAATACATATAATTCATCTAACATTGTAAGTCATTAAAGCTCACAGACAGACTGAAATGACTGGGGCATGTGAAGAGGATGTCAGATAATGGAACAGTTAGGCCTGGTCTACACGTAACATTTTGTCATCAGTCTTGCATTATCATGTCAAGTTTGTGAAACAAAACGTTTATTTTTTATTTATTTATTTTACCTGATGGAGATAAGATCGTAAGGTCTTATCTTCCACTTCACCAGGGTTAAATTATACAACAGTAAGAATTATGGTTGATACATAATAGATATAAACTACACAATATAAATTGTGTGTATGGGAAATTGGACGTTTTGCATGAACTGAATGAGGTTTGACAAACTTGCAAAAGACCGATGGGCTGGAGCTTTGTGTACAAGCAAGACTGTGGACAAGTTGGTGCATGTAGATGCATGTCAGTCTAATTGGTCAAACTTCGCTCTTCTGCCAGTCTTTTCTCGGTGATACTGGAGGTTTTAACTAGTGTTTTTAGTGTGTATAGTGACGGAAAAAATTGCATCATATTTACGACACTGTCTCATGAATTTTTCACAGAATTCATAGAACTGTACCACACTTTTCCTTCCTTCTGGCATGTGAAATGAAAGGATTTCAGCAATAGAGATAAGCAAAACCAAGCTTACACCCCTTTGGTTAGAAGTGGATAGTAAAGCAAGTAAAGAGTCCGTCACAAAAAAAAAAAATCAATTCATTTCGAACAGTTTACCATAAAGAGTATGCGAAAATAAAAGCGTCAAAGTGTTTAGTTTGCGGCCAGTCTTTTGGTGCAGTTGGTAAGGTCTGATGCAGTAGGTAAGGTAGGGTAATGACTGACCCAAAGACTGAGAACAAGTTTGAGTAGTGTAGCCGCTTGATTTTTGCATCAGTCTTATTTGATTATGCAAGACTGACGACAAAATGTTACGCATATAGACCAGACCTTAGAAAGATTTTAAAAACAAAGCCAGAAGGAAGGAGACAAAGAGAAAGACTCAGATTAAGAGGGTGGATGATCTCAGAAATTTAGAAGTGTAAGGTAGAAACAAAAAGCCATAAACCGTGAGTTCCTTTTGTTTATCTATTTGATATATTTATATGAGGAGAGGTAGGAAACAGGTCAAAATTTGCAGGAATTTCAAAGTTCATAAGTTTTTCTTTGTTTTTCTGAATGTGGGTTGGGAAAAGATCCACATTCAGAAAAACAACGGAAAACTTTTGAACTTTGAAATTCCCGCAAATTTTGACCTGAACCAGAGGTTCATCAGTCCACCAACAGAGGGAAGAAGAAGAGTTTCTTCCGATCGACATATCAGTCGCCAAAGAAGTACTGAAGATGAGACCGTTATGATCTTGAAATCGCAATCTACTTTGGAAGATTTATATGAGGAGAGGTAAGAAACATTTAATTTCACCATAAAATTAAACGTCATAGTGATTAATTCCTATAAAAGTTAAAAATAAATGTGTTAACCATTGTTTATAGATGTGTATTTTTTTTGTCTAATGCCACCAGGTTGTCTCTTATGACATTTCTGGCTTTGTCAGAATTGTAATCCATTTCTTAGGTTGGGGCACCTTGAAGGCAGAGTTACATTACCCTGATGATATGATGGGCGATAAATGATAATGAAATGCCAGGTATAGATATGTATTATATTTGAAGAAAAATTTTTTGCCTAGACCGGGACTCGAACCCGGGACCCTTGGCTTTCCGGGCCAAGTGCTCTACCAACTGAGCTACCGAGGCGAGTTACGATCTAGACGCCAATTTTCTCTTATGTACGTTGTAATTCCCTCGTGCCAAATGCTTGAAACCATAGCTTATCCTTCTATGAGAAGTGTTAAATTAATAATAAAATCGTTAATAGATATGTATATTAATTTTGATATCAGAAATAAGTGTTTCTACTAACTTGGTAGTGGTTGCGAGGTCGGCAGTTTCCTCGGCGAGATGTTTAAGTTTCCAGATGCGTTTCTTCCTCCTGCCACCTTTATCTTCATAGTGTTTCTTCACCAACACCACATCTGGTATTCTGCTGCTGTCCAACTTGTCAAAGTTATCATCATTTATATTACTTTCCGACAACAAGTACCTGTAAAACACCGTGCAAATTAACACTTCTCATATTTTTTTTGTACAATGCCATCTGTTTGTCATTCGACACACTTCTCACATTATTTAATCCATCATTTTATCACCTCACATTCTTCTTTTTCTTAGACCAGTTTCAGAACTTTCTTCTTTAGTCCCATCTTCAGTATTTTCACGACCGTTGTTTTGTCATCTAGAAGAGTTACCTTCTTCAAGACAACAAAACAATGGCCGTGAAATTATGGAGGATGGAACTAAAGAAGAAAGTTCTGAAACCAGTCTAAGAAAAAAAAAAGAATATGAGGTGAGGTGATAAAATTTTACTTAAATAATTAATTCCTCATAGTGTTAATTCCTAAAAAAGTAATTAGTTCTCACATTATAACAACTATTCCTCCTTTGTTAGGAGTTACTAGACCAAGTTAATTTAGTTATGCATAAATCAATGGTAAAGAGAATTTTTTTTGCCTGAACTGGGAATCGAACCCCAAATCTTTAGCTTTCCGTGCTAATGCTCTGACCACTGAGCTAATCCAAGTTTCATTCCCATCCAAGCAGAAATCCTTCCTTTACCTTACTCTACTGGTCCCACATTCAATTGCAATGAATCATAATTCACAAATACACAATGAATGGCTTCTACCTGAAGAAGACATGAAGGGACTCCACACAGCTATAGCAGTATTTATTAAATTAATATTGAGTAGCTAAAGCTATTACTATGATAGAAATAAGTAAATTAATGAACACACTTAAATTATTGTAAATCAATGGTAAAGAGAAAATTTTTTGCCTGAACCGGGAATCGAACCCCGAACCTTTAGCTTTCCATGCTAATGCTTGGATGGGAATGAAGCCTGGATTAGCTCAGTGGTCAGAGCATTAGCACAGAAAGCTAAAGGTTCAGGGTTCGATTCCCGGTTCAGGCAAAATTTTTTCTCTTTACCATTGATTTACAATAATTTAATTGTGTTCATTAATTTACTTATTTCTATCATAGTAATAGCTTTAGCTTCTCAATATTAATTTAATTAGTTATGCATATTTGCCCACAGATGTCATGAATGGTACGCGGTCAACATACTGACACAATGATACATCTAGAAGGCAACTCAGGTATTACCAGGATGATGAGGTCAGTACATTTTGCTTAGAGGCTTTTATATTCAGACTTAAGGATATTTTACGAGCTTGAAAATTTTCAGACTCAGGACCCATGGCTTAAAATCCTTCCCAGAGGACTCTGGATTTTTCAACCTTATAAAAATCCATCAACTCTGGACAGGTTTGAACTCTTGACCTTGGGGACTAGAGGCAAGGAGCATAACCACTAGCCCACCATGGCCAACTCTCACATTACAGCAGTATGGGATTAAGGGGAGTTGGCTATGAAAAGTACCTCGTAATCAGGCAGTGTCGGTCACTGCATTACAGTATCAGATACTGCCATATTTTATATTTCACTAAATTATCTTCACCTTTCATAAAAAAATTATTTTGGGAATGTAAAGTTTTTTATATCTCTGGTCGTAAGACTCATGAATTCGATACATAAATAAGGTGAAACCGGAGTCATCTTACTTTGTTGCGTATTTGAACTAGTTTCATTATATCATGTATACCATCATCAGCTTTTCCAGACTGTTGAATTTTACATTGTCTGCCCTAGATGGTCTCCCACTCCATCTTTTGGCTGATCGAAAAATTTGTAAATCAATTTTTTTCCCCCAGGAATTTAAAAAAATCATAATCTTCTTTTTGTTCTTTTGTATATAAATCTTCCCCCAAACAGTGAGTTCTTTTGTATTATCCAACTGTTTTAGTAATTTTGTGTTTATATTCATTTACACAAAATAATTAAAACAGTTGGATAATACAAAGAACTCATCATTTGGGAAAAGATCTACATATAGAACAAACAAGATTATGAATTTTGAAATTCCTGGAGAAAAAGATTTCATTTACAAGTTTTTCGGTCAGCCAAAAAGATGGAGTGGGAGCCGACAACTTAAAATTCAACAATCTGGAAAAGCTGATGATGGTACACATGATATACCGAAACACGTTCAAATAGAACACAACAAGTTGTGAGATAAGATAACTCAGGATTCATCTTATTTTTTAAGAAGAACCTCATAATGTTCCTATGTATGTGTATGTTCTAGTAGAACTTTAGAATGCCTGAAGCATTGTCAATTAAATTAGTAGGCCTACTCATATGATATTTGAAGAGAAAGAATATATTATTAAAATTCATCAGAGAACATATTGTTTAAACAACTCACCTCATAGGATTCATGCTTCCATGATATCGCGATTTCAAACATAGTCATGTTCATCGTCAGCCATAACTCCTACTGGCTTTATTAAGTAATGTTTAAATTCCCAGTAAAATGTCTTCTTAAAATAGAAGCCGCCATTTGCATAATCAAAGCAAAAACTCATAGAAAGAATATATGCTCAGACTGGGGTTTGAACCCAGGACCTTTAACTTTCTAGGCCAATGCTCTACCACTGAGCTATCTGGTAACTCCAATCTAAATGCAAATTATTCTCTTATACATTGTTAATTCCTGATTGCCGAATGCTATGAGCATTTGCTTCGATTGTGCAAAAGGCAGCTTCTATTTTAAGAAGACATTTTACTGGGAATTTAAACATTACTTTATAAAGCCAGCAGGGCTTCTTTTGATGTTTTTATTAATTATTAATTTAACACTTCTCACTGATGGATAAATAATATTTGAAGAGAAAAATTACACGATCAGATTTGGGTTTGAACCCAGGACCTTATATATAATTTATCCTTCAGTGAGAAGTGTTAAATTAATAATAAAAACATCAAAAGAAGCCCTACTGGCTTTATTAAGTAATGTTTAAATTCCCAGTAAAATGTCTTCTTAAAATAGAAGCCGCCATTTGCATAATCAAAGCAAAAACTCGTAGCATTTGGCAATCGGGAATTAACAATATATAAGAGGAAAATTTGCATTTAGATTGGAGTGCCCAGATAGCTCAGTGGTAGAGCATTGGCCTAGAAAGCTGAAGGTGCTGGGTTCAAACCCCAGTCAGAGCAAATAATTTTTCTCTGCAAATATAATTTATCCTTGAGTGAGAAGTGTTATATTAATAATAAAAACATCGAAAGAAGCCCTGCTGGCTTTATAAAGTAACATTTAAATTCCCAGTAAAATGTCTTCTTAAAATAGAAGCTGCCATTTGCATAATCAAAGCAAAAACTCATAGCATTCGGCAATCGGGAATTAACAATGTATAAGAGAAAAATTTGCATTTAGACTGGAGTGCCTAGACAGCTCAGTGGTAGAGCATTGGCCTAGAAAGGTCCTGGGTTCAAACCCCAGTCTGAGCATATAATTTTTCTCTTCAAATATAATTTATCCTTCAATGAGAAGTGTTAAATTTATAATAAAAACTACTCATATGAATTACAATCTGGAAAAGATAACTGCAGGAGTAAGATATCTAGCAACCCAAGAGATGGGGTGACACATAAAAATTATTGAAGACCAATATCATTGTCATATTTATAATTTTCAGGGTTGCTATTCTAATTAATGAGAACACTGGGATAAATAAACACCCGATAATCAACTAATTATTAATAGGATAAAAATTGGTAGCAAGTAACACCATGAGGTATTAGATAGATAGATCATCGGTTGATTAATGTCTTTGACATCGTCCGATTCCTAACAGCCAATTTTGTCGATCCATCCAATCTCCTGGTTGTAGATTTTTCTCCTTCATGTATAAACATATTCCCTGACTCCAGAAGGTTTTAGGTCTTCCTCTAGCCTAGTCTTCCCTCAGGTTTCCATTCCAAAACACATTTTGGTAGCTGAATTAATAATTTAACATTCATTTAATAGCCTACATCTCAATGATGGATAAATCATATTTGAAGAGAAAAATATATGCTCAGACTGGGATTAGAACCCAGGATCTTTTGCTTTCTATGCAAATGCTCTATTGACTGAGCTACCTGAGCACACGAATCTGAATGCAATTTTTTCTCTTATATACACTGTTAATTCATGAGTGCCAAATGCTACAAACGATTGCTCAATCATGAAAATTACAGCTTCTTTATTAAGACTTTTTTTTAAAAGCATGTTTACATTATAAAACCAGTATGGCCCCTTTCGATGTCTTTATTATTCATTTGATACATCTCAATGATGAATAAATTATATTTGAAGAGAAAAATATATGCTCAGACTGGGGTTTGAACCCAGGACCTTTTTTACTTTCTATGCAAATGCTCTACCAACTGAGCTACTTGAGCACCCAATCTAAATGCAGATTTTTCTCTATAAACGTTATTAATTCCCGAGCGCCAAATGCTTATGAACTATTGCTCGATAAAATAAAGCAAAAAGTCCTGGGTTCAAACCCCAGTCTGAGCTTACATTTTTTAAAAATATAATTGAGGCGTTGACACGGGAAAGGTAGTAAGTCATAAAAAGCAAATTTTACAGGAAAGAAAAGAGAAAAGAAAAAAAAAAAAGAAAGAAAAGAAAAACCAACATAATTTTAACACCATTGTACAAGAAAAATTATTTGCAAAATAGTTACGAAATATCCATATTACCTTTACAATATATATTTACATTTAAAATTGTATTTTCTTGCTTTCTCCGTAAAATTTGATTTTTATGACTCACTGCCTTTCCCATGTCAATGCCTCAATTAATAGTAACATGTGAGAGGTGTGTCACATTACAGGTATCAACTTACCCGAGTGCAGAATCTCCAATCTTGAGAATATGTCCCAGATGGGTACGTGCATGTATTGTGTTTTCTGTTTTCCCCAGTTCCGATGCTCTTACCACCCACACATCAGCCAGGACATGCTGCAATATTCACACAATTTACAACATTTTACCTAACATTAAAATAAATAAATATGAATATATGAAAAATATATATCTATCCATAGTAATTCTGCCCGAAGGCAGGTCCTTCACTGCAATCATAGCATTTTCATGCTATGCTTGCAGCTTTACTAGGGAATTGTGTAGGTGTGGTAGCTTCCCGTTGCTTTCCACACCGGTGAAGGATGATGATAATGATAAGGATGATGGCCATATGATTTCAGGGACCGTTTGGGCCTTAAAGTTTTCCTGACATTTGTCTTATAGGTGAGGAAAAACCCCGATAAAAACTTCACACAAAAAAACTGCCCCGACCGGGGATCGAACCTGGGCCCGCTGCGTGACAAGGCAGCACGCTACCTTGAGACCACAGCGGTGGACTTCTTAAACCTATATTAATTTATGAAGCTGGAATATGGACAGTAACAAAAAGGTAAACAAAGTATTTATGTAGATTCCATCCATAGTACCCTTAGTAATTCTGCCCAAGGGCAGGTCTTTCACTGCAATCATAGCATTTTCATGCTATGCTTTGCAGCTAAATTATAGGTGTGGTAGCTTCTCATTGCTTTCCACAGCAGTGAAGGATGATGATGATGATGATTTTCGGGGACTGTCGGGCTTTAAGCTTCCTGACATTTGTCTTACAGGTGAGGAAAAACCCCAAAAAAACCTCATCCAGGAGCCTGTTCCGACTGGGAATCAAACCTGGGCCCGCTGCATGACAAAGCAGCACGCTACCTCGAGACTACAGCAGTGGACCTTATGTAGATTAATAAACTGAATTACATTTTACGACGAGTTCTTGAAAACTAGTTTTGATAAATCTATACATCATTCTCAATTCCAATCTAACTGTTGAATTGGTGGTTGGCAATTCAAAGTTAGATGGAATTGAGAGTGAAAAATAGATGCATCGAAACGAGTTTTCAAGAAATCAACAATTATGAGGTGAGTCGTAAAATTTAACTCAATTTATTTATTAAAATAAATCTCATGGTGTCACTTCTTTTAAATATTAATGAAATATTTATGTAGAATTCAAGGAACAGAGATGAAGTTTTTAAGAAGCATCCTTGGTAAAACTAGAATAGAGAGCACAGTTAACACTAAAAATAAGAGAAATTTTGAAGTTGGATAAGATACAAGATCAAATAAAAGATAGTAGAATAAGATGGTAAGGCATCGTTGAATACCAATTTTAAATGTCATGTTTAAATGCCAGTTCCTGATTGTTTTCAAATCCAAACTATTAAAATGCATGGAAACTTGTAAAAAAATTATACCAATCATTCACCATTGATGGATTTTTATCAAATTTGCAGACTTTGCAATACAATTTAACAATAAACAAATCATAAAAAGAAAAATCAGTGATCACGAGAGCGCAAAAAGATGTAAAGTCACCTTTGCTCTCATTATCACTATTTTTTTTATTCAATGTCCCAGGTTGTAATTTTGACATTTCTGGTGTTCTCTCCTGGCATTGACTTAATTGTAACCCACTTCTGAAATTGGGGCACCTATGATAATGGAGCGCCAGGAGAGATCATAACCTAAATTTAATCTAAATTCCAGACCATGGGCAACCACAGAAATTATCCCCTTTAAGCAAAAATTCCTATGGTTTGACTGGGAATCGAAAATGGAACTTCATGAACAGTAGTCAGAAATGCTGACCACTAGCCCATGAGGCTGGTCTTATCACTAAAAATAACAATTTCTTACAAACTCCCATTTTCACACCCTGTATCAGGATCCAGAATCGTGACGGCTGGAATACAGAACATGTAAAATTACTGATGATGAAACCACCTAAGTTTTGAAACTGGTCAATATATTAATGTTGGGAATTTTACATTGTGAGATTTTCAATTATAAAAATTGATTCAATATTGATTTTTATATTTCAAACTGGTCTAATTAGAAGACAGAATATGAGGTGAGGTGAAAAGAATTTTATTTTAAATTATGATAAATGAAGTATAGATCCTATGTTGCAGCCGAGGAATAAGGAAACGTGCCTTGATACAGAGCTACAAAATTGCAGGTTTGAGTCCCCATGTAAGAAGAAATTGTTCATGGGTTTTTCATCAGTCTACTAGCTGTGCGAAGCATTTGAATAGCTCAGTATGCACTGGCTCCAGTTTGAGAAAACCAGTTAAAACAGTTTGGATGATTGTCCACCTCTGCGATTAACACATGTTGATATGAGACCTGCAGCTGTTTGGTAGGGCAAGGTTCTTCTAGGCCTGTTGCATCATGGAGTAGTTAAATAGAGTAAAAATGTTTGAGACATGGTTAACATTTTTCTGATTTTCTTGTACAATATTAATTGTAAAGGTTCTAATAATAAAATACTAAAAAATAATTTCAGTTATAATTATTTATCTAATTCCTGTATTAATATTTCTAGTGTCCCACTGTTGTATATTGTCCTAAAATTCCATGTTACTAGGATCATGTTTTTGACATTTTTAGCAAAAAATATAAAAAATAACGAATCAGAAAATATGGGATGTAAGTTGAATTTTTTGCTTTATTAAGCCTTCGTCATGGATCTATGGAAGTAGTCCCTCCATAGAATCCGAAAGGAAGACTATTTTATTAATAAATAAGCTGACTGTTTCATTGTATTTGAAGAGGAAAATTATACGCTCAGACTGGGACTCAAACCCAGGACCTTTGGCTTTCTAGACCAATGCTCTATCGACTGAGCTAACTGGATGAGTTCCAATCTAAACGCAAATTTTTCTCTTATACACGTCAATTCCCATGCACCAAATGCTGTGAAACCTTTACTTCTATCTTTGCAAATGGCAGCTTCTTTATTAAGAAGACATTTATTTGGGAATTTTATATTACATTATAAAGCCAGTACGATTTCTTTCAATGTTTTTATTACTCATTTCATACATCTCAATGATGGATAAATCATATTTGAAGAGAAAAATTATACGCTCAGACTGGGACTCAAACCCAGGACCTTTGGCTTTCTAGACCAATGCTCTACCGGCTGAGCTATCTGGGCGAGTTCCAATCCAAATGCAATTTTTTCTCTTATATATGTTGTCAATTCCCGTGCACCAAATGCTATGAAACCTTGGCTTCTATTTTTGCAAATGGCGGCTTCTTTATTAAGAAGACATTATTTGGAAATATTTATCTGTTTCACGTTCCTGATTCTGAACAAGCTGAAGATAAAACAGAATTGTTTTGAAACATGTCCTAAAAGAACTCAACTTTTATGAGGTAGGATGCAACAGACTCTCCTTATTTATTAAGAACCTCTTAATGTCACTGCCTATTGTAATTTTATAAGACTATTTTATCTATGGAAAATTGTAGCCCAGTCGAACCCGTGTCCATGTTTCTTGACAGTTGTATTTTTACAATGCAAGGTAAGTAAAAAAACAGAGAGAAAGCACTCATTAGATAGACCAAGAATGAGACGGGAGAATAATATTAACCATGATTGAGGAAGTGAATGATACAGGCAAAGTAAAGTGGTCTGCTGAAATGGTGTGCAAAGTGAAAATAGACCACATAAATACCATCCAACCACTGAGTGCGGAATCCAAAGCATGTAAAGTGCAGTGGATGGCATTAGAACACATACACATGATTCGAGAATATTGGCTCTCAGAATAGAGATGTAATGAAAGGTTGCAGCCATGAAACTCTGGGCTTGATAATTTAGCAGAAAGAAGACATAAAAACAGTACATAGGCCTACCAGGAAAATCAAAAACCTCCTCAGACCGATTAAGGAACAACTTCATCCTCATTAATCAGCAGGCATATACAGAATCCCGTGCAGTTGCGACCAAGTGTATATAGGCACCACCAAACGTAGCATCACAACCAGACTTAAAGAACACGAAAGATACAGCTGTCTTAAACAAGTGGAAAAGTCGGCAGTAGCAGAACACACTCTACTTGAAGGTCATACAGTACAATACAACACAAATATATTATCTAACTGCATACACTATTTTACCCGTCTGCAACGAGAAGCCATTCAGATATTCAAACATCAAAATAGTTACAATAGGAAGGAAGAATCGTTAAAAGTCAACAAAGCATGGATAGCAGTCTTAAAAAAGGCCAAATGTAAACCTAAACCACTATAAGAACAATCTACTAGAACATCAGGCACCTCATTGGTGCAATAGAAGACCCTAATGCTAACCAACCAGAAGGCAGATACAATTTACGAAGTAACGGACCGCGCAGAGAACACATCACGGATAAATGTATAAATAGGGCAGGTAGTCGACAAAATTGCCAGCCTCAAGACAACCCATGAGGATGCCTGATGCAGTCTCTGGCAAAACCTCGGGGAAATACAAGCCTCAAGACCACGGCCAACATCATCTACAAGATCATCAGACAGCTTCTAATTTCACAAATTCTTACAAAAACAGCGGGTCGTCCAACATGCATTCTCTCAGGAACCTAGCAAAGCTAACACATTAGACATCTATGGGGTAGTTTGGAAGTTATTGCAAAATATATGAGCTCATGCGCTTGACGTGAACGCCACGTCATATGAGTTGAATGGGTTAAAAATCTGGTGCACTTGTGCTCCACTGTCACTCCATGTATAAGCAGTAACACTATACCCTCCACAAGACTCCATTATACCTGTCGTAAGTACAAAGATTAATTCACTTATAGAGGTTGTTTACCTTAAGAATCAAATGAATTGTGAATTTTTCTTACCTCATACATGTACGTCATTTTTTAACACAGAACCGCAGCATTGGAAAACATATCATTCCCATCTTCAGCTGTTATGTTAAAAAACATAGATGTATATGGTAAGAAGAATTCACGATTAATTTGATTCTTATTAAGAAAACCTCATAATGTAAAAATTCCCAACTTTATTGTATAAGTTGTTTACCTTGTTGGAGAGGGCACCTTGTCCTGGGAATATCTTGCGATCTTTGCCTAGAATGGGTTCTATGTTCATCACTACAAACTCTATCAGCTGCTTGGGGTTACAGATACTCTTGAATGGGGTCCTCCAAAACACCGTGCTACTCACTTCTGCAACTAAATAGAACTTCACGTAAAAATGCAGACTTATCATAGAACATGTTTGTATACATATTATTCCCTGAGAATAGTTAATAATAATAATAATAATAATAATAAATAATAATAATAATAATAATAATAATAATAACAACAATTGTTATCTCAGTCAAAAAAATAATTGTCAACTTGAAGATATTATTTTTTTTGACTGAGATAATCATTATTATTATTATTACGTTTATATAACACTTCGGCTAGACCAGTGTTGACCTATGGTAGTGAAGCAAGGACACTAAAAAGACAACATGAAAGCAGAATAACGGCTTGTGAAATGAGATTCATACGCAGAACAGCGGGTTACACCAGATGGGATCGGAAAAGTAACACCGATATTTTAAAAGAATTGAAGACTATGCCAATTTTGGAATATATTAAACAGTAGCAACTAAATTGGAAACACCATCTTGAAAGAATGAGTTCAAATCGGATCCTCAAACTGTTTATAATTATATACCAAGAGGACGAAGATCTCTGGGCCGTCCTATGAAACACTGGAGGGAAAATTTTCTATTGGATCGTAACAGGCCTTGGCCTAATACTTGGAAGGAAGAAGAAGATTATTATTATTATTATTATTATTATTATTATTATCATAGAACATCACTATTTAGGAGAACATTGAAATAAAACAGAAAAACACTAAAGTAAGAGAAACTTTGAACTTGGATAAAATATAATAAGAAATAGAGGATAATAGGATAAGATGGTTGTCTGCACTGTAGCCAAGTGATTAAGGCAAGAAGCCTTGGTGCAGACTGGTTCAAGTCTCCGTGGGGGGAAGAAATTTTCTCATGAAATTTTGGGCAGTACCAGCGTCCACCCAGCATCATGAGCAATTTGGGTATAATACAACAGGTGAACAATTTTAATTATTTAGGATGCAACGTATCATACTGCCAGAAGGAAGATATTAATATTAAATTAAATAGATTTTACAGAATGTGTGGCACTATAAGACGGACACTGAAAAATAAAACTTTGAGGAGCACACAACTAAAATTTTACAAAATTATGGCAGTGCCTGTCTTAACATATGCAAGTGAAAATTGGACTCTTAACCGTTCAGACAGAAGGAAAATAGAAACTGCAGAAATGAAGTTCCTACGTTCAGTAGCAGGTGTGACAATTTTGGACAAGAAAAGAAGTGAGGATATTAGGAAGGACTTAAATATTTTCAATTTAATAAACAGAATTGACAACATGAGAAACAACTGGTATGAACATGTCAAGAGAATGCCTACAGATAGAATCCCTCAGCTGTTACTAAAGTACAAACCAATAGGACATAGAAATGTTGGACGCCCATTTACTAGATGGGAGGATTCATTAAATCCCACTTGATGTGAAAACAGGTCAAAAGGCCTAATTTCATGAAGCAGAAGAAGACAATAAGTAGCAGCTCCAGTTGAGAAAACCAGCTATAACAACTGCTGATATGCTGACCACATGTCACCCCTATACTGGCAGGACAATCATCTACCTCTGAGATTAACACATGTAGATGTGAGGCAGTCCCGCACCGTAGCCGAGCATATAAGGTAGGAAGCCTTGGCGCAGAGCTACGGGACTTGCGCTGTTTCGAGTCTCCATGGGGGAGGAAATTTTCTCATGGTATTTCGGCCAGTATGGGACCGGTGCCCACCCAGCATCGTGAGGCAATTGGGTAGCTACAATAAGTAGCGGCTCCAGGTTGAGGAACCAGCTATAACGGCTGGGGGACTCGACATGCTAACCACATGTCACCCCTACACTGGCTGTTGATCATCTACCTCTGTGATTGACACATGTGGATGTGAAGGGCCAGCAGCCGGCTGGTAAAAGGGCAACCGCTGAAAAGTGGAAAGACCCTCAATCGGAGATGTGAGGCTAGCAGCCAGCAGGTAAGTCAAGGGACTTCTAGATCTGTCGCGCCATGGAGTATGTAAACAAGGATATGATGGTATGGCCACATTAAGCCACAAACTGGTCATGCATGAAAGTCGTCGTTTTCGTAATATTGGCAAGAAATTATCCAGAATTCTCAGCGATAAAACCACTTCCGTTATTTTCGTCTGCTATAGAGGAACGCATTTACGCTTGCATCCCGCAAATAATACCGTATACAACGACGTCTGTGTCGCGCAATATTACGCCGATTCTCCTGTTCTTCCAGTTGAATTCTTTGGTAGACTCTATCAAACTCCTCTTCTCCGCGTATACCGAAAACATGATCGAAGTCTTCAAGGTCCGACATCTTGGATAAAGTGGCAAGGTTTCAAACTACATCGGTTCCCTTCGGGATTCTCACGTTAAGTTTCTATCTTAAGCTATGATCTTAAGTTACCTCGTCAGGTAGCTTATGAATTTCAACAATTATTATCGCATGAATAGATTTCTGAGTAAGCAAAATCGTATTAGGATAAAACTTTCTCAGCCGAGAACGCCTTTTACGGTCTAATGCGTTCAAAGATTCGACCCTAAGACAACCACTGGAGTTTAGATTATGTGGGAAGAGACCAAGAGATTAGTCTAGGTTTAGAGAGAACAAGTTAAGAAGAATATCGAGAATAGAGGAGTTGAAAAGATGGATATGATGAAATGTCTCAGATAGATGGAGGCTTTTGTCCAAAATTCGACCTCCAGAATGAGGACATGAGACTAGATGAAAGTATTTAAACAATTCAAATAGTCTACTATGCAACAATGAAGAAGAAATGACTGAAGATCATTTTTAAAATTGCCAAGTATTTGTACTAGTTGGATCCATCATAGTCTGTTCACCACTGTGGTCTCGAGGTAGCATGCTGCCTTGTCACGCAGTGGGCCTGGGTTTGATTCCTGGTTGGCTGATGGTTTTTTTTGGGTTTTTCCTCACCTGTAAGACAAATGTCATGAAAACTTTTAAGGTCCAAAGGTCCCCGAACATCATCTGACCATCATTATCGTCATTAACATATTCATAGGATTAAGGCCTCTCCAGGCACATCATTACCAACATCATCACGTGTCATATCATCGGAACAGCGTAACTCCGCCTTCCAGGCGCCCCAACCTCAGAAGTGGGTTACAATAATGCCATGTCAGGAGAGAATACCAGAATGTCGAAATGACGATGTGGTGGCATTGAATGAATAAAAAATACTTGAGTGTACAAAAACTAAAAGCTACATTGCTAAGCATTAAGTAACAACTTCATACGAGGGCGGATCGGAAAGTAACGCACAATAATTTTTTTCTGCCTTGGTATTGCAGCTACAATGTTGAAATTTCACAGAGATATAGTTTGAAGTTTTCACTGCAGATGGTATTTTTTTCTCAGGTGCACCTCTTGCGAGAGAAGCTTGAACTATGCAACAAAGATGGCGCGCATGCTACAGTCGTCCACCTGTGAGGAACAGAGAAGTGTTGTTCGATTTTTGTGGGCCAAAGGGCATAAACCCAGTGAAATTCACAGGGACATGCGTGGCGTGTATGGGGATGATTGTATGGACCGTAGCAATGTCTCCAGGTGGTGCACATTCTTCCAAGAGGGACGCGTGAACCTTAGTGATTCGCCACGCTCTGGCCGGCCGACAACAGCAGCAATCCCGCAGAATGTCAGAGGCATTGAGGCGGCAATTCTGAACGACCGGCGTGTGCAACTGCGAGCCTTATCGCAGAAGTTCAACATTTCCTATGGTGCAGTGGACGATATTGTTCATGAAAATTTGAAATTCCGTAAAGTTAGTGCTCGCTGGGTGCCTAAGAACCTGACAGACGACCACAAGAGCCAGCGAATGATGGCAAGCTTGGACCACTTAACGCGGTACACCGCACAAGGACATGACTTTCTGGAAGGAATCGTCACAGGTGATGAGTCGTGGACGTACCACTACACGCCCGAAACAAAGCAGGCATCAATGGAGTGGAAACATGCTGGTTCCCCAGTAAAGAAAAAATTCAAAGTGACTCAATCTGCCAGGAAAGTGTTTGTAACAGTGTTCTGGGATATGCATGGTGTTTTATTGGTGGACTTTGCTGAACACGGGACCACTGTGAATGCTGCGGCCTACATTAAAACTTTGGTGAAGTTGCGTCGTGCCTTTCATGACAAACGTCACAACATTAACGTTAAACTTCTTCATGACAATGCTCGCCCCCATGTTGCTGCTGTCGTTCGTCAGAAAATCACCGAATTTGGTTGGGAGGTGCTCCAGCATCCACCATACAGTCCGGATCTTGCACCATCGGACTTTCATCTGTTTGGTCCCATGAAGAAATTCCTGGCCGGCAAACGCTTTGAGACAGATGTGGAAGTGAAATCAGCAGTGCACAGATGGCTACACTCCAACCAAACGGACTTCTACGAACAGGGTATATTGAAACTGGTAACACGATGGGAAAAATGTGTTGAGAAAGTTGGTGACTATGTCGAAAAGTAGGTAAAAGATGTAAGTTCATTTGTGATTTTTCTCCTTTTTTTTACTATTAAACTTTAAAAAAAATTATTGTGCGTTACTTTCCGATCCGCCCTCGTATTTTTTTTATGTTTTTAATTAAATATTTTCCAATTCTGGATAGAATTTAATTTAAAAAAGAAAAATGAATGCCCCAGTTCGAGCATTAATTTTTCTTTCTTGAATTAACTTCATATCAATTAAGAGTGTGTTTTTCACACAAGCACTAAAATGCAGGTAGGCAAACAGTTTTCAGTTACTCTTATTTCATAATGTATCTCATTTCAGTCTTGTAGGTTCAAACCCAACCGAGGTCAATGTTTCATTTTAGGATGGAAAAATCCAAGGGACAAGTTCTCCAAGAGAGATTTTAAGCTGTAAGTTTGCGCCAAGTTCATAAAAATCTCTCAAGCATAAATTAGAGCCTCTGAGTAAAATTTAATTGGCATTTCCCATCTAAGTAATACACGAGTTATGGTGAAATTAAATGTTTCTTACCTCTCCTCATATAAATGTTCTAAGTAGATCGCGATTTCGAGACCATAACGGTCTCATCTTCAGTACTTCTTTGTCGACTGATGTTACGTCGATCGGAAGATTCACTTACCATCCATTGAAACACCATAAATTTAAAAAAAATTTCAAAAAGTTTAATATAAGATTAGTACCAAAGAATGAATACAGCCTTAATAGGATAATTAAAACCAATAAAAAATGAGAGAATTGAAAATGAAAACAAATCAGGAATTTATCAGATAAAATGCAGGATAATTAAAACCAATAAAAATGAGAGAATTGAAAATGAAAATAAATCAGGAGTTTATCAGATCAAATGCAGGGATTGTGACAAAATTTATATTGGAAAAACGAAAAGAAATTTGAAAACAAGGGTGAAAGAACATCTTAGAAACATCAAAAATGGAGAAGTGGAAAAGTCAGCAGTAGCTGCTCATGCTTGGTCCGAAAAACATTTAATTGAATCAAAAGCCAGTCTAATTAAACAAATAGACAAACAAAAGGAACTCATGGTTGGGAAAAGATCCACATTCAGAAAAACAAAGGAAAACTTATGAACTTTGAAATTCCTGCAAATTTTGACCTGATCCAGAGGTTCATCGGTCCATCAACAGAGAGAAGAAGAAGAGTTTCTTCCGATGGACATAACATCAGTCGCCAAAGAAGTACTGAAGATGAAACCGTTATGGTCTTGAAATTGCGATCTAGTTAGAACATTTATATGAGGAGAGGTAAGAAACATTTAATTTCACCATAAATTAAACCTCATAGTGATTAATTCCTATAAAAGTTAAATAGACGAGTTGTCTATTAGATGACTATATATATATATATATATATATTATTTTTTCATTTAATCCCATCAGTCTGTCATTTCTGGTATTCTCTCCCACTTTTGAGGTTGGTAGTAACGCTGCTCTGTTAATATAAGTGATGGTAATGATGCGCCAGGAGCGGCCTTAATCCTAAACTTAATCTAATGAGGTGAACATAATGGCACGAGGGAATTACAACGTACATAAGAGATAAATTTGCATCTAGATCGTATCTCGCCTTGGTAGCTCAGTTGGTAGAGCACTTGGCCCGGAAAGCCAAGGGTCCCGGGTTTGAGTCCCGGTCTAGGCAAAAATTTTTCTCTTCAAATATAATTTATCCTTCAATGAGAAGTGTTAAATTAATAATAAAATCGTCAATGACCAGATGATGTTCAGAGACTGTTCCTGACATTTGTCTTATAGGTGAGGAATAAATAATAGTTTTAAAAAAACTAAAAGAACACGCTTTATTAGAAAACTAAAAAATGAAAAATAATTTTAATTTCCAATACGCTTGGGATAAAATAAAGTGGTCAACAAAAAAAATCATCTCCAACACATATAGAATAAAATTAGAGTTATCAACAAAAAGAAAATAATTTTACCATCAAAAGCGTGGGGTGCTCTATATCAATTAATATATTTGATAATAAACAGATATTGGTAAAAGTAAGCTCTCTAAGAAGAAAATGTAAAAATCATAAAAATCACCACGCTTTTGATGGTAAAATTATTTTATTTTTGTTGATAACTCTAATTTTATTTTATATGTGTTGGAGATGATTTTTTTGTTGACCACTTTATTTTATCCCAAACATATTGGAAATTAAAATTATTTTTCATTTTTTAGTTTTCAAATAAAGCGTGTTCTTTTAGTTTTTTAAAACTATTATTTATTTTTTACTTTTTAGTTTTAATATTTTACAAAATAAGATAAAAATGTAAATATCTTTAAATTCGATACTATTGTAGTATGAGCTAAAAGTAATACTCTTCTATAAAAAAACCCCTCCCAGCCGGATTTGAACCAGCGACGTATGGATTACTGAAATTATATACCACTAAGAGTTCACTGCTCTACCAACTGAGCTCTTACAACGATTGACTAAAAACTCGACAAGTCCGCAACCTATTATACCAGTTTTCATTTTTTTGATTTTCGTATGATTCTGGCCAGGATTTTAGAAACAAAATATGAAATTATTGTATTGTCACGGGTTCTCTACACGTATACAAAGTTTCAAGTCGATCCAATGTTTCTAAGTGGGTGAAAATCGCGTTGAAAGATTCCGTTACATCGATACAAAAACATGTTTTTTGATTTTCTGATGATAATGACCAGGATTTTAGAAAATAAATATGAAATTATTGTATTGTCACGGGTCCTCTACAAGTATACAAAGTTTCGAGTCGATGATTTTAAGTGGGTGAAAATCGCGTTGAAAGATTCCGTTACATAGATAGATAGATACATACAGGTCAAGCTAATATAAAGCGTGTAAAAACCGCGAAGAAAACCTTACTCAGGAAACTGCCCTGACTAGGAATTGAACTTGGGCCCGCTGTGTGACAAGGTAGCATGCAACCTCGCGACCACAGAGTTGGACATCTGTAGAGAAATAAGTATAACTAAATTAATGTTTTTATTATTAATTTAACATTTCTCACTGAAGGATAAATTATATTTGAAGAGAAAAATTTTCACCTAGACCGAGACTCGAACCCGGGACCCTTGGCTTTCCGGGCCAAGTGCTCTACCAACTGAGCTACCGAGGCAAGTTGCAATCTAGATGCAAATTTTTCTCTTATATACGTTGTAATTCTAGGCGATAATTTTTCTCTTCAAATATAATTTATCCTTCAGTGAGAAGTGTTAAATTAATAATAAAAATGTCAATAGAAGCCCTACTGGCTTTATAAAGTAGTGTTAAATTCCCAATAAATGTCTTCTTAACATTTGCAAAGATAGAAGCAAAGGTTTCAAGCATTTGGCACAAGGGAATTACAACGTATATAAGAGAAAAATTTGCATCTAGATCGCAACTCGCCTCGGTAGCTCAGTTGGTAGAATTCTTTGGCCCAGAAAGCCAAGGGTCCCGGGTTCGAGTCTCGGTCTAGGCAAAAATTTTTCTCTTCAAATATAATAACTAAATTAGCCTTAGTTAGGTTGCCCTTGCAAGGGAGCACCATTCCCCATATGGGTATGGAAGGGTACAGACAGAGATGTTTCACTAATATAATAAATTTGGGAATTTTTATGTTATTAGGTTTTCTTAATAAGAATCAAATGAATCATGAATTCTTCTTATCTCATACATCTATGTTTTTTAAACATAGAACTGCAGTATTGGGAAATACATCATTCCCATCTTCAGCTGTTTTTAAGACTGTCAATTTTTTATTATGCCAGTAATTTTCTAAACTGCCATCTGGTGTACTTTTGAAGAACTTTGTAATCAAACTTGGTTCATCAGGAAACTCAAAGTTCATGGTTCTAGTATGTTTTTTTTCCCCCCCAAACTGTTAATTCTAAAGGTTTAGAAAGACGTTTCAAAAGTTTTGCTTCTTTTTCAATTCTAGATTCTCTAATAAAGTATGTGCTGCTATAGCTGATTTTTCAATTTCACCATTTTTTATGTTTCTAAAGTTTCTATTACACATCCAAGTTAACTGTTCACGGGCGCAGGGGAAGAGTTTTAGCGCTAGTGTCGCCGATCTACTGAATCTGTGGAAGGGATTAGGAGAAAACTGTACATCCGATCACGTATTGAAATTTTTCAATAATCAAATGTGGGGGGAGAATCCCTAAACACGTGTCAAAGATCTTAACATGGTTGTCAAATTAGTCTTTTAAGCACTGAACGCTCAAGCGGTCGGAACATTTAAAATCACAGTATTTGTCGTCTCTCTGTTACCAGCTTCACAATAAATCACAAGTGGCAACATGTAATGAGAAGGGCAAGGAAGGGACAGCTCATTCCTAGGCGTAACCCCAAAAGTAACAGGGTTGTCAAGTTAGTCATTCTGCCACTGACCATGCAGAATGACGGATCATTAAAATACATAGTATTTGTCAGCTCTATACATGCCAATCAAACAACATAATTCAAAGGACAGGAAGTGGCAACATAGTAAGGAATAGAAAGAGAAAGACAGTTAGTTAACATATTTTCCGCCTGCACAAAACACTTGGATGGGTAAAAGTGTTGCATGCATGTTTCTTTTTGTTTTTCCTATATATACTTTATTGCAATCTTTGCAATTTTGATAATTTTCAGATTTTTTTATTGTCTGGGGTGTTAACTTTTTTATTAGTTAACAGAAGATTACCCAGGGTGAATCTGTTAATCGGGGCCAATGATGTATTTCCCAAAACTGCAGTTCTGTGTTTAAAAAAAACAGTATGAGGTAAGAAGAATTCATGATTCATTTGATTCTTCTTAAGAGATGTTTCATTTCAATACTATATAACTTTCTATTTTCAATGTTTTTATTTAAATTAACACATTCCAATTCTGGATAGAATCTAATTTAAGAAAGAAAAATCAATGTTTGAACCAGGATTTGAACCTGGACTTATAGTTCTACGTACTAGTGTGCTGTCCATTTATTATTAAATTAGACTCTATGACTTCACAAAATGGCCAGAAAACAGAACTTTAGAGTATCATGTAGTGTAATATTCACAAAAACAAATGCAACTTTAGCCACCATATGAATAAAGTTTTTTTTTGTACGCTCAGACTGGGGTTTGAATCCAGGACATTTGGCTTCCTATGCCAATGCTCTATCAACCGAGCTACCTGAGCACTCCAATCGAAGTGCAATTTTTTCTCTTCAAATATAATTTGTCCTTCAGTGAAAAGTATTAAATTAATAATAAATATATATGGAATCATTGGAAAACATTAGCTCAAAATAGTGTTGTATGGTAGTCAGTTGGAAACTTACTTTGTGCTGAGTTTGGATCTATGATGTGGACTACATTAGTAACTTTGTACACAAGACACAGAGGTTTGATACCTCCCAGCTGATGAGTTAGTTTGTTTGGTAGACAAATTAAACTCTCTCTTGAAACTGGTACTATCTCCACACTGTAACATAACAAAACTATAATTTAACTTTTCCCAAGTTCCACAATTGTTTATATAAAATAAAAATATAAACACACACACACACACATATATATATATATAATATATATATATATATATATATATATGTTATATTGCAGATTTCCATGAATTTCCTGCCAAATTCAAGAACATAAGGCTGCAATAAATCATCAAGAACCTACATCAACTCTGGTGCAACATATGAAACAGAGGGGTCACAAGATCGACCTCACAGGATCTAGAACATTGGCTAAAATAGATAATGAAAAATCAAGAATCTACAGAGAAGCAATAGAGATTGAGAAAAGGCCACATTCTATGAACACCAGAGATGATTAAAATTAATCGGAGAACATATTGTTTAAACAACTCACCTCATAGGATTCATGCTTCCATGATATCGCGATTTCAAACATAGTCATGTTCATCGTCAGTCATAACTCCGACTCCGGAGTTATGGCTGACGATGAACATGACTATGTTTGAAATCGCGATATCATGGAAGCATGAATCCTATGAGGTGAGTTGTTTAAACAATATGTTCTCCGATGAATTTTAATGATTATACCTCATAATTGACGATTTTTATTATTAATTTAACACTTCTCATAGAAGGATAAATTATATTTGAAGAGAAAAATTTTCGCCTAGACCGGGACTCGAACCCAGGACCCTTGGCTTCTTAACTAAGAAGCCGCCATTTGCAAAGATAGAAGCTATGGTTTCAAGCATTTGGCGCGAGGGAATTACAACGTACATAAGAGAAAAATTTGCATCTAGATCGTAACTCGCCTCGGTAGCTCAGTTGGTAGAGCACTTGGCCTGGAAAGCCAAGGGTCCTGGGTTCGAGTCCCGGTCTAGGCGAAAATTTTTCTCTTCAAATATAATACCTCATAATGTTTACTTCCCAACATTAATTAAATATACCAGAGATGATGCCCAAAGATTACCATCTACATGGAAAACTGCTCTCGCTGCTCACCATGTCATCCCAGAACAGTGAAGAAGATATGAAGAAAACCACGGTTGGGGAACATGGAGCGTGGTCGACGCTTGGATGGGTGTATGGCTTCCGAAACGGACCACACTGAAAACTGAAGGTGTTTAACTACATAAGAACTAAACTTTGGATGGGTGTACGACTTCAGAAACGGACCACACTGAAAACTGAAGGTGTTTAACTACATAATAACTAAACCTTGGATGGGTGTACGTCTTCGGAAATGGACCACAGCGAAAACTATTTGTTTAATTATATAAGACCTAAACCTGTGACTCGAACTTATCATTCCTTGATAATGGCATGTGGGATCATGCCAAAAGTCGGAATCAGTGGCCAGAGGCCGAACTTGAATCCAAGATGCAGAAAACCCAAGAAAACTTTCTTATTCATACATACATATATATATATATATATATATATATACTAAAGAACTCCATGGTGCAACAGGCCTAGAAGACTGCTGGCCTCATATCCACATGTGTTAATCACAGAGGTAGACGATCATGCAGCCAGTGTAGGTGTAACAAAAAGTCAGCATGTCGGGTCCCCAGCCATTATGGCCGATTTTCTCAATCTGGAGCTGTTACTTATTGTAGTTACACAAATGCCACATGATATTGGGTGGGCACTAGTCCCATACTGGCCGAAATTCCATGAGGAACTTTTCTTTCTCCATGGAGACTCAAACCAGCGCAAGTCCTGTAGCTCGGCACAAGGCATCTTGCTCTTCCAGCAACTAATGAAGATGATCAATATTCATTACATAAGAATTAAATGAATCGTGATTTCTTCTTACCTCATACTTCTATGTTTTTTTAAACACAGCACTGCAGTATCAGTGACCATCGTCACCATCCTCAGCTGATACTGCAGTGCTGTGTTTAAAAAAACATAGAAGTATGAGGTAAGAAGAAATCATGATTCATTTAATTCTTATGAATCAAACCTCATAATGTTAAAAATTCCCAAATTTATTATATAAATTCATTACATAATTTAAACATTGCAGGTGAAAAATACGATATGGAAATCAATATATCATCTTCTGTACTGCAGCTGGAAGAGTTTAGTTTTGAACTCCCGAACATCTCGCCATACTCTTCTGTCCCCTACTTTTTATTTTCAATTATTTCTAGTTCTTCTTAAATAATTCTCCATGTTGTACATCCATCTAATCTTGGGTATACCATGTCTTCTTTTAGAGACAAGTTTTGCGTTCAATACTATCTTGGGGGTTCGATTTGTGTCCATTCTATATACATGTCCCAACCACTCAACTGTTCTAGCTTTAATACCCAATTATATTTGAAAAGAAAAATATACACTTAGACTGGGATTTGAACCCAGGACCTTTGACTTTCTATGTCAATGCTCTTCCATTTGAGCCACCTAGGCCTCCAATCTAAACGTGTACTTTTCTCTTACAATTAGTTAATTCCCTAACCCCAAATGCTACGAGCCGTTGCTACGATTTTTGCAAATGGTGGCTTCTTTATTAAGAAGACTTTTTATTGGTAATTTAAATATTACTTATAAAGCCAGTAGTGCTTCTTTCAATGTTAATATTATTCGTTTTTAAACATCTTAATGATGGACAAATTATATTTGAAAAGAAAAATATACGCCTAGACTGGGGTTTGAACCCAGGACCTTTGACTTTCTATGTCAATGCTCTTCCATTTGAGCCACCTAGGCCTCCAATCTAAACGTGTACTTTTCTCTTACAATTAGTTAATTCCCTAACCCCAAATGCTACGAGCCGTTGCTACGATTTTTGCAAATGGTGGCTTCTTTATTAAGAAGACTTTTTATTGGTAATTTAAATATTACTTATAAAGCCAGTAGTGCTTCTTTCAATGTTAATATTATTCGTTTTTAAACATCTTAATGATGGACAAATTATATTTGAAAAGAAAAATATACGCCTAGACTGGGGTTTGAACCCAGGACCTTTGACTTTCTATGTCAATGCTCTTCCATTTGAGCCACCTAGGTCTCCAATCTAAACGTGTATTTTAATCTTACAATTAGTTAATTCCCTAACTCCAAATGCTACGAGCCATTCCTACGATTTTTGCAAATGGTGGCTTCTTTATTAAGAAGACTTTTTATTGGTAATTTAAATATTACTTATAAAGCCAGTAGTGCTTCTTTCAATGTTAATATTATTCGTTTTTAAACATCTTAATGATGGACAAATTATATTTGAAAAGAAAAATATACGCCTAGACTGGGGTTTGAACCTAGGACCTTTGACAAAGGTCCTGGGTGTCCTGGGTTCAAACCCCAATCTAGGCATATATTTTTCTTTTCAAATATAATTTGTCCATCATTAAGATGTTTAAAAACGAATAATATTAACATACTGTATAATACCTAATATTATTGAATATATGTGGGAAATAACACTATGAGGTTTATTTTAATCTTTATATTCATATTTAAGATGTGTGTTTTGACTCAGTATTTCTTGATTTTTATGCAGACCTGGTTTCGTCGCTTACTGTGCAAGATTGTGAAGAATTAAGAATGTCACACATTTAGCGATAAAACCAGGTCTGCATAAAAATCAAGAAATATGAGGCGAGTCAAAACACACATCTTAAATATGATTAACCTAATATTATATCTATGCCTTCGTACAGAGCTTTCAGTTCCTGTTTAGTTTTAATTTGCCAGACTCCATTATCTGAGATCAATATAGAAAAAACAAACTCGACCTTTTGTGAGAAATACATATCTTGAGAAAAATTTGTTTAAAGTATAAATTATGTGAAAGAGTAGATGGTTTTTTCTTATCTAGGGTACAAACTGTCTTTTTTGATGAATTAGATATCACTGTTAAATCTATAAATATAATAATACAATGAGAATAATTAATAAAATTAAGAAACCTTCACAGTACAAAAGCACACAAGAATATGTCCATATAAAACATTAGCAAGACTAGTGCTATGTCTGTAATCACTGACAATGGGGCTAAGAAGCCCTGAAACATATGTTCGACAAAAACAACTATAAGAGGTAAGAATGAACAGACAAAATGTTTTAATTATCAAACAAACCTCTTAATATTGTTTATTTTTTCACTCACCTCATACTTCATAATTCATAGCAGACCCAGGGTTTCTTCACATCTTTTGTGACATTCTCAATGCTGTGTCACGTTCACAACTGACGTCCAACGGCCTTCTATCCTGCAGACTGACCTCCGCGCCATCTGGTGGCCGACCGAAGAATTTCCAAATCAGTCCTCTCTCCTTATAACCGGGTATTTCAAAATTCATAGTTGTATTTTCATTCTTGCATATGTAAATTTTTTTCCCAAATTGTGAATTCCTTCCGTTTTTCCAATTGTTTAAGTAATTTTGTTTTGGTTTCTATTCTATGTTTTTCTGACCAGGCATGTGCAGCTATTGCAGATTTTTCGGTTTCTCCATTTTTAACACTTCTGAGGTGTTCTTTTAATCTTGTATTTAGATTCCTTTTTGTTTTTACTATGTATATCTTTTCACAATCTTTACAATTAATTTGATAAATTCCCGATTTTTTGCAGTCTTCAATCTTTTCATTTTTGTTGGTTTTTATTAAATTACCTAAGCTGTAATCATTTTTCGGTGCTAATTTAATGTTGAATTTGTTGAAAATTTTTTGAAACTTATCAAATACTAAAGGATGGTATGTGAACTTCTTGAATTTTTTGCCTACATTTTTATCTGTCTGAAGAGTACTTTCATTGATTATTTTTTGTTCTTTGAATTTATTTATTTTCTTGTGTATCATCTTCTTTTGAAAACCATTATCCTTCGCAATTTTTATGATGTACAAAAAATCATCAATGAAAGTACTCTTCAGACAGATAAAAATATAGGCAAAAAATTCAAGAAGTTCACATACCATCCTTTAGTATTTGACAAGTTTCAAAAAATTTTCAACAAATTCAACGTTAAATTAGCACCGAAAAATGATTACAACTTAGGTAATTTAATAAAAACAAAAAAAAAAAAATGAAAAGATTGAAGACTGCAAAAAATCGGGAATTTATCAAATTAATTGTAGAGATTGTGAAAAGATATACATAGAAAAAACAAAAAAGGAATCTAAATACAAGATTAAAAGAACACCTCAGAAATGTTGAAAATGGAGAAACCGAAAAATCTGCAATAGCTGCACATGCCTGGTCAGAAAAACATAGAATAGAAACCAAAATAAAATTATTTAAACAATTGGAAAAACCGAAGGAACTCACAATTTGGGAAAAAAATTTACATATGCAAGAATGAAAATACAACTATGAATTTTGAAATACCCGGTTATAAGGAGAGAGGACTGATTTGGAAATTCTTCGGTTGGCCACCAGATGGAGCAGAGGTCAGTCTGCAGGATAGAAGGCCGTTGGACGTCAGTTGTGAACGTGACACAGCATTGAGAATGTCACAAAAGATGTGAAGAAACCCTGGGTCTGCTATGAATTATGAAGTATGAGGTGAGTGAAATAATAAAAAATAAACAATATTAAAAAACCTCATAGTGTTATTTCCTATCTACATAAATTAAACCTCTTAATATTACTTCCTATTGTATTTTAAAATAGTGCTATGTTATTGAAGTGATGCATGAGAAATAATGACATTCATCATTGTCTCACAGTCAGTGAGATGATGTTCAAGAGATCGACAACAGATTACAGTATTACCCCGATTTTACGTTTCTGCATTTTACATTTTCCCGCCTTTTACAACAGTTCCCTATATTCACAACATATTAAAAACCCCGATTTTACATTTCTGAAACTTTGTTTTCCCGCCATTTACATCACATAACGTCGATCTTCAGCATTAAACATCGAAGATATTAAATTTATTTGATTGATTATCTCTTTTCTGTGTAATCGATATATAGCAGAGTAAGTTCATTGAGCCAACAAAGCTGGCTGCTATACAATCGATAAGGAGCCAAGCAAGTTTAATGAGCCAACGAAGCTGGCTTTTGTACAGTCAATAAAGAGCAGAGCATGTTCGAGCCAACGAAGTTGGATCAGAACTTTAAAACATTTCTGAAATTCAACTGATATACTTATATGGCAAAACCATTTTTTTAAATCTCTCAATAAAGATTCATACTGCTGCTTGCTGAACCTCTCCTTGTTATTTATTTTTTATATGGTGAAAGTAAAAAAAGTAAAGTGATCCCACAACAGGCCAGGAGGCCCTTGGGGTAGTAGGAGGTTAAGGCTCCCACTTTTTCTAGAAAATCGGCACTTTACGTCAGCGGGGTTGTCAGCCCTGCGTGACGGCCACCTTTACCCCCAGAACAAGCGTCTGGTACTCATTTTCGTTATAGGCTGAGTCGACCCCAGGACCATAGTGCCGCCAGAGGGTTTGGGTCAGTTTAAAAATCCTGACCCCAGCGGGACTTGAACCCTCGACCCTCCGGCTTGTAGCTTAGTGCCTTAACCACTACGCTACGGCGGTGCACCGGTGAAAGTAAAAGAAATAAAGTAATTTTATGTTTACAACAGTTCAAAACACACATTACATTGAACTATTATAGGAATACCACTATGAGGTTTAATTTAAAATATAATTTTTTATACCTCAACTGATATTTTGTCTTCTAAATAAATAAAAGATGGAATATGAAGTGAGGTGTAAAGAATTTTATTTTAAATTAAAAGAAACATTACATTATTTAGCCAATATTGTATATTATCCCAGTCACTGCTTTTTTGCATGTTCTAGAATGGTTGCTGAATGTGAGGGTAAACATTTTTTAGCTCCTCCTCGTTTTCCATAATTTACACTTACCCCAAATTTACACCACTTTCCCTCGTGTAAAGTGTAAAAGAGGGGTAATACTGTAGTATATTATCCCCATCTGCTTTTTTCATTATCTGAAATGGGTGCAGAGTATGGGCGGGTCAACATTTTTGAGCTCATCTTCAATTCCCTCAATTTACACTTTCCCCTATTTTACACCACTTTTCCTGTGGTCCCTTGAAAAGTGTAAAAGAGGGGTAATACTGTATTCCCAATGAGATCACAAAAAGAATGAAGAGGTCCTGCAAGAACTTCAGCTAGAATCAGTTATCTATTTTATAAACAAGTACCAGTACAATTGGGAAACTCATGTACAATGTATGTCCAAGAATAGTATTCCAAAAGCCATGCTTCACTGCTGCCATATGGACAGAGATTTTTGGGCTATCCAAAGAAGAGATGGATTAAAAATCCAACCTTGAAATCATAACAAGCCATCAGGCCTCATACTTGTACGGATGAAGATGATATAATACCAGTTTCTAAATTCCCAATATTAGGAATAGGAAGCAACACTATAAGGTCCATTTTAATAAAATCACTAAAAAATTTTAGCTGATGATAACGTTCCACAACAATTATTACTAACATCTATAAAGATAATGTAATCTCTGTTAAACAAGATGGCAAACTATCTTCTTGGAAAAAGATCAACACTGGAGTAAGACAGGGATGTGGACTTTCACTGGTGCTTTTCATTATATATATATGAATAGAATAATAAACAAATGGTGGAAAACACAACGAGGATATATACCCATCATTAGGAACTTCAAACTCGATGCTATTCTTTTTGCAGACGATTTAGTTCTTCTGGCACTTTCCAAAAATTATTTGCAATGATCAATTTATAATTTACAAAAAATAGCTGCCAAATTTAATATGGAAATATCAATTAACAAAACTAAAAGTAAGGCATTTCATGGGAAGGACCCCATACAAAGTAAAATCTGTCTCCAGAATAAAATTTTAGAGAGATCTAATCAATTTAAATATCTTGGATATTATCTCTCTATCTGGGATGAAAAGGATATCCTGCAAAAATTACTAGTTATAATAAAAGTTTGGGAATTATTAATCAAGTTATGAAACCATCCCTTGTACAAAAAAATACCAGATTATGTTCATATAACACTTTGGCTAGACCAGTGTTGACCTATGGTAGTGAAGCATGGACACTAAAAAGACAACATGAAAGCAGAATAATGGCTTGTGAAATGAGATTCATGCGCAGAACAGCGGGTTACACCAGATGGGATCGGAAAAGGAACATTGATCTCTTAAAAGAATTGAAGACTACGCCAATTTTGGAATATATTAAACAATACCAACTAAATTGGAAACACCATCTTGAAAGAATGAGTTCAAATCGGATCCCCAAAGCTGTTTATAACTATATACCAAGAGGACGAAGATCTCTGGGCCGTCCTATGAAACGCTGGAGGGAAAATTTTCTATAGAAACGTAACAGGCCTTGGCCTAATACTTGGAAGCAAGAAGAAGACTAAAAAATGTATTAAGGAATGGAGTTAAGTTTGTTTGATTCACATATGTGCAGTAACATGTGTTTATGTTAAGTGGCAGGTCTTATTTTGCATAGACAAGAGGAGTGAATTAACAATAATTTAAATTACATTTCAAGAGAAAAATGTATCAATGTTTTTCTTATTAATTTCATACGTTTATAATGTAATGTATAATTCCCAAATATGTCTTCTTAATATAGGAGCCGCCATTTGCAAAGATAGAAGCAAAGGCTTCAAAGCATTTGGTGGGCAGGAATTACAATGTATATAGAGAAAAATTTGCGTTTAGATCGGTACTTGCTCAGGTAGCTCAGATGGTACAGCACTTGGACTAGAAAACCAAGGGTCCCGGGTTCAAGTCTGAGCGTATAATTTTTCTCTTCAAATATGAGAAAAATGTATGTCTAGACTAGGGTTTGAACACAGGGCCTCTCTTCAAATATAACTTGTCCTTCAGAAGAAATGTTACATTCATAATAAAAACATTGAATAATTTATATGATCTACCAGTGTAATCACCTGTATGTTAACTTATTGTTGTAAGTGTTGCTACGAATGTCATGTGATATTAATGTCTTGGAGTCCTGGCACCGACATGGTAACACTGTTGTCATGAAATCCACCATTTTCCTTGCAGCTGCATCAGTAGCGTATAAAAAATTCAAACCCCCTGTAATAATAATAATAATAATAATAATAAAAATAACAATAATGATACCAGTAATAGTACATTGATAAGATCAGTGTTGATGTCCATCCATCCATAGTAATTCTGCCCGAAGGCAGGTCCTTCACTGCAATCATAGCATTTTCATGCTATGCTTGCAGCTTTACTAGGGAATTGTGTAGGTGTGGTAGCTTCCCGTTGCTTTTCACACCGGTGAAGGATGATGATGATGGCCATGATTTCGGGGACCGTTTGGGCCTTAAAGTTTTCCTGACATTTGTCTTTCAGGTGAGGAAAAACCCCGATAAAAACCTCACCCAGAAAAACTGCCCCGACCGGGGATCAAACCCGGGCCCGCTGCGTGACAAGGCAGCATGCTACCTCGAGACCACAGCGGTGGTGAAATATGGTTCTTGAGAAGTGTGATGTTGAAAAAATTGAGAGATTTTGAAAGAAAAATAAATGGTCCAGTTCAGTATAATGAAGAATCAGATAATCAAGAATTTCATTCCATGCATAAATCCCCAGATATTATCAATACTATTAAAGTGGTAAGATTGTGATGGGCAAAACAGGTGAAAAGAATGAATGAGAATGAAGTTCTACAGCAAATGATGGCTATACTTCTTTTGGCCTTAGTTTAGGTTGTAATGTAAACAGAAGCACATGGTTAAGTATGATTTCATTGGCACATAAACCTAATGATATCGTTGTCCAGCGGCGTAGATGAAAACATAGTTCCTGATAAATCTACATTCTATATAATACCGGGCTTCCAATATAAACCCGGACCGGCCTCACGGGGTTTCACCCGTCAGGCAGCGCTCTCTCGTCCGCATTTCACTCTGCCAGCCGCTCGTCCTTGAACTAGTCAGTTTACTATCGTTCGACAAGATGAGACATCAGCTGACATTAGGGCAGCGCATTTATGTGTGTAAATGTTATTATAAATACGGATCAGCTCGTCGCGTTCGCGAGGAATTTATTCGGAACTTTCCTGGACAATTACCTCCTTCCAGATCGATAATCCACGATCTTGTGACTAAATTTGAGACCACTGATTCAGTACAAAATAAGAAACACACGCGAAGGCATACGGTTCTCACCGAAGAAAAATTAGACGAAATTGGCAAAAATTTGGAACGTTCACCACAAAAATCATTACCGAAACTAGCACAACAAGTTGGGATTTCAGTATCTTCTGCACATACAGCAACAAAATTGTTAAAACTCAAACCTTACAAGTGTACACGTGTTCATTGTCTAAACCAAGGTGATCCCATAGCACGTGTGCGGGAGGACAACATTTCCAGCATTTTCTATAAGGTAAGAAACAGTTCAAGGACGGGTGGCAGGCAGGGTGAATTGCAGGAGGAAGAGACAGCACTGCATGCCGGGCGAAACTCCGTGAGGCCGGTCCGGTTTTATATTGGAAGCCCGTTATAACTACTATGTATGAACAAAATTAAGAATTAAATGAATCGTGATTTCTTCTTCCCTCATACTTTATGTTTTTTAAACACAGCACTGCAGTATCGGCGACCCATTGTCATCATCGTCAGCTGTTTTCACAACTGTCAATTTTTTCTTTTTTTGCCCGTCATTATCTAAACTGCCATCTGGTGTTCTTTTGAATGAATCATTTTCTAAACTGCTATCTGTTGTACTTTTGAAGAACTTTGTAATCAAGCTCGGTTCGTCTGGAATCTCAAATGAACTTCGAGATTCCGGACGAACCGAGCTTGATTACAAAGTTCTTCAAAAATACAACAGATAGCAGTTTAGAAAATGATTCATTCAAAAGAACACCAGATGGCAGTTTGGAGAGTAATTCCTTCAAAAGAACACCAGATGGCAGTTTAGATAATGACCGGAAAAAAAATAAAAGAAAAAATTGACAGTCGTGAAAACAGCTGACGACAACAATCAATTGCCGATACTGCAGTGCTGTGTTTAAAAAAACATAGAAGTATGAGGTAAGAAGAAATCACGATTCATTTAATTCTCATTAATTGAACCTCATAATGTTAAAAATTCCCAAATTTGATATATAAATGAACAAAATTATCGCAAAAATAATAACAAAGTAATAAAACACGAAAAAATGACAATGTGAACAGTAATTATAAATTTACCCTCAGGGGTCCTCATCTAGGGGATATGTGGATGGCGACCACAAGGTGCCCAAGCTGAGCAAAACATTTCTTCCACTTACTTGTGTTTTGCACTCTTTTAACTTTACTATCTAACCTCTCTTGGTTAACTCTTGTTTTTTCGACCCTGACGCTATTTTAGGGCGTCCGAGGGCTAGGGAGTCTTTCCTTTCTTCCATTTCTTCTTTTCTTTTCTTCTCCAGAAAAGCCTGACCAGAGGCTATAAGATGACAGCCCCATCACTGGTCTTGCCTTCCTTTGGTCAGCAACCAATCGAAGGGACTATTATTATGCTTTCAAGTCTTATATGAGAATTTCCCAGAAAACGCTGGAGGGAAAATTTTCTATAGGATCGTAACAGGCCTTGGCCTAATACTTGGAAAGGAAGAAGAAGAAGAAGAAGAAGAAGATATACATTTAAATATAACACCATTTTGCGCAGACGAAGAGGGATATTCAGCTATTCCAACATGGCCACTCACGTTGAATATGTTAAACATCATCGATCGGTCTTACTAATAAAAATCTCTTATACAGGCTTTCATCTGTTTAATTATACAATATATAAGCCTGATGTAGATCACGTATAATTTCCTTACTAATAAACGTTGTGCCGGAGCTATATAACAAAACAGCCGTTATACACAATACGTCACATATTCGTCATCATAATGACGCCAGAGCAATATTACGTGCAGTTTGTAACAGAAATAAAATAACATCAACTAGTGATTAATTGTGTAAGAAATGAATATGGATAAGAATTAATAGAGATTCCCTAATTGAGGAGGTAAGGAAAAAATAAGTGTGTTTTAATTTATATACATTTCCCTTTACGCTATGTGAAATATATTGAAGAATTGGTTTCACAGATAACGTGCTGCCATCTAACGTCAAGAATTTCGACCAATTCTTGGAAACTAATAAAAGCTTAAAGCTTTCCCCATTACTTATGAATTATATGCAGTGTTTTAAGATGCGTTAGAAAACATTTAAAATAGTAGGAAATGTTACCGACAACAAAATGTTTCAAGCAAAAAAAAAAAATCACTATAGTTTGACCGGGAATCGAACCTATGACCTCACGCATCGTAGTCAGAAGCTCTAACCACAAGACTACCAAGTTAACATGCAGCTTGTTTCAATAATAGTACTTCTATACTTAAATACATTTTTATATCGGTGTGTGTGTTATGTATTAAAGATGCAAGAAAGTTTTCTTAAAATAATATTATGAAGTATTTAAACTACATTCAGGTTAAATCTTGTCTACAACAATTATTGTAGAACATATTCTTTTGTGAATCAATGTTCAATTTTAAAATATTGTTAGGCCTAATCGAGAATGAGTGTAACGAAAGGCATTTTATGATGCCTTTATTTTCCTACCCAGAGCTTTATTAATATTATTTATGCCCTGTGCATCCATCAAACAGTCGTTTAAAGTGTTGCATTTTGGGTTAAATTTAAGGAAACTTTCATCAATATCATAAGAAAACAATCAGTTGATCTTGAAGTCCGACATTTTCTCTAATTATACAATCCTTAAACACGGCTGGAGGCATGTATAACGATTCCCATGTAAACTTGTACACGTCTTCTACACTGAACAGCTAATACAGTATTTATTAGTAAGAATTTTCAACTGAGATGTGTATAAATCTTGTATAAAAATTATATATGGATTATTAGTAAGAGGGCATGTGTATTAGTAGCATAACTATTTTGCCACTTCCCTCTTTCAAAATTAATTGAAAAACGTTTAAGCCTAATCAAGTTTGTTGTTTTAAATATTTTTATAATTTCTAAAATACGTGTAGACTGTAGATGCATGCGACTTTGGTAAACTATATTTTTTGCAAAAACTTTAGAACGTCATTTCCAGGAAATACCCTGGACTCACCTGTTCTCTTTTCCATTCATAAATTCCAGTGAACAAAAGACAACCCTTCTTATCCTGCTTTTAAATACCTGTGAAGAAAAGCAACAATTGTCCTGCAATAAGATGCTGAAATGCTTACAGCAAAAGGTTTGTAAGTATTGCTAATAGCCGACTTGAGGTAGTGGTGTGAGGCAAGGTGCTTAAGTTTTGGTGAAAAATATAATGCCACCGGAATTTGACAGCAAGTCAGATGGTGCGTAAAATAGTACCATCGCTCTGCTAATCACAGATGCGTGCGGAAAGATACCTTTTGTGACTTTGTTTACAGTACAACATAAACTAAGGCCGAAACCAGTATATATGAATGGAGTGATTACTGATCTAGGAAAACTTAGGATCAGGGATTGGTAAATGGTGGCCAGAAGTAGAGAGTTATTATGGAAACTCGTTAAGGAAGCCGAAGCTATACGGAACTGTAATGTTATGATGATGATGACCAGTAATAGTAGTAATAATTTATTAAATATTTTTTCTGCTACTCTACTGCTCTTTTGTTTGGCATAAAGAATGGCCACTGAACACAATGAATTACATTTTCATTAATATTTAAAGGATGTGACACTATGAGATATACTTTATTTAATAAATAGAGTTAGATTTTTACAACTTACCTCATAATAAATAAAAATTTAAGAATAGATACAAAAGTAAGAATATACGAATATGTCGAGATGAGTTCTAACATATAGTTGTGAATGCCGAACAAAAACTAAAAAAACAAAACAAATTAATGAAACAACCGAAATGAAAGTTTTAAGGAAAATCGCTGAGAGAGAAAATTTGCAGCTCTGTTATTAGAGAAGAATGTGAAATTTAACCTATAAACCTTCGGATAAATGATAGAAGACTAAATTGGAATGATCACATAGATAGAATGGAGAACAGTAGATTAGTGAAAAAAGTATGTGACTGGACACCTCAGCAGAAAAGGCCTTTAGGAAGACCACAACTATGATGGAAGGACGTCACCATACCCCGTACCTGTAGTGAATGAACATGCAACAAGCTGCCAGCTTTCATGCGTAAAGGAAGAAGATTCCATATGCTATGTATGATTATCAATTCCATCTAAGTCTTATATGAAATTCATAATAAAACGCAGCATATCAACAATAGTAATCAATTGATTTGGCATCTACTTGATGAAAATCCAAAGTATGCTAACCATCTACTCCAATATGATCATTGTTTTGATTCAAATTTTAAAATTGTAGACTTTCACAGCAGGTGTCTTGATTCTTATATTTTATGTCTTTCGGGCTAAATGGCTGTGGTCTGGTAATATTAACACTCAACGTTTCGTCTACTACTGCGGATGTCTACCACAGTAGTAGGCAAAACGTTGAGTGTTAATATAACTAGACCACAGCCATTTAGCCCGAAAGACATAAAGATATGAATCAAATTTTGAAGTTTTACATGTTTGTGACAAAGGGAAAAATTAGATCTTTTAGAAATTGTAGACATAAACTTTACTATCTAACCTCTCTTGGTTAACTCTTGTTTTTTCGACCCCGATGCTATTAGGGCATCCGAGGGCTAGGGAGTCTTTCCTTTCTTCCATTTCTTCTTTCCTTTATTTTCTTTTCTTCTCTACAAAAGCCTGACCAGAGGCTATAAGATGGCAGCCCCATCACTGGTCTTGCCTTCCTTTGGCCAGCAACCAATCGAAGGGACTATTATTATGCTTTCAAGTCTTATATGAGAATTTCCCGGAAGGATCACGCTGGAAGGAAAATTTTCTATAGGATCGTAACAGGTCTTGGCCTAATACATGGAAGGAAGAAGAAGAAATAAATTGAAGAATAGTAATAGGATGTTAAATTCCCAACAAGATTTAAATGAATCGCCTCTTTTAAATTTATAATAGAGATTGCTTATTAAAAAAAATTGTTTGCTTACATTCAGTTGCATAGTTACAGTTGTTATGTACTGGAGTTTATATATAATAACAAAATTCATTCATTTGTAATCATGTCTGAAGAAGGTACAAAGTACCGAAACAGCTGTTACGAATTTAATTGTAATGAATATGAAAATCGTATAAAACTTTAAATTTTATTTTTATTTAATTAAACAAAACTATAGCATTCAAGAAATCTACAATTATAAGGTGAGTCGTAAAAATCTAACTCCATTGATTAATTATAATGAATTACCAATAAACGACACTCTTACAATGTGTGAAATGCATTTCATGAGAAGAATCCAGGATATTTCCTCTTCGATGACAAAGTAATGAAAACATACTCAAAGAATTTGGGCATGTTACAGTATAGTCGAGGGCATGTCACAGTATAATCGGAAGGCAGGGGGTTCAAGTCCTGATGAGATAAGAATTTTTAAATGGGTTTAAACCTATGGATTGTAGTATGGCCTGGAGTTGATTTGAGATTGATTTAGGGCCGCATGCAAATACATTAGTCTCTTAAGTTATGTAGATAGGAAATAACACTGAGGTTATTTAATATTGTTTATTCTTTTTCAAAGTTAAAATTGGGAAACACATTATGAGGTTCTTAATGTTTATTCTTTCTTTCACTCACCTCATACTTCATAACTCCTCGCAAACCCAGGGTTTCATCACATCATTTGTGACAAAACCCTGGGTTTGCGAGGAGTTATGAAGTATGAGGTGAGTGAAAGAAAGAATAAACAACATTAGTCTCTACTCAAATTACTTCCAATCACTGGTGAGCTGACTCATCATGAGCAAGTGCAAAGATCGAATTAGCTACCCACTAACTGCATGAAAGTCGTTTTTGTAATATTGGCAAGAAATTACCCAGAATTCTCAGTGATAAAACCACTTCCGTTATTTTCGTCTGCTATAGAGGAATGCATTAATGCTTGCATCCCGCAAATAATACCGTATACAACGACGTCTGCGTTGTGCAATATTACGCCGATTCTCCTGTTCTTCCAGTTGAATTCTTTGGTAGACTCTATCAAATTCCTCTTCTCCGTCTATACCAAAAACATGATCGAAGTCTTCAAGGTCCGACATCTTGGATAAAGCGGCAAGATTTCAAACTACATTGGTTACCATCGGTTCCCTTCAGGATTCTCACGATAAGTTTCTATCTTAAGTTACCTCGTCAGGTAGCTTACGAATTTCAACAATTATTATCACATGAATAAATTTCTGAGTACGCAAAATCGTATTAGGATACAACTTTCTCAGCAGAGAACGCCTTTTACGATCTAATGCGTTCATAGATTCGACCCTTAGTCCCTAATGGAAATGAGTACTAGGCATTTGTTCTGAGGGTTGAGGCAGTTCTAATGCAGGGCTGACAACCCAGCTGATATATCGTGCTGATTGTGTCTTACTATCCCAAGTGTGTCTGAAGGCCTGTTATAGGGTATTTCATGTCTAGAAAATAGTAATGCTTCTATGTGAACGCTGTTGCCACTTAATGCCATAGACTGAGTGACAGAGAAGGAAATATATCTCCCTCTTCTCCTTCTAGGAAAGTAACAGCATCAATGTAATTTTACGACATAATTATCTTCACTTATTCTACTAAAATTTAATTTGTGACCATTCTAACATGGTTACTAAAGAACAATATTAACATTTTGAATTTATAGATTGTCACCACAGAGACACCAGTAGCTTCAGAACATTCTCACTGAGCAAACGATATGTGATATATTAATAAATTAATGAGTCATTTTAACATCTTACCTCATATTTCATGTTTTTCAAACACGGTAACTATAGTTTTCAAATGATCTTGTCATTCATGTTCAACCGCCATTATGACTACCGGATATTCGTTGGAATCTCCCTCTATAACGTTGCCATCTGGTGTTGATTCGATGAACTTCGCGATGAGGTCACGTTCATCCGGAATGTCGAAATTCATAGATTTAAATTTGTTCTTCTGTATAAATATTTTCTCCCAAACTGTCAAATCCAAAGGTTTTTCCAAATGTTTTAGAAGTTTAGCTTCTTTTTCAATTCTATGACCTTCCAACAAACTATGTGCTGCAATAGCTGATTTTTCAATTTCACCATTTTTAATATTTCTAAAGTGTTCCTTTGTGCGAGTGTCCAAATTTCTTTTTGTTTTTCCTATGTATACTTTATTGCAATCTCGACAATCAAATTTATCAAATTGATTGTCGAGATTGCAATAAAGTATACATAGGAAAAACAAAAAGAAATTTGGACACTCGCACAAAGGAACACTTTAGAAATATTAAAAATGGTGAAATTGAAAAATCAGCTATTGCAGCACATAGTTTGTTGGAAGGTCATAGAATTGAAAAAGAAGCTAAACTTCTAAAACATTTGGAAAAACCTTTGGATTTGACAGTTTGGGAGAAAATATTTATACAGAAGAACAAATTTAAATCTATGAATTTCGACATTCCGGATGAACGTGACCTCATCTCGAAGTTCATCGAATCAACACCAGATGGCAACGATATCTCGAAGTTCGTCAAATCAACACCAGATAGCAACGTTATAGAGGGAGATTACAACGAATATCCGGTAGTCATAATGGCGGTTGAAAATGAATGACAAGATCATTTGAAAACTATAGTTACCGTGTTTGAAAAACATGAAATATGAGGTAAGATGTTAAAATGACTCATTAATTTATTAATTAAGAACCTCATAATGTGTTTCCCAATTTTAACTTTGAATGTGATATATTAGTTACTTTTTTTTTTTACCATGGCTGTACGTGACATAACAAGTTTCATTGGAAGGGGATGATTCAGTGGCTTCTCCACTTGTCGCTGTTCTGATAATTAGGTTCACCCCTAACTTTATAAAATAATTGTGTGATGATTATATGTTGCTTAATGGTATATTGTAAGTTGGGCACCTACTTTCTTGACAAAGTTATAAGTGAAATTAATTATTTATTTAAAATTAATTAACTAATAAATCAATCTCACATAAAAAGGACATGTTTAGTAGATAAGAGCAGTGCTATTTTCTAGATGTGAAAACCCCTATAGTAGCACATATCCTTCTTCCGATGATGGGAGTTTGTTTCGGAAAGGCTTACACTTCTTAAAAGTTTTAAGAAAAATTAAACTAGTTGAAGATGACAGCACTTGCCAGGCATCTACTTTAATTTAATATGATAAATTTGGGAATTTTTAATATTATGAGGTTCAATTAATAAGAATTGAATGAATCGTGATTTCTTCTTACCTCATACTTCTATGTTTTTTTCAAACACAGCATCGCAGTATCGATTGGAGAAATTGAAAAATCAGCTATAGCAGCACATAGTTTATTAGAGAATCATAGAATTGAAAAAGAAGCAAAACTTTTGAAACATCTATTCAAACTTATATTTAACCTTTATAGGAATTAATCACTATGAGGTTTAATTTATGGTGAAATTAGAGAGGTAAGAAACATTTAATTTCACCATCTATCCAAACCTTTGGATTTAACAGTTTGGGAAAAGATATATATTAAAAAAAACATACTAGAACCATGAACTTCGAGATTCCAGAAGAACCAAGCTTGACTACAAAGTTCTTCAAAAATACAATAGATGGCAGTTTAAAAAATGATTCCTTCAAAAGAACACCAGATGGCTGTTTGGATAATTACTGGCAAAAGAAAAAATTGACAGTCGTGAAAACAGCTGATGATGGTGACGATGGTCGCCGATACTGCGGTGCTGTGTTAAAAAAACATAGAAGTATGAGGTAAGAAGAATTCACAATTCATTTGATTCTTATCTACTTTAATATTTTTATTATTAATTTAACACTTCTCACTGAAGGATAAATTATATTTGAAGAGAAAAATTTTATTCTCAGACTGGGGTTTGAACCCAAGACCTTTGACCAAACCCCAGTCTGAGCGTGTAATTTTTCTCTTCAAATATAATTTATCCTTTAGTGAGAAGTGTTAAATCAATAATAAAAACATCCTAAGTCCTACTGGCTTTATAAAGTAGTATTTAAATTCCCAATAAATGTCTTCTTAATCCTTAAATTGGCAAAACACAAATTTATTCTGTTAGTTATTTGAATGTTGCGGACCGCAGTGAAAACGGAATATTGTGTAACTGTTATTATTAGGTATATTGCATAATTAGACACACATTTAAGTGGTTTCTTTTTGTTCGTTTTCTTCTGATTTATTTAAAATATTAAATTAATTAAATCAACTGATGTATCCAAAAGGATACATTACGAATTTAAGGGTTAACCCGTCAGTGACGCACCCTTTTACTTGCTTTCATACTGCATGGACGGAGGCCATTTTAACATTTTAGTATTCCTAGAACACTGATTTGTATAAACGATCATAACTTTTTAAAATATCGATGGATTTGAACGAAATTTTTACTTGTTAGCTCAGAAATAAATGAGAAATTTAATACATACCGTATAGAGTTCAGTAACCTTTATAAACTACTAAAAAAAATTTGAAATCTGAATTTCTCTCTCTTGATACACATTTTTACTAAATAATTTGATTTGCTCACATTGGACATCCCTGTTTCTTTCTGTGAGACACTAAATATATTGTGTGGCATAGTGCTGATTCATCTGTAACTTGTATATACAAAAGCAGCTGAGATAACCAAAATCAGAATGAATATTTAGAAGAGTGAACTCAAGCTCAATCTTGTGTCAAAGCACTAGGAATGTTTATACTTAGAATCTGAATTATTGCTTGGATTCGTATAAAATTTCTACAGCAGTTATTTACAACTACACAGACCATAAAAATAATTTTCTCTTATTTTAGTACTATTCATTTTAGAAATAAAAAATCACATAACCTTAGTAGTTGAGCTTGGTGTGATACAGCTTGAAACACTCTTCAATACACAGACCTACATCACATTCCTGGCAGCAATAAACAGATGTCTTTCTTCTCCCATGTTTAGTAAAAACAACACACCTCCTTTGAGGTTTCAATTTATCACTTTTAGGGGTAATTTTTCTGATGAAGTGTCTTTTAGGTTACGACTGGCCATAATTACATATATAACGCACGACACCGCGCCTCAGACTGATTCCTTGTAAGTAACATCTATTTGAAAGAGGCAAAATAAATCAGGTATTCCCCTAAACAGGTCGATTTATATATCAATCGATAGCTTGTATATCATTTTATCGACCTGAAAAATTAGATTGTGTATAAGTTTATTAGAAGCCCTGCAAAAAGCAGCACAAAGCTAGGTCTGTGTGCCATTGAGTGTTGAAGTAAGAAACTACTTCAACCTCAATACCACATGCACAAAATGTGATCACAGCTGATTCATACACTTAGAAAGAAAGCTAAGATCTTAGGCTTCAAAATTATATTGTTCATACGCAAATATAAGAATATACAGCAGTAAAAAAAAAACAAATGAAAAGGTCGCGCGCATTTAGAGAAAATTACGATTACTTCAATCTCATCTGATTTTTAAAAAAATAATATGAAATTAAATTTTAAACAAATATTATGTTTAGTCATATGTCCTGAAAGCTCATAATTTCTACGTTAAACACAAATAAATTACATATTTGTAGCTTCAAAAATGTACGATCCAGAACAAAAAGAAAACACGCCTGCATAGGTCTATACCACGTATAGATGTCGGCAATAAGTGAAGAAGAGAGGGTCTATACCACGTATGGATGTCGGCGCTGACGGGTTAAACAAGAAGCTGCCATTTGCATGATTGAGCAAATGCTCGTAGCATTCGGCGATCGGAATTGAACAGTATATAAGAGAAAAATTTAAATTTAGATTGGAGTTTCTCAGGTAGCTCAGTGGTAGAGCATTGGCCTAGAAAGCCAAAGGTCCTAGGATCACACCCTAGTCTAAGCATATCATTTTTCTCTTTAAATATAATCTACAATAACTCAGTGGAAAGAAATAAACTCAGGAGTCAAACAAGGTTGTGGCCTCTCCCCTCTACTTTTTAACATATATATGAATGCCATTGTAAAAGACTTTAGAGAAACAAAACATGGAAATATCACTATCAATAGAAATTTAAAATTAGATATAATAATGTTTGCAGATGATCTTGTTTTACTAGCAACATCTGAAGATGATTTACAATGGTCAGTACATAATTTAAATTTGATAGCCCAGAAATATTCAATGGAAATATCTACCAATAAAACTAAAATAATGGCCTTTTGTGGAAAATCCCCAATACAAAGCAAAATTTGTTTAAATAACAAAATTTTACAGAGAGTTAATGAGTTTACTTATTTAGGATATAAACTCTCTTTTGTTGAAAATTTGGATTTACCAGAGAAAATTGTGAAATTCAAGAAATCGATGGGAATCATTAATAGAGTTTAAAAACCTTCATTAGTGCAAAAATCAACTCATACTCGTCTTTATCAAATAATGGCTCGACCAGTCCTATGTTATGGGAGTGAAGCGTGGACTATAAGGATGAGAGATGAAAGCAGACTAACAGCTTGTGAGATGAAATTTATGCGCCGAACAGCTGGCTACACCAAATGGGATCGAAAGAAAAATGTAGAAATCCTTCAAGAACTTAATGTCACCAATACTGGACTACATCTCCAGATATCAGCTAAACTGGAAGGAACATGTCTCAAGAATGGCTAGATCCAGGATCCCCAACGCAATAATGAACTACTGTCCAAATGGGAAACGGTCACTTGGTCGAACTATGAAAAGATGGCACGAAAACCGCTTTCTCAGGCCGTAACAGTTCTTCTAGGACTAATACCTGACAGGATGATGATGATGAAATATAATCTACTTTAATACTATAGTTTGCTTTGAGACTATTTACCTCAATGGAATTTTAGTATGAATTTTATCAGTATTTTACAGCCAGTCAGTTAATTAATTAATAAATAACACAGTTTACTCACCATGTTCGGGTTCGATTTCCAATGTATGTTGATGTGCTCTATGTTTCAGTATCAGTTGTTCCAAGTAGTAAAATGTCTTCTTATTCTCAGCTTTCTGTCGAACTTGAACCTGTGACCAGTATAAATACACAGTTATATATGACACAAGGATTCAAACAAAAGAATATAAAAACAAATACAGTAAATCTATGTGATTGGCAACATAGTTGTGAAGCCAGCTGCCTTCTAGACCTGTAACACCAAGGAATTTACAGTAAATAGCAGTTCCAGGTTGACGAAATCTGCAATGAACTCTCCATCTGTACTGTCTACCTCTAGACGCAGGAAAAATTGACGATGGTATACAGATATACAAAAAGTTAAAATGGAACACAAATATAAGGTAATCTATCAAAGGATATCAAAGAACAGACAAAAAACATAACACAGAAATAAGACAACTAAAAATAGAAGAATTAAACTCAACAATAGAGAAATACAGAACAAACTGGAAAGCACACTTGGCAAGGATGACTGAGAATAGAATACCAAAAGCAGCATACAACTATTCACCACGAGGAAGAAGCTTGGGAAGACCAAGGAAAAGATGGAAAGAGCAGCAATTTGGAGCCGGAACAGGCTAGTAAATAAGCCTAAACCGTGAAGAAGAAGAAGAGTTACTTATAAGTAAATAATTGGAAGATAGCTATGAATTATGGGTACAGTAATATAATGAACTTACAGGAATGTGCTAAAACTAAGAGGATAATTATGTACAAAGGTACCGGTTTTGAATACTTCCATTCAACGAACTACAATGTAAAAAGTATTTACGTTATTCTACAGACGTCACTTATTGTTAGAAGACTTCCTGGATTTTTAATAAATGAACATTTATCAAGAAACAAGACATGTTAAAAAGCTTTTCCATCGAAACTCAATTTCACTAATGAACTACGACACCAAAAAGGACAATTAAGATTTGTGTGAGCCACTATACATAGTTTAATTTTTAAATAAAGTACACATGTATGTACTTACATTTGAATCGAAACTTAACACATTATTTGCAAACAGAAAGTGAAAAAAAAAAAAATCGTAAAACTAGGGTGGAAATATTGAAAATTTTTCATAAGTGATGCCACGACTGATTTCCAATTTGTCTAGAGGATTTGGAAATCAAGAGTGGCATTTGTTAGGACTATATAACGAATATCCCGTTTCCAGTATCTATCCTCAAACCATAACTTAAACACAAGATCACAACATTAGCCTCTTGCTTAATATACCGCAACATAGGACATCACATCACTCCATGTCATATACCATCTTCACTTCTTGCAACTGGAATTCCCTACCACAAGAAATAAGGGGCTGACGGACATTGGCATCTTTTAAAAGAAATCTAAATTTATGACTCAAGATTCACCTTATTTGGACGGCATTATGCATCAACCGGCTATTCATAAGTTTCGAGAAAAATATGTTGAAAGTTAAAGCCAATCTTCACTATTTATTGTAACAGCAAACTAACAATACTACGTTATTTTCCTTGTTTTTCAGTTAAGTATTAACAATCTAAGAGTGGGAATATTTGGCCCTTAGATGCACGATGCAAAATTTAGATTAGCATATATAAAGATCTGGTTTCATAGCCATTTGTTGCAAAATAATAGAATTTCTGATAGGACTGATGGCATTTACTTTCTTTTTAACAACAAGTCTATATTTAAAGATTTGGCACTAAAAGTGTGTATACACTTACTTCATGAGCCAGATACCATCAAAAATCACATAATCACAATTTCTTAAAACATGCACTTAGCCAGTTGATTCATAACATCGTCCGTTTATTAGTAGGAAGTACAGTTTTTAAACATACTGGATAATCTAAATGTGAAACTACATTCATGATTATCAGCAAAATTTGCAGGAACATCTTAACAGAATATGTAGAACAAGAATCCCTAGATTCATCACACAATATCAACCACATGGACAAGAGATCATTCGGTCCTCCCAGGAAGAGATGGCTCGACAACACCAGTTTCACTTGCACATAACAGTTCTTACAGATTCATAAATTATAGGAAATAACATTATGAGGGTTTCAATTAATAAAAGTTAAATGAATCATATGTCACCTCATACTTTGTGTTCTTCAAACATGGAAACTGCAGTTTACAAGAGGAATCCCTCCCATCTTCAGCCATCAATACGACTTGTAATGATTGCTGAAGATGGGAGGGATTTCTCTTGAAAATTGCAGTTTCCATGCTTTAAGAACATGAAGTATGAGTCAATACTAATAAAATTCATATCAAATTCCATTGAGGTGAATAGTCATCCTCAACTTTGTCAAAATGATGTATTTAAAATTTTAAATAATATTTGGAGGCCTTTCAGAAGTTAACTTCCATCATCAGTAGCATGATTATGTGCTACTAGTTGATGTATGTAAGGTCTTGTAGACATTGGTGGTCTTGATGTGTCTCTAGTAGCAACTGACTGGTTTTTAAACGTCTCGTATAGTGGATTGTACATTTGGGGTGTGTTCTCATTCAGTAATTATGTGTTGTTGATTTCTTTCATTATTTCAAGGTCTTCTATTTTCTGTCCAGACTAAGAAAGACACTTCAGGAAAATAAATGGGCAGGTAATCCACGAAGCACATGACTGTTGCTGTTACTGCGATTCGATCATGACCAAAGCACAGTTCAGCGGAAGCAAAAAAAATAGATAATATACTCGATTAGTGTAATTATGTATTTAAAGCTATATATGACCTCAGGGGTCCTCATCTAGGGGATATGTGGATGGCGACCACAAGGTGCCCAAGCTGAGCAAAACATTTCTTCCACTTACTTGTGTTTTGCACTCTTTTAACTTTACTATCTAACCTCTCTTGGTTAACTTTTCTTTTTCAACCTCGATGCTATTAGGGCATCCGAGGGCTAGGGAGTCTTTCCTTTCTTCCATTTCTTCTTTCCTTTATTTTCTTTTCTTCTCCAGAAAAGCCTGACCAGAGGCTATAAGATGGCAGCCCCATCACTGGTCTTGCCTTATTATGCTTTCAAGTCTTATACGAGAATTTCCCAGAACGCTGGAGGGAAAATTTTTCTATAGGATCGTAACAGGCCTTGGCCTAATACTTGGAAGGAAGAAGAAGAAGAAGCTATGTATGTTAACTATAGTTGATCAGAATACATTATATACCTACACATTTCTTCGGAGGTCGGAGACTAACTAAAAATTAGCATTTGTTTGAAACTGAATGATTCTTGAGAAGAAGTTGAATGTCAGTTACAAATATGGCGGCTGTCAGGTAGTATATATTAACTTAACTCGGTGATAAAATGTGTGATCAAAATTATTAGAAGCACGAAGGAAAATTGTTAAAGAGTGGTGAAAAACGGTGTTAAATATATTTTGTACGTTTATGTCTACTTTTTAATATTGCCCTTGAAAAAGTGGTAAGAGACGCAGGTCTTAATATAAGGGGAACCATCTTTCATAAATCTGTGCAAATTCTTGCATATGCCGACGATATAGATATAATAGGAAGAAGTCAATTAGCCATGAAGGATGCATTTATTAGCCTAGAGAAGGCAGCAAAAAGAATGAATCTTAAAATTAACCAGGCCAAGACAAAATATATGCCTGTGATTAAAGGTAAATGTGAAGCGTACCCATCTAGTTTGGAAGTTGGCACATATAAATTTGAACTGGTTCATAGCTTTATTTATCTAGGATCTGAAGTAAATTGTAGAAATGACAATTCGGCTGAAATACATCTACGGATCACGGCTGCAAACAAATGTTTTTTTGGACTCGGGACAATGTTTAAATCTCAGTTTATATCTAGAAAGACAAAAATACTCATGTATAAAGTTCTCCTTAGACCAGTGTTAACTTACGCATCAGAAACTTGGACCATGTTGAAATCTGATGAGGAATTATTAGGGCGTTTTGAAAGGAAGATACTGAGATCCATTTTTGGTGCCGTGAAAGAAAATAATGCATGGAGAAAGAGATACAATAATGAATTGTATAAATTGTACAATCAGCCAGATATTTTGAATTTTGTTAAAGTTAATAGATTGGCATGGGCTGGACACATTATTCTCATGGACAACAAAAGGATTACAAAAAGAATTTACAATGAACAACCACTATTGGCCAGAAAAGTTGGAAGACCTAAATTAAGATGGGAGGATGGTATAATTCAAGACATTAAAATTTTAAAAATAAAAAACTGGAAGAATGAAGCGCAGAACAGGGAAGTCTGGCATAGGTTTCTGAAGGCGGCCAAGGCCCACATGGGGCTGTCGAGCCAATTATGATGATGATGATGATGGAGCATAATACTGGTACTGTAGTGAACGAATTGTGTTGTGTTAAATTAACTGCAGAATATACAGGTGTGTAGGAGAGTAGTGTTGTACATGTTCCCAGGGAATTCAAAGAAACTGGTAATATCAAAACGCCCAACAAAAAGGGGAAAAGACCTACACCTCTTTTAAGAGCGGGGACAATTTTGTGAAGTGTATAGTTCATTACAAAGTGCATAGGCTTTTTATTTTATTACTATAAGTACAGTTCTTTTAATTTAAATGTTTGATTTGAATTAATTTGTTTAATATTAATATATATGGATTTTCATCAAGTAAACACCAGCTCAATTGATTAATTATAATTTAATTAGTTTTCGACATACCATTGTAAATGTTAATACAACCTGCAACATTAAAAAGATTGTTGTGCATTAATTTATCGGTTTGTAACAAACAGCTGACAGAGTTCGCCTGCACTCATACACGTGCTACGCGGAGTAATACATTTGGAAGTTGAATGTCAAAGTGTGCTCCTTACGTTGGACAGAGAATAGTACATTTATTTTTGCTGGAAGCCTTTCTCTGTTAACTATCGATAGGGTGTTTTCTGTTAACCCTGGTCACTGAATGGACTTAATAGAAAACACCCTATCGATAGTTCACAGAGAAAGACTTCTAGCGAAAATAAATGTACTAGAAGACCTTGAAATCATGAAAGAAATCAACAACACATTATTACTGAATGAGAACACACCCCACACGTACAATCCACTATACGAGATAGTTAAAAACCAGTCAGTTGCTACGACCTACAACATCTTACATACATCAACTAATAGCACATATTCATCATGCTGATGATGGACGTTAACTTCCGAAAGGCCTCCAAATGTTTTAAAATTTAAATACATCATCTTAACAAAGTTGAGGATGAGGGCATCTGCCAACAGATACATTTTAATTTTAATCTTTATCTTATTAAGTGCCCACCGCTGTGGTCTCGAGGTAGCATGCTGCCTTGTCACACAGCGGGCCCGGGTTCAATCCCTGGTCGGGGCAGTTTTTCTGGGTGAGGTTTTTATCGGGGTTTTTCCTCACCTGTAAGACAAATGTCAGGAAAACTTTAAGGCCCAAACGGTCCCCGAAATCATATGGCCATTACCATCATCATCCTTCACCGGTGTGGAAAGCAACAGGAAGCTACCACACCTACAATTCCCTAGTAAAGCTGCAAGCATAGCATGAAAATGCTATGATTGCAGTGAAAGATCTGCCCTCGGGCAGAATTACTATGGATGGATCGTATGAAGTATGAGGTGAAATATGACTAATAATTAATCTTTATTAGTTCTCATAGAACCTAAAAATGGAAAGATAATAATGATATTGTGTTTAATTCAGTAACAAGTTGGACTGGATAAAAAAAAGCCAATATGAAGAATTAAAAAGCATCATTAAGCTAAGAATTTGGCATAGTTATGATGCAAAGTGTCCTGTGCCGTAACCTAGTTGTTAAGGCAGGAAACCTTGGCGCAGAGCTACGGGACTTGTGCTGGTTCGAGTCTCCATGGGGGAAGACATTTTCTCATGGTATTTTGGCCAGTATGGGACCGGTGCCCACCCAGCATCGTGAGGCATTTGAGTAGCTACAATAAGTAGCAGCTCCAGGTTGAGAAAACCAGCTATAATGGCTGGGGGACTCGACATGCTGACCACATGTCACCCCTACACTGGCTGGATGATCATCTACCTGTGTGATTGACACATGTGGATGTGAGGCCAGCAACTGGCTGGTAGACTAAGGGCCTTCTGGGCCCGTCGCGCCAGGAGAGAGTTTGATGCAAAGTTCAAACTTGAAGTTGTTAATCATACCAAATTCACTACCAATAAAAAGCTGGACCTGACAAATCTAATGTAATTTTGGTTTGCTTCAGAAAATAAATGGAAAACAAGCAGTTTCAACAAGAAAAATGTTCAAGGTACTGAAATGCAGCAAATACCCAGAACTAGAAGCTAAAGTTCATCCTATGTACAAGATACCAGTACATACATGTAAGTACAAGAAAATATATGTTAAGATAGTTAATGTTCTCTCAATCTAAGTGCAATATTTTAGGCCAAATCTTTCTTTTTCCGTGGAATTTTAATGGTGCATCTTATTTTAATGCAAATTCAGTAATAACTTTTGGCATACGTAGCTTAGTTGGTAAACTCAAGCCAGAAGGTCCAGGATTAGCGTCCCAATAAGATTAGGATTTTTAAACTTCCCTAAACCTTCTGGCATATTAACCGTGCTGATTCAGGTGGTAGCATGCCTGCTTCCTAACTAGTTGGCCCAAGTTTGATACCTGGTGGGGATGAAAATTTTAATTGCTAAATTAATTAAATCAATTTACTTTTTAGAAATTAACACTATGAGGTATTATCAGTAGCAGGTGTGACAATTTCAGACAGAAAAAGAAATAGAAGACTTAACCAGTGATGAGTTAAAATATATACACACACAACATATTAACAACAATACTGTCCAATTATTTATCATTTTTAGAAACGTTAAAATCCTATTATCTCAGAAAGAACAATATGTGGCTTATCATGTTATTGCCCCAATCTCTTCAAGTAGAAGCAACATCTCTGACTAGCTTTTGTCTTGGTTTCACATACAAACAGATGAATAATATAATGAGAGATAGACTTCTGATTGTATTTTGTCTTGGTATCATACACAAACAGTTGAATAATATATACTATTTATTTTAGGAATTCACACTATGAGGTATATTCATTAAGAATGGAAGATGAGCAATGGCCGAAGCAACTATATGAATAGCATCCGAACAGGAAAAAGAAAAGAGGGAGACCAAAGTTAACATGGAAGGAAAACATGAAGACAGTAATGCAAGCTAGAGGGCTAAGCATTGAAGATGCCCAAGATCGTAGGCTTTGGAGGTTTGGCACGGGAAGACAGCAGCAGCTGTAAGAACCCGAAGATAGATAGATAGAGGTATATTCATTTAGGTAAATTTTTTTATCACTCACCTCATATTATTATTAGAATAATATGAGGTGAGTGATAAATTTTACCTAAATAATATATACTGTCTTGTAATCTTAACATTTAGGGCCAGTTTCATCAAGAGAGATAACTATATTACACCAGTTTAAGCTATGAATTATACATGGGGAAAACTGGCATAATACAGTTATCTCTGTTGGTGAAACTGACCCTTAGTATATTCAAATCATAGCCCTAAAGTACAAACCAAAAGAACATAGAAGTGTTGGGACACCCATTTACTAGATGGGAAGATTCACTAAATCTCACTTGATGTGAAAAAAGGTCAAAATACCTAATTTCATGATGTAGAAGAAGAAGTTAAATTTATTTAATTGTAAAATTTTAAATTTTGGAGCCTGGAGGGGTGATAGTGTACAATTTTTAATTGCTAGATTGTGCACTAGATTGGTGCATTAAATTGCAAATCCTTCCACGTTCAGAAGGCATGTGGTACTGGTGATAGATATTCATCCATTACATGGGGACATTAAACCTGATGACCTCTTGGTACTTTTCGATGCGAGTATACCACTTGCCGACACCGGGTTTCACCTTCTCCCTCATACAGCACAATTTGTTATACAAACACATAAACATACACTCATCCTACACTCCTCTCTGTATACAATACAACAATATATGATCTACGTAAAATGGTCTGCCGAAGTGGTTCATCAATTGAAAATAGACCACATTAATGCCATTTTTCCACTCAGCGTGTAGAGTGGAGTGGGTAGCAGTAAAAACACATAACACATCTGGCAACATCATGATCCTAGGGTTGACTCACCCTTCAAGAGAAATGAGTAGTAGGCATATGTACTAGGGGTAAAGGTGGCCGTCACACTTTACCTTTATATCTTTACAATAATAACTTACCCGTGCACGCCAGTAGTTGTGGGCTTCAGAGCGATGACAGTCATCACACATCTGATGACTGACGATAAACTCCACTACAAACACTTGCTCAAGAATAGTTCCTCCCAACACTTCCCCTTGCACAGTCAGTTTCACCTGCAAAATTAAAACCATAACATGCATAACACACACAAAACTTCACACATTACTGCAAAAAAAAAAAAAAAAAGTGATGGAATTGGACAAATGAAGCAAATTCCTCTCAGCAAGTCAAATATATAGTCTGATTTTCCTGGTTTATGCAATATATATTTCTTTTGTTAATTAAATTGTATGTATCCAGTTCTGCGAGAAAACAAACATGGAAGTTATTAGAACAAATATTGAATTATGGAAATACAACAATAATAAGTAAAAAGGTTTGCCCAAGTGGGCATTGATTATATTTAATCTTTGCTATATTTGCTCAGTGTTTTGACGCCATACTGGCCACAGAAACGTTCCTGCTGAAACCAATAGACATCAAGGACTTCTATGGAATCCACTCTTAAGCCACTCCAACAGAAGGTAGACCGGAAGGAGGGGTCTCTAGCTTCTTCAAACCCACCATAGGAAATCTAATAAAAGCTCACAAAGAGGAAAACATGGTCATAATCGAAATAAATTTAATGACAATTGTAGGACTTTACATACCACCACATAGGACGACTGAGGATGTCATAGAAATTTTACTAAGTATGATGCCCAAAATAGCAGACAAAGGTGATGTCATTCTAACCAGCGATTTTAACTGCAGGATTGACAAAACAAACAGTAAAACGGAACTAGTGCTGAGAACACTTAACGAAGAAGGATTTTCGCTCGCGAACAGAGAATCCTTAAAGACCCACATCTGTCACAACGGTTCAAGCGCCATTGACCTGGTCTTCTACAGAGGGGCAGGAACCACCCTGGAGGAACAAAAAGGACTATGGACATCACCAGCAGCGCAAATTAGAAAACACATACCCATAGAAACGACCTTCATAATAAAGAAGACACAACGCGCAGAAACAATGAACCGAACGAATGGCGCCCAAAGCAGGAAACCAAACACATCACAGCTAAGTTATGTAGCACAGCTAATTAACTGTGATGACAAAATACAGGAAGCAATAGATCTACTAACAAATGGCCAAATGGAAGAATCAGTACTGCTAGCCAACAACATTATACAAAAATATGGAAATACAATAGGAAGTAACATTATGAGGTTTTACTTAATAACTTATGTCTGTGTAATTCGATATGTGGTAAGAATTACACAGACAAAACCTGTTATTAAATTATGGCTTTAATATAAACAAAAAAACAAACAAACACCTTGGCAAGACATGTCTAGAAGGCCCTTGGCCTACCAGCCAGCTGCTGGCCTCACATTCACATCTGTTGATCATAGAGGTAGACAATTGTAAGTCAATGTAGAGGTGACATATGGTCAAGCATGTCGAGTCCCCCAGCCATAATTGCTGGTTTTCTTAACCTAGAGCCACTGGTGGGCACTGATTCCAAGAGAAAATTTTTTCCTCATGGAGACTCGAACCAGCGCATGTACCGTAGGTCTGCGTCAAGGCATCTTGCCTTAATCACTTGGCTACAGCGTGGGACCTTTAATGTAAAACACCCACTCCTAATGGTCATTTCAATTATTTTTGTGCAAAACCATAAAAAAGGTGTGACATTGAACATATGGGGTGGTTTCATATGCTATTTATTTTCAAGTATAAAAATTTATATCATATTACATAACCTTAACAGTGGTTTAATATGAATTTCAAAAGTGTTGATTATATCACCTTAATTATGTGGCATAACTACTTCCAATTTTCATATCATTGATGCACTGGTAGTTCACTAAACAATATATGTATATTTTTATTTTTTCTTTTAACAGTTATAACTTCCGGTCGTACACATCAAAGTAATTTACATCAATTTTTTTAACATGTTTAATGCTTTTTTTATACATTAAATTTGGGAATTTTTAACATTATGAGGTTCAATTAATAATAATTAAATGAATCGTGATTTTTTCTTACCTCATACATCTATGTTTTTTTAAACACAGCACTGCAGTATCGGCGACACTTTGTCGTCATCGTCAGCTGTTTTCACGACTGTCAATTTTTTCTCCTTTTTGCTGGTAATTATCCAGACTGCCATCTGGTGTTCTTTTGAAGGAATTCCTCTTCAAACTGCCATCTGGTGTTATTTTGAAAGAATAATTTCCTAAACTGCTATTTGTTGTACTTTTGAAGAACTTTGTAATCAAGCTTGGTTCTTCCGGAATCTCAAAGTTCATAGTTCTAGTATGGTTTTTTTGAATATATATTTTTTCCCAAACTGTTAAATCCAAAGGTTTAGATAGATGTTTTAAAAGTTTTGCTTCTTTTTCAATCCTATGATGTTTATTAGAGCATCATAGGATTGAAAAAGAAGCAAAACTTTTAAAACATCTATCTAAACCTTTGGATTTAACAGTTTGGGAAAAAATATATATTCAAAAAAACCATACTAGAACTATGAACTTTGAGATTCCGGAAGAACCAAGCTTGATTACACAGCTCTTCAAAAGTACAACAAATAGCCGTTTAGGAAATGATTCACTCAAAATAACACCAGATGGCAGTTTGAAGAGGAATTCCTTCAAAAGAACACCAGATGGCAGTCTGGATAATTACCGGCAAAAAGGAGAAAAAATTGACAGTCGTGAAAACAGCTGACGATGACGACAAAGTGTCGCCGATACTGCAGTGCAGTGTTTAAAAAAAACATAGATGTATGAGGTGTCGCCGATACTGCAGTGCTGTGTTTAAAAAAACATAGATGTATGAGGTAAGAAAAAATCACACCCTCAGGGGTCCTCATCTAGAGGATACGTGGATGGCGACCACAAGGTGCCCAAGCTGAGCAAAACATTTCTTCCACTTACTTGTGTTTTGCACTCTTTTAACTTTACTATCTAACCTCCCTTGGTTAACTCTTGTTTTTTCGACCCCGACGCTGTTAGGGCATCCGAGGGCTAGGGAGTCTTTCCTTTCTTCCATTTCTTCTTTCCTTTATTTTCTTTTCTTCTCCAGAAAAGCCTGACCAGAGGCTATAAGATGGCAGCCCCATCACTGGTCTTGCCTTCTTTTGGCCAGCAACCAATCGAAGGGACTATTATTATGCTTTCAAATCTTATATGAGAATTTTCCGGAAGGATCAAACTATTTACGCTGGAGGGAAAATTTTCTATAGGATCATAACAGGCCTTGGCCTAATACTTGGAAGGAAGAAGAAGAAGAAAAAATCACGATTCATTTAATTATTATGTTTAATGCTCTTTAACAATCACATCATATTTAATTTACAGTAATTCCAAGTCACTGTTTCTAGAAGTAGTTTAGTGTAAAATCAACGCAGCATGATGTGATTTTGGACAATGGGTAAAACATATAAAACATGTCTAGGAGTGCTAGTCAGGCAAAATTATCAAGTCGAATACATTTTCCAGGTTAAAAGCGGTACATCATAGCATACCTAGTTAAGACAATATGCTACAAACCAGAAGATCAAGGGTTCATGTCCGAATGGGATCAGAAATTTTAAACTGACTGAAAACTTTCTGGTGGTACCATGGTCCTAGGGGCAACTCAGTCTCTAACATTTTTGGTCAACAATTATGAATACAGAAAGGGGAAGAATGTATGCATCCAACAATCTGTAGGAGTAGTGACAAAGTTTGGCGCATAAAAGATGGTAGAGGTGGAATTTCTCCTTCAACACGACAAAAAAAAAAATAATTTTTGTGTTTCCATTAGTTCCAGATGAAAATACCATAACGAAGGAGCAGATTGCTAAGCTGTTACTGGATCCTAAAGAAGGGAAAGGAAAGATTATATTTTGTGAAGATGTTTTGTAAACCAGAGACTTTTTTGCTATAGAACTCTGTATTTTTATTAATAAAATAATGTTCTTTTCAGCCAATTTGTTTTCTTATTTTTTATAACATAATCAACTGTCTGTAACCAGACCATAGATTGGATAGCAACAAGCAATCAGATAAATTTAGGAGCTTCCGAAGTCACCCCAAGGTGTGGGGTGACATCGCACACTATTTATTGTTTTAAAAAAGGTGTTAGCTCAGTGGTCAGAGCATCAGCACATAGAACTGAAGGTTCGGGATTTGATTCCCAGTTCAGGCAAAAAATTTTCTAATTACCATTGATACAATATTTGAGTAAGCCTGTCTGCAATATGTGCTCATGCCAGTTATCTCAGAAAACTTTCATGCTGAGAAGTTCAATTCTTCTCGAATATCAACATTCCGTTTATGACCAAAAAGAATATGGTCTTAGCAGTCTCATCTCAGCCACTTCTATCCTCCAGAGTTATTTGATGCTAAGTCCATGTTTCTGATCAATATAACAAAATTGGAATTGCCATTGTTTTATAGAATTGAATAGTTTCCCCGAAAAGAGAACTAACCAACAAAAATTCGGAAGTTGAGTTTTGAGTGGATTAGTGATCTATCCGGAGAATATCATGGCATGGTGCATGTAAAACTATCCCTACTCTCTTCCAGACCTCTTATTTATTTTTAAAAGTTTGCTTTCAAGCAAATAGTGATCTATATGTAACAAAATGACGAAAGCAGTTAATCAAGTCATAAGTAGCAGTGCAGAAAATCAATTATTGCACATGTGCAAATTCATTCCACCAGAGTTCAGTGAATTCTATCAGAATCTCAAAGAGAAATAGAGGAGTTGAATGGAATATGGGCATAACTCATGTTTTGCCCTTTTTCCATGCAATGCATTTTTGGAATCGCCATTTTGCAGTCAGTCAGCCTGAAAAGTTTCGTTTTGATATCTCGATTACAGCAGGTTCAGCAGCGGATTGTATCAATTAAAATAAACAACAATGTTATGTTTTTATTATTCATTTAACATTTCTCAATGTTATGTATTTAGTTATATATCAATTGCTAATGTCTCAAAATGTATATTTTTTAAATGTGCCCATATTCCAATGAACTCAATTGAGTGAAAATAAGAAAGACACAAAGAAAGTAACAGAATAACATTAAATGGAAAATACATATTGAAAACTGATTCAGATAGAAACTTTTTAACTGAATGAGTGTTCAATATATATTTTCTATTTCTTATTGTAACTTTTTAATTAAATATGGGTTAGATCAATTTTCCACTCTATAAAGATAAATCTTTTTTTCACTCAATACTGTATTAAATTGGCAGTATACGTTTCCAATGGGATGAAAGATTAAAATATATATGATATAATAAAGGTAAAAGCCTCAAAATGAACATAATGGACTTTTTTTTTCATTTTCCCAACAATTTGTAGTTTATGTATTAGATCTGTTTTCGGGGTAACTATTCAATGTCAAAAGTGCCTCTGGTCTGATTATTCTTAGTGATGTTGATTTTGCTGTATCTAAAAGATGTTGAAATTTGGCTAATTTTATGTCAACTCCCTGGAGTTTATGTAAGTGGGATAAATTCCTGGCAAATACACATAAACAAAAATATATCTAATTAATTCATTGGCACTATACAACCTGGAGGGTTCATGGCTGTATGGACTACTCTTCATATATGCCCATCCTGAGAAAATGCTTTCCAATCATTCCCATACATTTCATCTTCCTCAGATCATGTGTGTGTTCTAATGCCACCCACTGCACTTTAGGAGCTTCGAGTTATGTGGTAGATGGTGTTAAAGTTTGTCTTTTCAATTTAAGCACCACTTCAACAAACCACAAGTGTTTTGTATGAGGGATGATGATGAAGACAAGGGAGAAGGTGCTGGTATGTTGCCTACTCCTATCGAAAAGTACCAAGGGGGCTGACAGGCTTAACATCCTCATCTGATGGACGAATTGCTATTAACAGTACCATAAGCCTTCACAACATATGTACCGCTGAAAGGTTTGCAATTTAATGCAGGAATTTGGTTCACAATCTAGTGATTAAAAATTGTACATACCACCTCTCCTAGCACCAAGAGTGAAAATTATGCAATCAAATTAATTTAACAATTATAATTTTTGTAAATACAACACGTGATGTGAAAAATTTGTCCAAGTTCCAATCATACAACATGAGCATATGCCAACAAATGCATGTAATCACGGGATGCAGCCAACATATTCACAATATTTATTTTTTTGTATTGTAAGCCCATGTTTTCCCTTTACAGAGATTTAGGCGCTCTCCCCTACACGGAAGAATTTGAACCATACTAATTTAGTTACACTTGTTTCTGCATAGATGTAATTTTGAGTGGTCCGTGGTCAGCATTCTGCCTCATACTGACATCTAGGAAACCAAGGTAGTACTAGTACAGGAAAATTCGGTAAATTTTGCTTGGAGGCCTTTTCATTCAGGCTTAAGGATTTTTTAAGAGATTGAAAATCTTCAGACTCGGGACCCACGGCTTAAAGTCCCTCCCAGAGGACTTGCTCCTTGGATTTTTCCGTTCTAAAAATCCATCGACCCAGCCGGGTTTCAACCCGCGACCCTCGGGACCAGAGGCAAGGAGCATAACCACTAGTCCACCGCGGCAGACTTATTCACAATATTTAATAAATCTAAAAGGTAACCTAAATTTAAGCACTCTAATTTGCAAAAGAATGCAACACCCAAAAACAGATAGTAAGTTCTGGAATTCTGAAGTATATGTGTACAGTTAATTAGTACATACTCTATGTTGGCTGCATTGGAACATATCTTTGTTGTTGCATAGAATATTTGTTAAAATCAATACGGCTGCCACATCTTCATGTTACGCATGTAGTTAAATATCATAGAAAAATACATTGTAATAATCGTTAGAAAAAATGTAAAAATCATTGTAAATGGTGGGAAATAATTTGAAAACTTAAGAATATATTTTGACAGGAGTTTATGAATGAAGTTGCAGAACAGGTTGTAAAGTTTAGCCAAATTTTCAACCCTGTCAGGTATAGAACCGGGCACACTAGTCAAAAAGCAGGCATGCTACCATCTGAGCCAGCATGGCAGACCTCCTCAGATCATGGATAATATTCTCACACCTCATTCTAGGTCCACTGGTTTTCCTACAAGTTTCCATGCCCCCTTTCATTCCCAATCCACATCACATGCTCATCGCAGTCTAGAAGATTTAACTGTTCTTATTACAGCTTGATTCCCACAAAGATAATGTAGTTCACTGTTAGATAGTTTTTTTTTTCCATTCACGTATCTCTTTGTCCAAAAAAAATTCCTAAGCACTTTAATCTGAAACACTCTAACTCCTCTCCTCTTTTAAAATAAATCTATATAATACAACTGAAAGAATAACTGTTTTATACATTTCTAGTTTAATAATTTTTGAGAGAAGTTGGGATGACAAAAGAGTCCATGTTTCCAGAGTTAGACCTATGTTTTATTTGTAATCAGCCTTGTTGGCTCAGTTAGTAGCATTCCTGCTTCCTTACTTACAGGCCTAGATTCAGTACCCGGCAAGATTGAACATTTTAATCTTCTTCTTCTTCCTTCCAAGTATTAGGCCAAGGCCTGTTACGATCCTATAGAAAATTTTCCCTCCAGCATTTCATAGGATGGCCCAGTGATCTTCGTCCTCTAGGTATATAATTATAAGCAGCTTTGGGGATCCGATTTGAAAACTCATTCTTTCTAGATGGTGTTTCCAATTTAGTTGGTACTGTTTGATATATTCCAAAATTGGCGTAGTCTTCAATTCTTTTAAGATATCGGTGTTCCTTTTCCGATCCCCATCTGGTGTAACCCGCTGTTCTGCGCCTGAATCTCATTTCACAAGCCATTATTCTGCTTTCATGTTGTCTTTTTAGTGTCCATGCTTCACTACCATAGGTCAACACTGGTTTAGCCAAAGTGTTATATAAACGTAATCTGGTGTTTTTTGTACAAGGAATGGTTTCATAAATTGATTAATAATTCCCAAACTTTTATTATAACTAGTAATTTTTGCAGGATATCCTTTTCATCCCAGATAGAGAGATAATATCCAAGATTGTTTATTTTTTATCATTTCACTCACCTCATACTTCATAATTTATAGCAGACCCAGGGTTTCTTCACGTAATTCGTGACATTGTCAATGCTGCGTCATGTTCACAACTGACGTCCAACGGCCTTCTATCCTGCAGACTGACCTCCGCGCCATCTGGTGGCCGACCGAAGAATTTCCAAATCAGGCCTCTTTCTTTATAACCGGGTATTTCAAAATTCATAGTTGTATTTTCATTCTTGCATATGTAAATTTTTTCCCAAATTGTGAGTTCCTTCGGTTTTTCCAATTGTTTAAGTAATTTTGTTTTGGTTTCTATTCTATGTTTTTCTGACCAGGCATGTGCAGCTATTGCAGATTTTTCGGTTTCTCCATTTTTAACATTTCTGAGGTGTTCTTTTAATCTTGTATTTAGATTCCTTTTTGTTTTTCCTATGTATATCTTTTCACAATCTTTACAATTAATTTGATAAATTCCCGATTTTTTGCAGTCTTCAATTTTTTCATTTTTGTTGGTTTTTATTAAATTACCTAAGCTGTAATCATTTTTCGGTGCTAATTTAATGTTGAATTTGTTGAAAATTTTTTGAAACTTGTCAAATACGAAAGGATGGTATGTGAACTTCTTGAATTTTTTGCCTATATTTTTATCTGTCTGAAGAGTACTTTCATTGATGACTTTTTGTTCTTTGAATTTATTTATTTTCTTGTGTATCATTTTCTTGTGAAAACCATTATCCTTAGCAATTTGTATGATGTGTTCTTTCTCTTTATTGTAATTTTCTTTGCTCATGGGGACATTCACAAGTCTGTGTGTTAAACTATTAAATACTGCCTGTTTGTGTGAAAAATGGTTAAATCCAGTAGCTTTTATATAATTGTCGATGTGAGTTTCTTTTCTGTAGATTCCAAATTCTATTTTCTTTTTTCTCTTCTTTCCTAATCAATTTAAGGTCTAAAAATGGTATTTCATGATTATTTTCTATTTCCATTGTAAATTTGATTGTTTTATTTGAAATATTTAACAGTTTAATGGCATCTTCTAATTGTTTCTCTTTTTACTATTGCTATGATAATCATCTACGTATCTTCTCTCCAAAATTTAAACATCAAAGGATGATGCTTTAGTTACATGACATTCAAAATTCCCCATAAACATGTCTGCTAAGAATGGTGATAAGGATTTCCCATTGCGAGTCCTGATTTTTGTCTAAAGTATTTTCCTCTAAAGGTGAAGAACATTTGATTTAAGCATAATTTTGTTAGTTTTATGTATTCTTTAACACCTATCATCATCTAATTTGTTTTCTTTCAACCATTTTTCTAAAATTTTCAAAGTTGTGTCAGTCGGTATGTTTGTGAATAAGAAGAAGTAACATCAAATGAGACCAATCTTTCTGAAGGTTCTATTTCTACATTTTCTAATTTCTCAACTAATTGGTAAGAATTTTCTACTGCTAAATTTTCAAATTTTTCCATACCTTTAAATTTATTGTTAAGCCATTTGGATATGTTATATGTCGGTGAATTGATATTGTTGATGATAGGTCTCATTTTCTCTCCGTCTTTGTGGATTTTAGGAAGACCATGAATGTTGGGGTTTCGGGGGATTGGTATTTTTAATGTTAACTTTTCCTTTGGTGTCCATAATTTTTTTAATGGAGTTGAGGTTGGTTTCAACTTCTTTATAATGGTTTTTGCGAGAGGATTGTGTTTTTAATTCCTTTCATTATTCTTCCCCCTTTTTAATAAATTCTCCATCCCTATCATTATAATCGTCTTTATCCAAAAATTACCAAATTATTCCCTTTGTCTGACTTTGAAAAAACAACATTTTTATTATTAATGTTCTTTATTTTCTTCATATTTGTTTTGACATATGTTTTTTATTTTTGGTGTTTTTAATTTTTTCAATAACTTCCCCACATTCTTTTCTGATTATTGTTTGTTTCTTCAAAATTCATGTCATCTATAGCAATTTCAATATCAGCTATGTAATCTTCTAAATGTGTTAGAGTAACTAATGCATGTTTTCAATCCCTTGTCCAAAGATGGTATTTCTTCTTTTGTAAAGTTTTCAGATGATAGGTTAATTACATTATTCTCAATTTCTTTATCCCTTCCTAATGTAGTGGTTATACGTTTTGTACTTATATTTTTCTTCAATTTTTTTAAATCAGGTTTTAAATTAATTATCTTTTTCTTTTGTACATCAAATTTTTTCTTCATTTTGAGGTTCAACTTGGTTGTAGAAGTTTTTTCCTAGGTTATCCCAAATTATTTGTCCTAAATTGTTGTTTAATCTTAGATGTAAAAAGTACAGTTCTACGTCTATTTTACTTATAGTTGTGTATAGTTTTGACTTTTTCCAAATTGAGAGTTTTCTTTTCTAAACTTTTTTGGTGTTGGTTATTGTTGTTTTTAACCATTTTCCGGACAAATTTTGGAAGTGATATTATTTTCTAAACATTTATTAATGAATTTGATATCTGCAGCTCTTTTATTTCTAAGTTCTTTTAATTTCAAATATCTTTTAATTTCTATCTTATTTTCCGAAAAATGTTCGTTGAAATGTTGTATATTTGAAGCCGCCATCTTGTTCCCAGTTGTTTACGTTATTCTTGTTTTCCTATGACTTGATAGCCAACTTTATTAAGTTATGTAGATAGGAAATAACACTATGAGGTTCTTTAATATTGTTTATTTTTTATCATTTCACTCACCTCATACTTCATAATTTATAGCAGACCCAGGGTTTCTTCACGTAATTCGTGACATTGTCAATGCTGCGTCATGTTCACAACTGACGTCCAACGGCCTTCTATCCTGCAGACTGACCTCCGCGCCATCTGGTGGCCGACCGAAGAATTTCCAAATCAGGCCTCTTTCTTTATAACCGGGTATTTCAAAATTCATTTCACACAAACAGGCAGTATTTAATAGTTTAACACACAGACTTGTGAATGTCCCCATGAGCAAAGAAAATTACAATAAAGAGAAAGAACACATCATACAAATTGCTAAGGATAATGGTTTTCACAAGAAAATGATACACAAGAAAATAAATAAATTCAAAGAACAAAAAGTCATCAATGAAAGTACTCTTCAGACAGATAAAAATATAGGCAAAAAATTCAAGAAGTTCACATACCATCCTTTCGTATTTGACAAGTTTCAAAAAATTTTCAACAAATTCAACATTAAATTAGCACCGAAAAATGATTACAGCTTAGGTAATTTAATAAAAACCAACAAAAATGAAAAAATTGAAGACTGACTGCAAAAAATCGGGAATTTATCAAATTAATTGTAAAGATTGTGAAAAGATATACATAGGAAAAACAAAAAGGAATCTAAAATACAAGATATTAAAAGAACACCTCAGAAATGTTAAAAATGGAGAAAAGAAGAAGAACCGAAAAAATCTGCAATTAGCTGCACATGCCTGGTCAGAAAAAACATAGAATAGAAACCAAAAACAAAATTACTTAAACAATTGGAAAAACCGAAGGAACTCACAATTTGGGAAAAAATTTACATATGCAAGAATGAAAAATACAACTATGAATTTTGAAATACCCGGTTATAAAGAAAGAGGCCTGATTTGGAAATTCTTCGGTCGGCCACCAGATGGCGCGGAGGTCAGTCTGCAGGATAGAAGGCCGTTGGACGTCAGTTGTGAACATGACGCAGCATTGACAATGTCACGAATTACGTGAAGAAACCCTGGGTCTGCTATAAATTATGAAGTATGAGGTGAGTGAAATGATAAAAAATAAACAATATTAAAGAACCTCATAGTGTTATTTCCTATCTACATAACTTAATAAAGTTGGCTATCAAGTCATAGGAAAACAAGAATAACGTAAACAACTGGAACAAGATGGCGGCTTCAAATATACAACATTTCAACGAACATTTTTCGGAAAATAAGATAGAAATTAAAAGATATTTGAAATTAAAAGAACTTAGAAATAAAAGAGCTGCAGATATCAAATTCATTAATAAATGTTTAGAAAATAATATCACTCCAAAATTTGTCCGGAAAATGGTTAAAAACAACAATAACCAACACCAAAAAAGTTTAGAAAAGAAAACTCTCAATTTGGAAAAAGTCAAACATTACACAACTATAAGTAAAATAGACGTAGAACTGTACTTTTATACATCTAAGATTAAACAACAATTTAGGACAAATAATTTGGGATAACCTAGAAAAAAACTTCTACAACCAATTGAACCTCAAAATGAAGAAAAAATTTGATGTACAAAAGAAAAGATAATTAATTTAAAACCTGATTTAAAAAAATTGAAGAAAAATATAAGTACAAAAAAGTATAACCACTACATTAGGAAGGGATAAAGAAATTGAGAATAATGTAATTAACCTATCATCTGAAAACTTTACAAAAGAAGAAATATCTATTTTGGACAAGGGATTGAAAACATGCATTAGTTACTCTAACAATTTAGAAGATTACATAGCTGATATTGAAATTGCTATAGATGACATGAATTTTGAAGAACAAACAATAATCAGAAAAGAATGTGGGGAAGTTATTGAAAAAATTAAAAACACAAAAATAAAAAACATATGCAAAACAAATATGAAGAAAATAAGAAACATTAATAATAAAAATGTTGTTTTTTCAAAGTCAGACAAAGGGAATAATTTGGTAATTTTGGATAAAGACGATTATAATGATAGGATGGAGAATTTATTAAAGGGGGAAGAATATGAAGAAATTAAAACAAATCCTCTCGCAAAAACAATTAAAGAAGTTGAAACCAACCTAAAATCAATTAAAAAAATTATGACACAAAAGGAAAAGTTTAAATTAAAAATACCAAATCCCAGAAACCCCAACATTCATGGTCTTCCTAAAATCCACAAAGACGGAAAGAAATGAGACCTATCATCAACAATATCAATTCACCGACATATAACATATCCAAATGGCTTAACAATAAATTTAAAGGTATGGAAAAATTTGAAAATTTAGCAGTAGAAAATTCTTACCAATTAGTTGAGAAATTAGAAAATGTAGAAATAGAACCTTCAGAAAGATTGGTCTCATTTGATGTTACTTCATTATTCACAAACATACCGACTGACACAACTTTGAAAATTTTAGAAAAATGGTTGAAAGAAAACAAATTAGATGATGATAGCGTTAAAGAATACATAAAACTAACAAAATTATGCTTAAATCAAATGTTCTTCACCTTTAGAGGAAAATACTTTAGACAAAAATCAGGACTCGCAATGGGAAATCCATTATCACCATTCTTAGCAGACATGTTTATGGGGAATTTTGAATGTCATGTAACTAAAGCACATCCTTTGATGTTTAAATTTTGGAGAAGATATGTAGATGATATCATAGCAATAGTAAAAGAGAAACAATTAGAAGATGCCATTAAACTGTTAAATATTCAAAATAAAACAATCAAATTTACAATGGAAATAGAAAATAATCATGAAATACCATTTTTAGACCTTAAATTGATTAGGAAAGAAGAGAAAAAGAAAATAGAATTTGGAATCTACAGAAAAGAAACTCACATCGACAATTATATAAAAGCTACTGGATTTAACCATTTTTCACACAAACAGGCAGTATTTAATAGTTTAACACACAGACTTGTGAATGTCCCCATGAGCAAAGAAAATTACAATAAAGAGAAAGAACACATCATACAAATTGCTAAGGATAATGGTTTTCACAAGAAAATGATACACAAGAAAATAAATAAATTCAAAGAACAAAAAGTCATCAATGAAAGTACTCTTCAGACAGATAAAAATATAGGCAAAAAATTCAAGAAGTTCACATACCATCCTTTCGTATTTGACAAGTTTCAAAAAATTTTCAACAAATTCAACATTAAATTAGCACCGAAAAATGATTACAGCTTAGGTAATTTAATAAAAACCAACAAAAATGAAAAAATTGAAGACTGCAAAAAATCGGGAATTTATCAAATTAATTGTAAAGATTGTGAAAAGATATACATAGGAAAAACAAAAAGGAATCTAAATACAAGATTAAAAGAACACCTCAGAAATGTTAAAAATGGAGAAACCGAAAAATCTGCAATAGCTGCACATGCCTGGTCAGAAAAACATAGAATAGAAACCAAAACAAAATTACTTAAACAATTGGAAAAACCGAAGGAACTCACAATTTGGGAAAAAATTTACATATGCAAGAATGAAAATACAACTATGAATTTTGAAATACCCGGTTATAAAGAAAGAGGCCTGATTTGGAAATTCTTCGGTCGGCCACCAGATGGCGCGGAGGTCAGTCTGCAGGATAGAAGGCCGTTGGACGTCAGTTGTGAACATGACGCAGCATTGACAATGTCACGAATTACGTGAAGAAACCCTGGGTCTGCTATAAATTATGAAGTATGAGGTGAGTGAAATGATAAAAAATAAACAATATTAAAGAACCTCATAGTGTTATTTCCTATCTACATAACTTAATATCCAAGATATTTAAATTGATTAGATCTCTCAAAAATTTTATTCTGGAGACAGATTTTACTTTGTATGGGGTCCTTCCCATGAAATGCCATAATTTTAGTTTTGTTAATTGATATTTCCATATTAAATTTGGCACCTATTTTTTAATCATTTTAATCAAATCAATTAATTGTAAAATTTTCAATTTTGGGACCAGGACGGGTGGTAGTGCGTAATTTTCTTAATCACTAGATTGTGTACCAAATTCATGCATTATATTGTAAATCTTCCCGCAATTCATAATATGTTAGAAGGCATGTGGTATTGTTGATACGATTCATCCATTGGATGGGATCATTAGCCTGCCCCCCTCCCCTTGGTACTTTTAGACAGTTGTAGGCTATGTGGTGGGCACCATGTTTAACCTTTTCCCTTATCATCATTCCTCATACAACACAATTTACACTATACAAACACATAAATATACTATAAATCAATGGTAAAGAGAAGAATTCGGGGTCCGATTTCCAGTTCAGGCAAAACATTTTCTCTTTACTATTGATTTATAATAATTTAATTGTAACAAATTAATATTGGGAAGTAAACATTATGAGGTTATATCATTAATAGTGACTGGAGAACATATTTTTATCGACTCACCTCATATATTTTCAAATTTCTTTGATACCGACGGTTTCAGACAATATCATGTCCCTCTTCAATCATAAAATTGAAAAAGAGGCAAAACTTTTGAAACAATTGGATAAACCGTTGGAATTGACAATTTGGGAAATGATATTCATTCAGAAGAATAAATATCGATCTATGAATTTCGGTATTCCGGTGGATAAAAATTTAATTACAAAGTTTATAATCCCAACGAAAGATGGCAGCACAAGAGGTGATGTCATTAGAGAAATCAACAATCACAGAATTTCATCAGTGGAAGCCATGACTGAAGAGGGACATGATATTGTCTGAAACCGTCGGTATCAAAGAAATTTCAAAATATATGAGGTGAGTCGATAAAAATATGTTCTCCACTCACTATTAATTTAATTGTGTTTATTAATTTACGTATTTCTATCATAATAGCTTCAGCTCCTCAATATTAATTTAATACATAAATATACACTCATCCTATACTGCACTCGATACACAATATAAGAACAAATCATCTACAATAATGTGGTTTGCTGAAGTGTGCGTAAATTGAAACTAGACCACATTAATCCCATCTATCTGCCCACCATGGAACCCAAAGCACATGAAGTGCAGCGGGTGGATTAGAAAAACACATACATACACAATCAAGATATATGGTCTGTATATTCTTACCTCTTATGGACTGTAATCACTGACGATGGGGCTCAGAAGCCTTGAAACATATGCTCAAAAAAAAAACAACCATAAGATGTAAGAATATACAGAACAAATATTTTCATTATTAAATAAACCTCTTAATCTGACATTTTTATTATTAATTTCATACATCTCAATGATGAGCTAAAGAAGATAGACCAATGGACGGGAGAAGAATAAGAGGAAGACCTGCCAAGAGATGGATAGACAGTGAATGCACATCCAGTACGTCTTCCTCCGAGGAGTGATTTTGGAAATAAACAGGATGAAAATCGTACAAATTAAGTTTAAGAAGAAGACGATCTCAATGATGGATAAATCGTATTTGAAGAGAAAAATTATACGCTCAGACCAGGACTTGAACCCAGATTTGCATTTAGGTTAGTACTAGCTCAGGTGGTAGAGCACTTGGTCTAGAGAACCAAGGGTCCCAGGTTCAAATCTCAGTCTGAGCATATAATTTTTCTCTTCAAATATGATTTAAATCTCTTAATGTTACTTCCTATTGTATTTTAAAATACATACATACACATTTATTATTTTTCAGCACCTGATTCTTGTTATAAAATGTTAAAATATTAAAATGAGTATCTGATATTTCAATTGTCCTTAACTAAAACTAATTTCTGTTTAAAAAAACTTCGTCAAGTAGTTAAAACCATGTAGGCCTTTCAGAAACATGTTCCAAATGACATGCTGAAGACGGAACATGTTTCTAAAAGCCTACATGGTTTTAACAACTCGAAGTTTTTTCAAACTGAAATTCATTTTAGTTGAGGACGACTGATATATCAGGTACTTATTTTAATATTTTCACATTTTACTATTGTGCAGTTCTTGTAACTAACAGTCTTGGTGAATTCTAAGGCATGTGGCAGGAGGGAACATTGCCGAGCGGGGGAGGGTAATAGTAGCCATGCAAAAACATTTTCTTATTATTATTATTAATATAATAATAATAAAAACAAATTGTCATAAAAACAACACTATTCTATAATGAACACTCCAAACATATGAGAAAACATAAGTATTCACTAACACAAAACTATTAGATCTTCTTCTTCCTTCCAAGTATTAGGCCAAGGCCTGTTACGATCCTATAGAAAATTGATCCTTCTGGAAAATTCTCTTATAAGACTTGAAAGCATAATAATAGTCCCTTCGATTGGTTGCTGGCCAAAGGAAGGCAAGACCAGTGATGGGGCTGCCATCTTATAGCCTCTGGTCAGGCTTTTCTGGAGAAGAAAAGAAAATAAAGGAAAGAAGAAATACAAGAAAGGAAAGACTCCCTAGCACTCGGATGCCCTAATAGCGTCGGGGTCGAAAAAACAAGAGTTAACCGAGAGAGGTTAGATAATAAAGTTAAAAGAGTGCAAAACACAAGTAAGTGGAAGAAATGTTTTGCTCAGCCTGGGCACCTCGTGGTCGCCATCCACATATCCCCTAGATGAGGACCCCTGAGGGTAAAACTATTAGATAAAAATTTCAACGTGTAGTAACTATTATGTTTTCAAAACTGAGAGCAGTTGCTGGCAGTACCTCCCCCTCCCCTCTTGCAGCACCATACAACATAGACCCCTCAAATGGGGCTACAGAAGCCAGAACTGAACTATACATAACCTGAATGGTGATTTACAATGAATTTGACTGATTCTTGTTCGTAAGTAAAATGAATTTACCTTGATTCGTTTTGAATGAGGTTCAGTCCAAACAAAACCAGCATCAATAAGCTTAACACGGTTCAAACCCCTCAACTTCTTGAGGCAAAGAGCTAACAGCTCACGAGATTCCAGGGCACAGAAGATCCATTCTGAAGGTGGCTGCAGATATCTACAAATAACAATGTAATAATATATATTCATAGTTAAATACGAGAAATAACATTATGAGGTTATTATCATGAAGAATTGAGTCATTTTTTATATCTTACCTTATAGTTTATGCTTTCTTAAACACGGGAAACTGTAGTTTTCAAGAAGTAACATCACTCCCATTTTCAACTGACATTATGACTACTGGATTTTTGTTGGAATTTTCCAACATTATGACTACCAGATTTTCATTGGAATTTTCCAATGAAAATCCGGTAGTCATAATGTCGATTGAAAATGGGAGGGATGTTTCCTCTTGAAAACTGTAGTTCCTGTGTTTAAGAAAACAAACAAAGGGGTAAGATAGAAAAAAAATCACCCATTCTTCATTATAATATCCATCCATAGTAATTCTGCATGAAGGCAGGTCCTTCACTGCAATCATAGCATTTTCATGCTATGCTTGCAGCTTTACTAGGGAATTGTAGGTATGGTAGCTTCCCGTTGCTTTCCACACCGGTGAAGGATGATGATGACGATAAGGATGATGATGGCCATATGATTTCGGGGACCATTTGGGCCTTAAAGTTTTCCTGACATTTGTCTTACAGGTGAGGAAAAACCCCGATAAAAACCTCACCCAGAAAAACTGCCCTGACGGGGGATCGAACCCGGGCCCACTGCGTGACAAGGCAGCACGCTACCTCAAGACCACATCAGTGGACCATAATAATATATATAGTTAATATATATATGGGTTCGATCTGCGGTAGGGGCAGTTTTTATCGAGGTTTTTCCTCACCTGTAAGACAAATGTCAGGAAAACTTTAAGGCCCAAATGGTCCCCGAAATCATATGGCCATCATCATCATCTTTCACCAGTGTGGAAAGCATCTATGGACGGGTGGATACATATATATATATATATATACATATATATTATTCAATGTCACCAGTTTGTCATCTCGACATTTCTGGTATCCTCTCCTGGCATTGGCATATTGTAACTCACTTCTGAGTTTGAGGCACCTGGAAGATGGAGTTACACTGACCCAATGATATGATGGGTGATGAAGGCGGTAATGATGCACCGGGAGAGGCTATAATATTTTCTGTCAAATTCTTCCTAAAGGGCAGATCAGGCTCTTAGCTGTAGAAAGCAACTGATCTAAAGATGGACACCTGAAAAAATCCCTGGGCCTCCAGGTTGGGGGTTGATGTGGTAGGCCAGCTCCCTCCCATAACTAACTCACTGGCACTATCAAACCCATAGGTTCATGGCTGTGCAGACATAAGCTCTCCATATATCCCTATCCTGAGCCAATGTTTTCCAATCATCCCCTGTATAATCTACTTCCCTCAAATCATAGTTAATGTTATTCTCCCACCTCATTCTTGGTCTACCAACTGGGCGTTTTCCTCTGGTTTTCCTACAAGAGTCTTCCATGCAAGTCTTTCATTCCCCATTCCTGCCACATGTCCTGCCCATCGCAGTCTACGAGGCTCCCTCCCATCAGAAAAAAAATTGCAATGCTAAAAAACCTAAAAGAGATAACCTATAATCTGATGATGGAGTTATATAAGAGAAAAATTTGCGTCTAGATCGTAACTCGCCTCGGTAGCTCAGTTGGTAGAGCACTTGGCCCAGAAAGCCAAGGGTCCCGGGTTCGAGTCCCGGTCTAGGCGAAAATTTTTCTCTTCAAATTTAACCTATAATCTAATGACGTAAATATTATGATGATCAAAATGATGGCCAGATGATGTTTGGGGACCGTTTAGGCCTTAAAGTTTCCTAACATTTGACTCACAGGTGAGGAAAAACCCTGAAAAAACTTTATCCAGGAAACTAGTTCTGACCCGGGATCGAATCTGGGCCTGCTATGTGACAATGCAGCATGGTACTTCAAGACCGTAGTGGTGGACAAAAAAGAAACACAAATTTGATAAGAATTCACACTATCAGTTGCTTTATATGTACATATATATACATTTTTTTTTGTTTAATGTCACCAGGCTGTCTTTACGACATTTCTAGTTTTCTCTCCTGACATTGTAAAATTGTAATCCATTTCTTAGGTTACATTACTCCAATGATATGATGGGTGATAAATCATTATAAAGCGCTAGGAGAATCCTTGAACCTATACTTAACCAAAATTTCAGATCATGAGCGACCACACGAATAATTCCATTTAAGGAAAAATTACTATGGTTTGACCAGAAACTGAACCCGGAACTATAGTCAGTAGCTCTGACCAAAAGACTATGAGGATGGTCATATATATATATATATAATTGCCATTGTTATTTTTGGTGTCTACTAATTAGATTCAACACAAAATGCTGTCAAAGAAGCTTTTTTAAAATTTGAAAAAGCAGCTGGAGAAAGTGGACTTAAAATAAATTAAAACAAAACAAAGTGCATGGAATTTCCAGATATTAATGATACAAATATAACATATTTGAAGACTGATAAATATATATTTGAGAAAGTAGAGGAATATAAATATCTGGGATCACTAATAACAAAAGATAATAAAATATGTACTGAAATTATTCTTGGACTATTACTGGGAAATAGATATGAAATAAAAAAAATAATAAATAGTCGATATCTTACCCTTCAAACTAAATCCAAAATATACAAAACTCTTCCCTAGGCCTGTTATCCTGTATGGAAGTAAAACTTGGCTATTAACTAAAAGTGATGAAAATAAATTAAAGGTATTTGAAAGTAAGATTCTAAGGAAAATATATGGGTCGATAAATGAAAATGGCACAATAAATATAATCATTAATTATAGGACTTATATGGTGATACTGGCATAGTCAAATAACAAAATCTTAAAGATTGAGGGGCCATTTACATCGACTGGAAAGAAACAGACATTGCTCACAGAGTTACATTCTCTAAAATAGAGGGGGAAAGGGAAAGTTGGAAGACCTCTTATCAGATGGCTAGACAGTGCAGAACAGGATCTGAAGGAGTCCAGGGATGGAGAAAGAAGGCAGAAGACAGAAATGGATGGAGGAGCATAGTTGGGGCAGTCAAGGCCTGCAATGGACTGTAGCACCAAACATGATGATGATGATTATTAGGTTCAATGAAGATTTCTCAAAATGTTGAAAAAATATTTAAAGATAACAACCTCAATAGTGACAATCCTTTGGAATTTGCTAATACATAATATATGTATGTGCCTGATTATGTAAAGGGACCACTTGGTGGTTTTGAGTTTCTGTAATAATTGTAAAAATTACATTTTTTACATTTAAGGAATGTAAAAAAAGGGGAAGTAGAAAATCTGCAGTGGCAGCACATGTTTGGTCAGAAAAACACAAAATAGACGTAAACATAAAATTATTTAAACAGTTAGAAAACAAAAATGAACTCGCCATATGGGAAAAAATCTATATACAGAAGAATAAGGAAAGAATTATGAACTTTGAAATTCCCACAGAAAGGAACCTCATTAGTAAATTCATTGAACCAGAGGCAGAGAGAACAGAAATCAAGAATCAGGGCCGGCAACATGAGAAAAATCAGTCTGTAATCGCTGACGATGGGGCTAAGTAGCCCTGAAACATATGTTCGACAAAAACAACTAGGCCTATAAGAGGTAAGAATGGACAGACAAAATGTTTTAATTACTATAATTATATTTTTATTATTAATTTCATACATCTCAATGATGGATAAATCATATTTGAAGAGAAAAATTATACGCTCAGACCGGGACCCTTGGTTCTCTAGACCAAGTGCTCTACCATCTGAGCTACCTGAGCAAGTACCAATCTAAACACAAATTTTTCTCTATATACGTTGTAATTCCCGCCCACCAAATGCTATGAAGCCTTTGCTTCTATCTTTTGCAAATGGCGGCTCCTATATTAAGAAGACATATTTGAGAATTATACATTACATTATAAATATATACAACGTATACAGAGAAAAATTTGCGTTTAGATCGGTACTTGCTCAGGTAGCTCAGATGGTAGAGCACTTGGTCTAGAGAACCAAGGGTACCGGATTCAAGTCCCGGCCTGAGTGTATAATTTTTCTCTTCAAATATGATTTATCCATCATTGAGATGTATGAAATTAATAATAAAAACATTGAAAAAAGCCATACTGGCATTTATAATGTAATGTGTAATTCCCAAATATGTCTTCTTAATATAGGAGCCACCATTTGCAAAAGATAGAAGCAAAGGCTTCATAGCATTTGGTGGGCAGGAATTACAACGTATATAGAGAAAAATTTGCATTTAGATCGGTACTTGCTCAGGTAGCTCAGATGGTAGAGCACTTAGTCTAGAGAACCAAGAGCCCCGTGTTCAAGTCCTGGTCTGAGCGTATAATTTTTCTCTTCAAATATGATACTACAGGGCTTCCAATATAAAAACGGACCGGCCTCACGGAGTTTCACCCGGCATGCAGTGCTGTCTCTTCCTCCCTGCAATTCACCCTGCCTGCCACCCGTCCTTGAACTGTTTCTTACCTTATAGAAAATGCTGGAAATGTTGTCCTCCCGCAGTTAAAGAGGCATTATACCGAGTAAACACAATTAGATTGACACGCTGTAGTTCGGGCACTGTCAAGTTTCTGATTTCATTTCTTCCAATGTGTGCGGATTTGTTATGTACACTTTGTCTTTCAGGCTACCCCACAAATTTTCGCCAATGCCGTCTAATTTTTCTTTGGTGAGAACCGTACGCCGTCACGTGTTTCTTATTTTGTACTGAACCAGTGGTCTCAAATTTAGTCACAAGATCGTGGATTGTCGATCTGGAAGGAGGTAATTGTCCAGGGAAGTTCCGAATAAATTCCTTGCGAACGTGACGAACTGATTCGTATTTATAATAACATTTACACACATAAATGCACTGCTCTAACGTTAGCTGACGTCTCATCTTGTCGAACGATAGTAAACTGACTAGTTCAAGGACGAGCAGCTGGCAGAGTGAAATGCAGACGAGGAGAGAGTGCTGCCTGACGGGTGAAACCCTGTGAGGCTGGTCCGGGTTTATATTGGAAGCCCGTTATAATTATGTTATCTACACCTACATTATGGATTAAAGCAGAGCTTACATATAGTTTAAACCAGTCAGCTCTTCAACAATTAACAATTATAACTATGCAATGGACTCATGTCATCAGTTACACATAATGAAGAATGAATGAGAAAAAGATAACTATTCTGAGAGTGTGGGCTTTTTTAAACACTGTGAAGTCCTCCCTTACATGCTACAGCTAAGCAGACTTGAGTTCGGGCAACATTGTTTTGCTCACAAGCGAACTGACAACCATTGCATGCTGAAACCTACCTTGAAATTTCTTCCAGAGAAGCGTTGTGATATACCAAGACGGAGTCAAAAAAATTATCTGCCTTTTTAATTGCATGATACTAACATACAGTGCCGAAGCTCTCATAAAAACTACAGGGAAGTATAAAGAACTCCTCAATTGGTGGTATGCATAACCCCAACAATCTGCCCGCATGCCATGTCCTGATACACTACATTCACTTTTTCTCAAGAAGGGAGTCCATCTGCTTTGCACAGTGGTTGCCATTACTGGATTCTGGCTTCAATTTTTGTATCTTGCAGTTAAAAAAGCAATTTTTTGGACATGGCCTTGGCACATCACAATGCTTCTCTGGGAGAAATTTCAAGGTTGGTTTCGGCATGCAATAGTTGATAGTTTTCTTATTAGTATATTTAATAAATAACTGATATACTTCATACACCATTTCTCATGCTTGCTTAACCCAAAGTTCCAGCTTGATTTTCCTCTTTTACATGAAATTACACTAAAAAATAACAAAAAAATGTTTAAATAAACTTCATTATGCATGAATCATGGCCTAGTGTTATGTTCCTTGCCTTTAGTTCCAAAGGTCTTGTGTTCAAACCCAGCTAGGATAAATGGATTTTTAAGATGAAAAAATCCAAGGCACAAGTTCTCCAGGAGAGACTTTAAGCCTTGGGTCCCAAGTCTGAAGATTTTTGGGCTCATAAAAGTACTTCAAGCCAAAATTAAGGAAAATTGGTTGGTTGGTATCTAATGTCGAGCACTTGATAATGAAATCATTCGCTCTCTTGCACTCCAATATTTAGCAGAAAGGCTGGTCTCTTCTACAAAAGCTGGACAATGGAGGAGATGGTTTCTTTCCATATCTTCATTTAAAGTGCAAAAAGGGCATTAACCACCACATGTGGTGCCTACTACTAAACGGTTACAACTAGTTTATTGTACTCCAATTGAGGAAAATTTAATTGGCCTTTCTCATCCAAGTAATACTGTATTTATGCATGTATAGGTCGCATCCAAGTTTTGTGATAATAAATTGGGGAAAAATATTTTTTGTCTTATATTTTGCTAAGAAGCAGTGTAAAAGACAGAAGTAAACCTACACCATTTTTAAATCTGGCAATGTTACAAATTCCAAAGCTTCTGTTGCCGGCTATGTAACGGTACATTCGGACTGCAGCTCAATCATTAACACAAGGGTAAAAGGGATGGTCAGTTGGTAGGTACAGTATTTATTGTCATTCCTGCTCGTTGTGTTTAAACATGGGCTGGTGCAGAGCTAGTTATGCCTCCAAATTCAAGCCACAAGTGGTGCGCAATGCAGCATAACATGGAAATAGGATAGCAGGAAGAAAGTTTGATGTGGATAAAAAAAAAAGTGCAACAGAGGATCCAAACAAAACATGCACTTGAAAACACATCATAACATGACAATGTTTCCACGTAAAGAAAGCAAAATATCCACAATTAGAAAGAGGTCTCCTGGATTAGGTACGGAAAACAAGGTCAGATGGATTTTCAGTTCAAAGGCCTTAAGATAGCCAAGAATATGGAAATCCCATGCAATGAATTTAAGACAAGTTATGGCTGCGCAAGGCAATTTATGATACATCATAGCCTTGTAATTCGGCGGCATTGATAATAAAATTGTTTTAAAATGAAGCAAGTTTTCTAGTTATTTCATGTATAAGCTGCACTGTAATTTTGAAACTTATATTTTAGGTAAAAAAGTGCAGCCTATTCTCGGGTAAATACAATATCTTAATTGCCTAGTAGATGTCTCATTGAGGTGATGTGCTGACCACATGTCACTTACTGACATCTGTAAGAAAATAAGCATAACTAAATTATGCTTGGTAAAGAAATTTCTGCTAGGGAAACACCCATGTCTCCATAAAGGACATATTTGAAAGTGTGTGTATATATATAATGCAGGATCTAAACAAATTCCTTATCAAATTGAATTTATGGTCTAATCTTGCTGGTTTATGGAATGTATATCTCCTTTGTTAATTAAATAATATATATACACACATGTTTATTTTTAAAAAAATCTGCTAGAGAAATTTTTAAATTATGGTTTTCAGGTAAATTCCCACACCTAACCGTTGGATTTTGCTGATTGTTTAAAAATACCTTTCTAGTTTTATTTCAATGGCTTATAGTGAGTTTCATTTTAAAAAAATTGAAAATGTTGGCCATTATATTACACTACCAAAATGTTTAAAATAAAATGGATCGTAAATTCCTTAGCAAGTTGAATTTATGGTCCAATCTTGTTCGTTTACAGAATTATCTTTATTTTGTTAATTAAACTGCATATAAGCAGTTATAATAGACAGGGGTTTTAAATCTAAACATTAAAAAATGGTAACAATAAATCGTGGTGTCAGACAAGGTGTCCTTTATCACCTTCTCTTTTAAATTTATATATGGATGAAGTTATGTTAAAAGTGGCAGATTAATGTAAATAAACATTTTAAAATAAATAATAAACTGTTTGATACAATATTATTTGCTGATGATCAAAATAAGTGTCAATTACAATTTCAAAATTTCAAAGAATAAAACTAAAATTTTAGCATTTAAAGGACAAGATACCTTAAGAGCAAAAATAGTAATTGATAATAACATTTTAGAGTAGGTGAACAGTTTTAAATATCTAGGTTTCAATTTATCATATGTTAAAATTGAAGATATTAATGACAAAATAAATAAATTTAATCTAATGTGTGGCACTATTAAAAGAACCCTTAAAAACACAAGAGTCGGCCGCGGTGGACTAGTGGTTATGCTCCTTGCCTCTGGTCCCGAGGGTCGCGGGTTCAAGCCCGGCCGGGGTAGATGGATTTTTTAGGACGGAAAAATCCAAGGAGCAAGTCCTCCGGGAGGGACTTTAAGCTGTGGGTCCCAAGTCTGAAGATTTTCAGGCTCGTAAAAAAATCCTTAAGCCTGAATGAAAAGGCCTCTAAGCAAAATTTACTGAATTTTCCCGTCCTAGTACTACCTTGGTTTCCTAGATGTCAGTATGAGGCGGAACGCTGACCACGTACCACTCAAAATGACATCTATACGAAAACAAGTGTAACTAAATTAGTATGGTTCAAATTATTCCCTGTAGGGGGAGAGAGCCTAAAATCTCTGTAAAGGGAAAACATAGGCTTACAATACAAAAAAAAAACACAAGAAAAGAAACAAAAATTAAATTTTATAAAGTAATGGCTGTTCCTGTATTGATGTATGGATCAGAATGTTGAATGATCACTAAAAGACAAGAACAAAGATTGGAAGCAGCTGAGATGCAATTTTTAAGAAATATAGCAGGATATACTCTGCTGGATAAGAAAAGAAATGAAGATATAAGAAAGGAACTAAATATTTTTCAAACTTACAGACTGAATAATTAAATATAGGAACGACTGGAAAGAACATATTGATAGAATGCCAGAAGGAAGATTTCCAAAATTATTGCTAAATTATAAACTGCACGGAAGGAGAAATGTTGGTCGCCCACTCAGAAGATGGTCTGAACAATTTTAACAATTCTAGCTTTCATGAAACTGGAACGAGCCAACAGGCTTAATCCCTGGATGATGATAAGCAGTTACAGTGTGACAAAACAAACACTGGCCCATGTATTCACAGCCAATGGAATACACCAGGAAGGAAATCAACCGAGCCAATCATCCCAGACGATACAACAGCAACAGTAGCAAGGAATCAAAAGAAAAAACTTCAACCAGGACATTTTTACCGTTCATTAAGAATGTAACGGACTGCATTGGAAAACTACTAAGGAAAGAAGACAAAGGCAATATACAGGCCTACCAAGAAAATCAAGAACCTTCTCAGACCTATAAAGGATCAACTCCATCCCCTTCAGACAGCATGCATATACAGGTAGTTGGAAGACCAAAAAAGAGGTGGGAGAATAACATTAAGTACGATTTGAGGGAAGGTAGATTATACAGGGAATGATTGGAAAACAATTAGCTCAGGATAGGGATGTATGGAGAGCTTATGTCTGCATGGCCATGAACGTAAGGGTTCAATAGTGCCAGTGAGTTGAGTTAATTATAAGTAGCACCTCCAGGTTGAGAAAATCAGCTGCAACAGCTGCGATCTCGACATGCTCATCATATTTCAACCCTATACTGGCTAGATGAACGTCCACATCTATAAATGATACAAGTGCATGTAAGGCCAGCACCACTGATAGACCAAGGGTCTTCTAGGTCTGTTGTACCATGAGTTTTAGGCCGGTATTCAGAAACCAATCTTTATGCAAAGAACAATTCTTTTCCCCTCTCTACGTCATAGAGAGGGGGAAAGAGTCACTCTTTGCATAAAGATTGGTTTCTGAATACTGGCCTTAAAGAAACAAACACAACAAATAAGGTGAGTCTGTTAATCTTATTTATTAAGAAGAACCTCATAACTAGAGCTAGGAATGTTAGATGCTGCACCTTTTTTTTTGTTACTATAACGTTCAAATTAGCTAGTATTGCAAAGAAAACATTAAATAAATGCCCCTAACTGTGTTTTAGTTGCACCTTTTTTCAATGCTAGCACCTTTTTGCACCTTTTCTTTAATGGAAGCACATTTTGCACCTTTTCAAACCTTTTTTGTCTCCTTTGGAACATTTTATTACCAAAATAATATATATATATTACATTTATTCAAATACAATTTCAAGGGTTGGTAACGATATGTGGTATCAGCCCACATCACATTACTTCCACTTCAGTGCATTCCCGTTAGGCTATTCCTTTTAAATTAGTTTGCGCCTCATTGCACCACAGTTATGTGAAAGCTATTGTTCAAGCAAGGAAGGTTGTTGAGTGCATGAATAAATGTTTCAGTTCAAAATAATATTTGACTAGTGCAGTCTGCTATTTTCCTGAGTTACCAGTATACAGTATGCCGAAACCGAGAGTGAACTCCTATAAACTACGTGATATTGTTAAAAAGTTTAATGCAGATGGAATTCAGAGTGACGGATCTGTTATCAGGTGCATTCTTTGTGATATTTCAATAACAATTGATGAAAAACATCAATGCATTCGTGTTACGCAGCATATAAGCAGTGTAAGTACTTACACAGACTCTTTAATATAAGACAACATGCGTGAATTTTGTGTCGTTAGTTACTTGTTGTAATTGGTCTTGGTAATCTTTAATGATTATTTACATGGGAAGTTTGCAACTTTTATTTAAAAAATGGCACCTTTTTCTGCTAAATTAAAGCACCTTTTTCACCAAAATTTTGCACCTAAAATTCCTAGCTCTACTCATAACGTTACTTCCTATTGTGATTTATTAATAAAGTCACAGGAAGACAAAAGCACAGAATTTCTTACATTAAATAACGGTAAACAATATGACATTCTCCAATATTCAAGACTTCAGTAACAACTTTTTGGAAATGAAAGAAGAAATAAAAATATAATTCAAATTAAAAGAAAATAAAAATAAAAGGGCAGCAGACATAAAATGTATCAACATGTTTGGATTTATAATTAGCCCCTACTTTCATTCGGAAAACCATAAAAAACAAAAACAACAGAACATTTTGAAAAATAAGTTACCAAAACTGGAGAGAAATAAACATTATGCCATAATCAATAGCCCGGATGTTAAAATTTACCTTCTGCATACAAAACTTTTGAAAAAATTAGGGCACATAATTTGGAAAAACTTGGGAAAAAATGTTCAAACTCAATGGAACTAGGGGGGAAATATTTACAAAAAAAATACGAGGTAAGATGCCTTATTTATTAAGAAGAACTTTATAATGTTACTTCCTATTGTAATTTATTAATAAACAAACACAACATGGTCAAGCACATACTGGTAGTGCTCAAACTTCAATATTTTGCTATCATGTTTCCAGCTTTCACGCTAACTATCCATATTCATAGACCTCGGTAACTCTAGTCAAGATATCATACCTGTTGCAGTTCTTGCAGAAATATATTGTAGCCTGTTTGGGAATCCCCTTAGTAATGTCAACTTGTGCTCTCACGCACACAACACACATGTTGGCTGGATTTGGTTCTATTGTACAACCACACTGACAGCATAATCTGTAACATAAAAGTGACTTCATGAGGCGAGTATAATAATAATAATAATAATAATAATAATAATAATAATAATAATAATTAGGGCTCAGTAGTTGAGGACTTATAAAATGCCTATAAAAGACCTTTAAAAAAGAGGTTATGGCGCAAGAAGTGGACATCCGAATCTCGAGATAATTTTGGTTTTAAAATGAAGCTTAGGACCACTAAACATGAAAAAAAAAAAATTTGCGGACCATCCAGAAAATAAGCAGTAAAATAACATTTTATAAACACTACAAACTACACATTTCACTAGTTTATTCTATGAGACATCACCTCTTCAATATAAATTTGGTATTAAAATGAAGCTTAGGATCACCAAAGATGAAAACACGAAGAAAATCTGTGGACTATCACTAAAAAAAACTAGGTTAGAGCAATAGTTTCTTATACATAATTAGGTTAGGTTAGCTTTTAGTTTCTAACACATATAGTATAATTTATTTACATACCTATAATTTAATATTGTCTAAATGCCATTAAGTTTCATCGAGTAATAGGAAGTCCCCTGGGTTGGTTACCAGCCATCCACAGAGCAAGACTAGTGGTAGGGCTGCTACCTTATAGCCTCTAGTCAGGCGTTCAAAATATGGAATTTCCTCCATATTTGATGGAACGGTTATACCGCCGTGACTCGGTCCCCATTACCTCGTTAGTTAAAAGCAGGGTGTACCACGTGCAGGTGAGGTTGAGAATAAAATAATTCAAACAATATTATATGCTGATGATCAAATAATATTATCAGATTCTGAAGATAGCTTACAAATAGCAGCATATCAAATTATTCAAAATTGCCAGCAAATATAATATGAAAATTTCCACTTCAAAATCCAAAACAATGCCAATGTGTGGAAAAAACATACAACGGGTGAAAATTGAGATTGATGGAAAAATTATAGAACAGGTGTCAGATTTCTCTTACTTAGGAAGTGTATTTGCAGAGTATAAGAGTGACATTGATTCAAAATTACAAAAATATAATAAAATGAATGGGGTAATACGAAGACATTTTGGTAAACAGATGAGGACAGAGACAAAACTAAGATTACATAACATCACATCAAAAGCTGCTCTAAAATACGGAAGTCAAATTTGGATTTTAAATAAAAGAAACTCATAAACTTCAAGTAAGCTAAATGCGCTTCTTACGATCATTGTTAGGAGTTAATAGACTGGATCACCAAAGGAACACTATTATCAGAGGAAAACTTGGGTAACAAGTTTAAATGAAGATATACAAAGATACCAACAAGAATGGAAAAATCATCTGAGGAGAATGGCAAGAAATAAACTTCCAAAATTGGCTTTCCAACATACCCCAACTGGACATAGGGACCAAGGAAGACCAAAACATCGGTGGAAAGATCAAGACCATCTTCGCTAGGTTTACCGTACAGGCCACATGGCCTAAAACGAATTTGTTCATGATGATGATGATAAATGCCATTCTATTTATTACTTTCACCCATTACAGTAATTGAAATAGGTTAGCTTTTAGATTATACATGTATTCTAATAAATTATATTACAGATTTCAAAGATTATGTTATAAATAAATGGCATCAATTTATTGAATATTTTGCAAGGGCTAGTTTGTTGTTCATTTTCGAGAAATACGTACGATGACATATATAATAACATTTCATACTATTTTAAACATTTTGGAACAATTTTATAACCATTTCTTACGATTTTTAAATATTTATAAACTATGCGAATATTGTACGAGTTCTACAGGCGCGGAAATGCATCAGGTAACATCTGCTATGTGGCTCTCACATCGGAGTTACCAACATTTCAAAATAATTCCAAACCATATTTAGTGTTAGTGTACTTAAAATTATAGTTTATTAAATAATATGCATGTAAATTGTTTTGTTAGGTTAGGAAATGGGAAGTTAGTTTACATCCATTTTTTTTTTTGCATTTGGGAATAAATAATATGCATGTAGATTGTTTTGTTAGGTTAGGAAATGGGAAGTTAGTTTACGCCCTTTTTTTTAGCATTTGGGAATTTATTCGGAAAAGGTCCAGATATGGATGCACATGAATTCTTCCAAGTTCCACAGAATCGCAGTGTGCATGCACGAGTTTCGGGAGTTGCTGTAATGCTTAATGTAGCTTCCGGTAGATGGCTCTGAAGTTGGCATCACCAACTTTGGGAATAAATTCCCAAATGCTAAAAAAAAAATTGGATGTAAACTAACTTCCCATTTCCTAATTTAACAAAACAATTTACATGCATATAATTTATTTCCGAATGCTAAAAAAATGGGCGTAAACCAACTTCCCATTTCCTAACCTAACAAAACAATTTACATGCATATTATTTAATAAACTATAAACTAATTTTACGTATACTAACACTAAATATGGTTTGAAATTATTTTCGGATATGCTACACTTCGGGTCGCAAGAAAATTCTTCTAAGTTCTATAGAATCGCAGTGCTCCAATTATCCCAGGTAGATAAATGCAACCTCCAGCAGTTGGCGGTATATGTATGTGAAATCAGTATGACCAACATTGACACAAAATTCCCAGAACTTGTCTAAAAAGTATTATTAACACGAAATGAACTAGTGGAAATATGATTTTACGTGGTAACCGTCCGATATTTTGAATTAGATATGCTACACTTCGGGTCGCACTAAATTTTTTTCTAAGTTCTATAGAATCGCAGTGCACATGCGCTAGTGCTCCAATTATCCCAGGTAGATAAATGCAACCTCCAGCAGTTGGCGGTATATGTATGAGAAATCAGTATGACCAACATTGACACAAAATTCCCAGAACTTGTCTAAAAATGTATAATTAACACGAAATGAACTAGTGGAAATATGATTTTACGTGGTAACCGTCCGATATTTTGAATTTTTCATAGAATAACAGATATGAAGAGGTAATTTATTTTACGTATCAAATCACATTTAAAAAGCAAGGAACCTAAAAAGCTAACCAAACCTAAATCAATTACTCTAACGTAGGTGAAATCCAGGGAACGTGGAAATGGTTGGCAACATGTGGGAGTATTTTGGGTTGTTGATGGTGGCAATGCTGGAACAACATAGGAAGAGGGAAAATAGCAGTAAGCAATGTAGCACGACCATGTTTTACGTAAATATATAAATATAAAAAAAAAGATCGTTGCAACATTGGAAGATGTTTAAAAGTGTTTAGTGCATCAGTGGAATAAGATAATAAATTGAATAATTTTTGCGACCTGAAGTGTACAACAGCCTTTTGAATTTTTCATAGAATAACAGATATGAAGAGGTAATTCATTTTACATATCAAATCACATTTAAAAAGCAAGGAACCTAAAAGCTAACCAAACCTAAATCAATTACTCTAACGTAGGTGAAATCCAGGGAACGTGGAATCACATTTAAAAAGCAAGGAACCTAAAAGCTAACCAAACCTAAATCAATTACTGTAACACAAATCAATTACTCTAACGTAGGTGAAATCCAGGGAACGTGGAAATGGTTGGCAACATCTGGAGTATTTTGGGTTGTTGATGGTGGCAACGCTGGAATATAGGAAGAGGAGGGAAAATAGCAGTAAGCAATGTAGCACGACCATGTTTTACGTAAATATATAAATATAAAAAAAAAGATCGTTGCAACATTGGAAGATGTTTAAAATGTGTTTAGTGCATCAGTGGAATAAGATATTAAATTGAAAAAATTTTGCGACCTGAAGTATACAACAGCCTTTTTCAAATGGTGACAACGTTGGACCAACATGGGAAAGTAGCAAGCAAGTAATGTATCCACGATCATGTTTTACGTAAATATAAAATATTGTAAAGAAAGCTTGAAGATCGTTGCAAAATGTTTAAAACAGTACAAAACGTGTTTAAAAGTGTTTAGTGCATCAGTGGCATAAGAATGTACGTGTAGAATTGTGATGGGCATATAACCTACCTCATCCGAAAATAATTTCAAACCATATTTAGTGTTAGCGTACGTAAAATTAGCAAATATTGTGAATCAAGTTCTACAGACGCACAAATGGAAATCCGCACAAATGCTTAATGTGACTTACATTAGATGGCAAATTTCAGATATTTCTAAATTTTTAGAATTGAAGATGTCCACATTCCAAATTATACACGTGTCTGTACTTACATTTTTCCTTCTTCGGACCCATGATTTTGAGCGTCTTCAATGTGTTCCATAGCAAATAAACAGCACTAATTTTTTAATTAAATTTGAGAGATGTTCAGTTTCTTTATTTTCTTGATAGATATATGGTTCTCTATGATACAATACACATGTATAAATTCACATGAATAACCACCACCATGGATTATTAGTCCCTGTAACCACTTCTACGTTTGCGCAATAGCTAAGCAACGATTCTTTATGGCAGAAATTGTACATTTTTTTCCAGGTTATGCAACATACTATGATAAAAATGAGAAGCTCCTATGCACGTTAGTGCGCTTTCCAGTTATTATTATAAAAATGAGAAAAATGGAAAAGAACGTAAAACTTTCGAAACTAATGCTCTTCTGAGTGCTCCTTTATATTATTATTATTATAAAAATGAGAAGTGATAAAAATAGCAGTCTCAATATTCATTGCCATTTTTAAAAAAATTACGTTTAATATTTGTAGTAACTAGAACTTCTATTTTTGCCACGGTAATTATATAATAATAAGTAGAATTGCGCACAAATGTGCATTAAAATACTCTCTTGCTGTAAGCGTTTAAGCTTTTTGTCCTTTTCGTACACAGTTCTAAATGGTATTGGCTGCATTTACATCCACACAGAGAACACACACAATATTCGTCCGCTTGGTGAAATCCTGGTTTTTTGCATATCTCGTGATGAAAGCCATGTATAGAGAATCGAGTAAGTACATGCCGCTGTGGTAATTATGACAATTAGTGTAAAATACGATTAGTATTTATTTTTTTCATGTTGGTTTATCTGTTTATTAGACTAAATTAACAATTTAGCCAACTAACTTTAAACAATTTTAAGATAATAATTATACCTAAATCCACATATTACGTCCTAGTATGTTTAATATAACATATATTACATATTAGATGTAATATGTGTAATCACATTAGTTTTTTATTCTTGCGTTACGGCAATTATGATGTGTACTGCAGAATCTGATAAAATAACAATGAATGATTTATAGTTCCATCATATTGGTTAATCTGTTTTCAACTATTTGAAATAAATTCAGTATTCCTAACTAAATATTTTTATAGCTAAACATAAATTCTAATTATCAATTCGTAAATACGGTTCAATCCATTCTTTATCCCTATTACAACTATTTTTTACAATACATGTAATTAAATTGATATTGATTTACCAGTATAAATATGTTGTATTTAAAAAAAAAAGTCACGTATTGTGTAATGTAACGTTGGCATTATTTCTTGTATGTAATGTTTGGATGAGTCAATATGTGATTATAATGTCTTACAATCAAGTGAATTTAGTAATATTTTAAGTATTTTACAAGTTAAAAACGTATTTTCTCGTGGAGAGTTTATTTATAATAGTGCTTATTTTATACAAAATGTGAATATTAATTTTGTTTATGGAATCTTGTTATCAAACATACTTGTATTATGAGTCCAGATTCTAGATCATCTTCCCGAAGTCCAGCTTATCGGAAAAGAAAATCTTCGTCTCCATCCACAGAAAGACGTAATAAAAAATTATATTACGGAAGTTCATCGAGATCAAAAACAAGAGGAAGTCGTTCTCGTTCGCCAGAGAGAAAAAGAAATTCAGAAAAAAATCATAAGCATGAAAGAAATAAGGTTATTTCTCCAAAATCTAAGTTTAGAGACAGCGAGAAGGATCGAGATAGGAGGCATCATATATCATCTAAAGATCTAGATACATCACATAAACACAGAGAAAAATCGCGAAATAATAAAAGTGATAAATGGTCACAGGGTGGGAGGAATTCTGGAACAAAAGACAATGTAGATGTTAATGGTGAAGTTGATCGTTGGCCTCACGATAGATTTTTAGAAAATGATCACTCTGGTTCAGGTGGACAGGGGTATCATAATTATAGAGACAGACATAGACGTATTCAGGAAGATGATTTTATGGATCAACGAAGACAGGAGAGAGAGAGAATTGGATTGGTTGGAGTGATGCAAGTTTGGGGGAAATCGCCGCCCAGATGTGAAGAGTAAGTTTGACATTACATTTCTTGGACTTTTATGTTGTTTTGATCAAATACAGTGTGTGGGATCATACAATATGATTGACGTTTCTCCTTCCAACTGGCTTGAAGTTCACAGCATTACCAAACATCCTTCCATTCACTGTTGGTCTGCTATAGCACTACCCCCAAATTTTCTTCTTCTACAAAGATATCTTAATCACGTAGGCCTATATATGCAATACAGTTAACTTGTTATGAATTGAAACTGTTATGAAAAACATGCAAGTCTGATTGAACCATAGGAAAATATTAAAGATTTAAATAAAAAAGGCTCAACTGCACTTCTACTAGCGCTTGATTTTTCAGTTATATTGTTGTAAACTATAGCTCTTCTGTATTTACTAACATTATTTAATATTTTAAACTTTTTCAAACAATTTTTATAACATTATTAGACTATTTTTAAGTATTTATTTAAATATGCAAAATGCAAATCACAATATTATGACACTGTTAGACAATATTGGGCTGTTGTAGGATTCAGATCGCAAAAAAATTTTCAATTTAATATCTTATTCCACAGATGCACTAAACACTTTTAAACACATTTAAAACATTTTGCAACACATTTTAAACATCTTCCAATGTTGCAACAATCTTTTTTTTATATTTATATATTTACGTAAAACATGGTCGTGCTACATTGCTTACTTGCTATTTTCCCTCCTCTTTCTATGTTGTTCCAGCGTTGCCACCATCAACAACCCAAAATACTCCAGATGTTGCCAACCATTTCCACATTCCCTGGATTTCACCTACGTTAGAGTAATTGATTTGTGTTACAGTAATTGATTTAGGTTTGGTTAGCTTTTAGGTTCCTTGCTTTTAAATGTGATTCCACGTTCCCTGGATTTCACCTACGTTAGAGTAATTGATTTGTGTTTGGTTAGCTTTTAGGTTCCTTGGTTTTTAAATGTGATTCCACGTTACCTGGATTTCACCTACGTTAGAGTAATTGATTTAGGTTTGGTTAGCTTTTAGGTTCCTTGCTTTTTAAATGTGATTTGATACGTAAAATAAATTATACATTTTTAGACAAGTTCTCCGAATTTTGTGTCAATATTGGTCATACTGATTTCACATACATATACCGTCAACTGCTGGAGGTTGCATTTATCTACCTGGGATAATTGGCGCACTAGCGCACGCGCACTGCGATTCTATAGAACTTAGAAGAATTTTCTTGTGACCCGAAGTGTAGCATATCCCAATATTGTGATGCTAATTGCTATTTTCTCCACATAGTAACCTATATTACTTAATCTATTATTTTTCTATCGCTGTTTTGGGTTATCGCTGGTTGGATCAGCGTTAGGGAGTGATAAGTAAGTGTACACCCATTTTTAATAAACGTATGGTAATTTTAATGTTATTAATATATTTTTTAAACATAGATTTGGGGATTTATTGCAAATATTGGTCATTTAAATTTTATAGCGATGGATAGTAATCAAGGATGATAATCGATAAGTGGTTCAATTGTGGGTTGTTGCTGGCTCTATAAACTCTGGGGCATGCACACTGTTGTACTATAGGACTTTGAAAATATTTCATGCTAGTTTAAGTGCAGTTTTTCCTAGAAAAATATTATATAATTAAAAGACTGGATATGAGGTGAGGTATAAAATATTTTAATTCTTAAAATTTAAACGCAAGTCTCTATTTCATACAATGCATTGTGAGCATAACAAAATAATGGATTCTTGAAATTGTATGACAAGCATGAATTGTAAAGCAAGCTCAAGTGCTGTCACTCATTTACAAAGATCTAATGCACTTCATACCATTATATACAATGGTTACAAACTACATTCTTATTGATTAGGGCCTATCGTAGGGATTCTATGCAAGGAGTCCACCTACATGAATTGAAATAAATAAAAAAAGCACTTTTTTTGTTCAAATGTGTGATTAATTATCTGAGAAAAATATGTATGTTGAGTTTCTAAAAAAAATGCCAGAAAAACAAGACTTTACTTTTCCTAACATTTTTGTAAGTCCTACAGAATAATAGTGCACTTGAGTTTATATAGCTGTCACTAGGTGTAACAACATACCTTTGAAGTCCTACAGGAAGTTTATAGAGCTGTCGCTAGATGGTAGCACATGCGGTATGACCAACCTTCGAAATAAATTCCCAAACGTTTATTAGAAATAGATATACACTAACTTCTCTCTTGCTAATCTAACAAAATAAATTACATTCATATTATTACTAAAACTATCACTAACATAACAAAAATAGTGTAATTGAGTTATTGATGGTGGCAGCATTGGAAGAGGAGGGAAAATAGTTAGTATCACAATATTGTCTAAAAATGTTGTAATGTTACCGTGTTTCTCGTAAATAAATAAATATGTAAATAAATTAATCTGTAAAAATTGTAAAAGGCAATTTCGGAAAAACTACACTTAAACTGACATGAAATATTTTCAAAGTCCTATAGAACAACAGTGTGCATGCGCCAGAGTTTATAGCCCACCATCGAACCACATATCGATTATCATCTTCGATTACTATCGATATTGTACTAAAGTTAAAAAATCTTATGCTAGATGGTAGCATGTCGCTATAAAATTTTAATGACCAATCTTTGCAATAAATCCCCAAATCTATGTTAAAAAAATATATTAATAATATTAAAATTACCAAACGTTTATTAAAAATGGGTGTACATTTACTTATCACTCCCTTACACCGATCCAACCAGCGATAGAAAAATCATAGACTAAGTAATATACTCTGTGGAGAAAATAGCAGTTAGCATCACAATATTGTCTAATAGTGTCATAATATTGTGATTTGCATATTTAAATAAATACTTGAAAATTGTCTAATAATGTTATAAAAATTGTTAGAAAAAGTTTAAAATATTAAAAAATGTTAATAAATACAGAAGAAGAGCTATAGTTTACAACAATAAACTGAAAAATAAAAAAGCAGTAAAAGTGCAGTTGAGCCGGCAATTTCATATGCATATTTTATGAATATACATATTTTATCGGAACAGGCAACTCTTGCCCAAACCAGGAAGTGAAGAAGAAGACATATTTAATGTGGGTATTTTGATAAAAAGGCAATTTCATGTGCATAATTTTGTGAAGACTAATTTGGTGTGCATATTTTGATGAAAAGATAATATCATGGACATATTTATCTTGCTTTTCAAGTTTTTTAGACATGGGAAGTTTAATTTCATACAACTCTACATAGTTTCTGTTAAACATCGGATATGGCACTATTTAATTTGTTTCGGTTGCTCTTGCTTTATGATGAAGATGATGGAATGGTCAAAGGATTGGTGACTTACACCCAGAATAATAAATTGGAATTTCACATAACTCTAACTTAAAAATCGTGAAAAAAAAACAATTTCATTACATTTCGGTACATTTGGGTAGGTTAGCTAACATTTAGTTAATGTTACGAACGTACCTGGGTGTAAGTAATCTGTAGTCTAGAGGGATCTTAATTTATTTTAATAATATATAATGTGTGAAAACTGTGTACGTGTGCGATTAGCTTCATTTTTTGTATTAGTGTATTTTCAATTGGTTGGCTATTATGTTTCCTCTTTGTAAACTGCCATCGGGCATCGTCTTCTATGGTAGAGATGAATTTGTAAGCTGAAGATTCATGACTCGAGGGCTCATGGAGAACTTTCCATGTGTGTCTGTCTCCATTCTGAAAAGGTCGATTCTCGATGCTCCTACTCGAGACGAGTCCAGATTGACTTCCAGATGGTTCTGGCCATCAAATGTAAAGGGAGATGAATCAGTCAGTCGTGTTCAAAGTGTGGACAAGTAAATGTGACCTAGGTCTGTAAATAAGAAGTTATGTTAAGTGAAATCATCACCCAAGTATAAAGAACAGGATTATTAAATAAATTATGAAGAAAGAGATTTTATTTGTGAAGAATCGGTGAATTAATGTGAAATAAATCAAATAAATTTGGAAATTTTGTGTAACATCTATGAAGTTAATTTCAAGAAATTTGACTTTTCTATCAATACAGCCATCAGTGACACTATTTATTATACTTAGGGTATGTCAGTATGCTGAGTTGAGACACCAAGATTTTCCTTAAATAAATTAACATTTTTTAACAACATTAAAGAAAACATACATAAAGTAATAAGAATTAAACAAGATCTTTAGCAGTGTAGGCCTATATTATGTCTTTAAAATCTGAATCTCATCGGTTCACAAACATACCATGTTTGTAATTTAATGAAAATCAAAGTGGGAGATAACACTATGAGGTATTTACATATATGAATGAGTTGGAGAAAGTGTTTTTAATATCTCACCTCATAAAATTGTGTTTTTTTCATGATACCGGTTTCAAAAGTAAAATTATACTTTAGAAACCGGTATCATGAAAACATGCAACTATTATGAGGTGAGATATTAAAAACATTTTCTCCCACTCATTCATAAATATCCTGTATGTATTGATATATATTTGTCGTTATTCTCAAACAACACATAGTTCATAGTTAAATATGGGATAGAACATTATGAGGTTCTTAATTTGCTTGAAAACTAGTTCCCGTGTTTAAAGATACATGAAATAAGAGGAAGATGTAAAAATGACTCATTAATTTTCAAAAACATAGTTCTCCTATGCCAGTCCACTTGATGAGTATTTACAGAGACCAGTGTTGGCGAGACAAGTTTCCTTCCCATTCCCAAATATATGCAATGAAAAGGTAAGACATACTGTGTTTGATGTTGCTTGATTCACTCTTAAGGTAAAAGAAATGCACATAACATGCTACACAGGTGACAACATAAAAATTTAGGAAAGGGAAGAGAAAGGACAGATCCAGTAACAAGAAACAGGCACTTTCAAAAATAAACTCCAGGCTACACAGTTCACAACATTCCTTTAAGTTGGCTATCCTATTCTAAGCACACATCTATATTCACAAAATACAAAATTCGTAAAATTCATCTCGAAGTTCATCAAATCAATACCAGAGGCAATGTTATTGATAGAGATTCCAACGAAAATCCAGTAGTCATAATGTCTGTTGAAAATGAGAGAGATAGTTCTCTTGAAAACTAGTTCCCATGTTTAAAAAAAACATAAAATATGAGGTAAGATGTAAAAAATGACCCATTAAATTACAAACTAAGAACATCATAATGTTATTTCCACTAAGGCATAATTTTTGCTATACTGGCTATTGGCTTATTAGGATTTGTTGTCTGAGCCCATCACATATTCACAGTAGGTATAAATGTCAATACTCGGGCATTCCCATATTTAACTATGAAAATGCAAAATGTTTAATTATGTATTTTATCCTATTACTATCTCCACTTCTAATTAATATTTTTACTATTTTTTTGTACTTGCTTATGTTCAAAAACTATATATATAAAGTCCTCAGATAGCATTCTAAAACAGCAATTTGTCTGTGTGTGTTTTTTAAATTACAGTATCAAATCATCTGTGCTACAATCCCCAACAAAATGTTTGGTAACTGTGACATTGCTGTTTATATCAAATACCAAGAAATGTCTTATTTGTTTCAGTTCTGACGAAATTGATTCCACGACAGGAGAGCTACATAAGAAGAGAGATGGGGAAGGTGACCTAACCGAGCCTAAGAAGAAAAAGAAGAAATTAAAATCTAGCAAAAAAAAGAAGGTAATATTTGCATTGGAAATTAATAGTGTATGCTGTACTAGTTCAGATTTTAGGATGTCTGCCTCATCTGGTATGTTCAGAGTTGATTCTTGGTTTAGATGCAGATTTTTCTCTCTATATCCATCATGTAGAAACTAAGTAAATTCCTCAGCAAGTCAAATTTATGTCTGATTTTGCAGGTTTATGGAATATATATATATATATATATATATATATATATATATATGTGTGTGTGTGTGTGTCTTTTGTTAATTAAATACTATTTATCCAGTTACATTCCAAAAAAATCATAGCGGCAGTTATTTAAATTACAATTATTTTTAAATTACAATTTTGAGATAAATCTCCACTCTTAATGGTCCAATTTAACAGATTTTTTTTTTTTGTAGAGTACTTTCCTCTTTTATTTCAAAGGCCATAAACCAAGATTTGTTGTGAAAAGTCAAAAACTGTGTCTGCTAGAGCAATTTTTTAATTTTTACTTTAGTTGAACCCCATTCCTAATGGTCTGATTTTGTTGGTTAAAAAATTTAACCTGAATTTTCTTACTTGATTCCTATATTCTGAGTTTAGTTCACAAAAATTAAAATTTTGGCCACTAGAGTGTTAACAAACACACTCACAGGCTTATATTTGTATATTGTTTAGTCGTTTCTTCACTCACCTCATACTTCTTAACTCCCAAGCAGACTCGAGTTTCTTCACTTCATTTGTGATATTCTCAATGCTGTATTACGTTCACAAAACATAATACAGGCTTATATTTGTATATTGTTTAGTTGTTTCTTCACTCTCCTCATACTTCTTAACTCCCAAGCAGACTCGAGTTTCTTCACTTCATTTGTGACATTCTCAATGCTGTATTACGTTTTGTGAAGAAACAACTAAACAATATTAAAATAAACCTCATAGTGTTATTTCCTACCTACATAACTTAATTACATTTGTATATGTAATTATGTTCATTTTTTATGTCATTGGGATTGTTGAAGATTTGTAAACAATTTTGTAATGAGAACAATGTCAGTAGCTACATTTCTCCTAAATTTGCTAGAAGTCGGTAACCTCAGAGTTTTTGTTGGCTCTTAGACTCATTACAAGTTGTAATTAGTGGGTTTTAATTTTTATTTATATCTATTCTGTGGTTGAAACAAGTTTAATTTTAAAAAGTCTTGTCTTTTTTTTTATAGAAAAGTTCACATAAGAAGAAAAAGGAGAAAAAATCAAAAAAGAAGAAAAAGAAGGTGTCCAGCAGTTCAAGTTCTTCAGACGAAAGTGAAGAGACAGAACAGTGGGTTGAGAAAACAAGTAAGTTACACAACTTTATAATAATATAAAAGTAATAAAAAATTACTTCTAATCAATGTTTTATTATTCATTTCATACATCTCAATGAAGGATAAATCATATTTGAAGAGAAAAATTATACGCTCAGACAGGGGTTTAAACTCAGGACCTTTGGATTTCTAGACCAATACTCTACCAACTGAGCTATTTGAACATGTTCCAATCTAAACACAAATTTTTTCTCTTATATATGCTGTTAATTCCCGTGCATGAAAGTCTTCTTAATAAAGAAGCTGCCATTTGCAAGATAGAAGCAAAGGTTTCATAGCATTTGGTGCACGGGAATTAACAGCATATATAAGAGAAAAATTGCATTCCATGAGCAAATTTTTTCCTCTATGGGGACTTGAACCAGCGCAATTTCTATTGGTTTGCATGAAGGCAACAAGCCTTAAACCTCTTGGCTATGGTGCAGGTCTGTAATTGTTATATCTGTAACTATTTATGTGCAACCTTTTACTGAACTATTGAGAATATCTACAAATTGTCTTTTAATTTGTTTTTATATTTCTGTACATTTGTTACATAAATGTGTTACATTTTTTCTTCAAATTAATGTAGATAGATATAAAAAAAATATTTTTTTTAAAAGAATTTTTCTATAAAGGCTGTGTGTACAAAAAAAAAAGACACGCTGACTGTATATAGGGGTCAAGAGTAAGTAATTACATTATACAAAAATTTTTCTTTTTCTTTTTTTGTTTATTTAAAAAATATTATAGTGCATATGTTGGTATCATATGCCGTGCTGGCTCAGATGGTAGCATGTTTGCTTTCTTTGAGTTGCGTTTTTGACTCGCCTCATATTTCTTGATTTGTATGCAGACCTAGGTTCCGTCGCTATATTTTGCGACATTCTTGATGCCACACAACTGCCGTCTTGCGGTTGTCCCTCCTGCAGATTGATTTCTGCGCTCTCTGTTGGCTGACCGATGAACTTCCAAATCAAACCTTTCTCCTTTTCACCGAGAATTTCGAAATTCATGGTTTTCTTTTTATTCTTGCATATGTAAATGTTCTCCTAAATTGTGAGTTCCTTAGATTTTTCTAACTGTTTAAGTACTTTTGCCTTAGTTTCAATTCTGAAATAGCTGTACATGCATGGTCAGAATTGAAACTAAAGCAAAATTCATTGTTAAATATGGGAAATAACATTATGAGGTTCTTAATTCGTAAATTAATAAGTCATATTTTTACATCTTACCTCATATTTTATGTTTCTTTAAACACGGGAACTAGTTTTCAAGAGCAGGATCTCTCTCATTTTCAACCGACATTATAACTTAAAGCAAAATTACTTAAACAGTTACAAAAATGTAAGGAACTCACAATTTGGGAGATAATTTACATATGCAAGAATAAAAAGAAAACCATGAATTTCAAAATTCCCAGTGAAAAGGAGAGGCATTTGATTTGGAAGTTCAACGGTCAGCCAACAGAGAGCGCAGAAATCAATTTGCAGGAGGCACAACCTCAAAACGGCAGTTGTGTGGCAAAGTTAGCAAAAGACACCTAGGTCGGCATAAAAAATCAAGAAATATGAGGTGAGTCAAAAACACAACTCAAATTTAATTAATGATATGTGTGGTCCGTACTAACTTGCATTCTGAATCATGTACACTACAATAGCTATTCTTTTTTTTTATGTATACTGTATTAAATGTAAAACTTATGTTGTTACCAGAAGCTGACAACTCGGGATCAGAAGACGAGGATGGTGTAGTGGGTCCAGTGCAGAAACAGCATGTAACTCTATCTACAAAAGATTATGGCAAAGCTTTGCTACCCGGTGAAGGAGCTGCGATGGCTGCCTATGTAGCAGAGGGCAAGAGAATCCCACGTAGAGGAGAGATTGGTCTCACTTCCGATCAGATAGCATCATTTGAATCAGTTGGATATGTCATGAGTGGCAGCAGGTATACCATTAGTAACTTAAGTCCATTTTATACAAAAATCCATGAAACGCCTGTTTTGTTTGTTGCCATAGTGCTGGAGTGGAAGATATACCACTCTTACAAAGTAAGACCATAACTCAGAAGATAATCTAGGATTTTTTTTTGTTTTTGTAGTTATTATATAAACAATTTTTTTTTAATTAAAATGTCCATCCTGCAATATCTGCATAAACTTGGCAAATCCCACAATAAGTTAGATATATATGATTCAGTATTGTTGGTTTATGTATATATCTTTCTTTTGCTAATTAATTTTTATGAATCCTGTTTCCGAGAAGAAAAAACATTAACATTTTATAGTTTAATTAATTTGACTTATTTAATTTTACAATTAAAATTTTCAATCCTGTTGGATATCGAATCTGGGCCCACTAGTCAGGAAGCATGTATGCTACCACCTCAGCCATCAAGTAAATCTCTTTTATCTTGTATTCCATTTCAAACTTTACCTTTTCATTTATTTAATATATGTAGAAAATAACACTAAGATGTTTCTTTTAATTGTTATATTTGAGTTGGAAATTTTGTCTCACCTGATATTTCTTGATTTTTATACAGACCTAGGTTTCATCACTTCTGTGCAACATTGTCAATGCCTCCGATTGTCAATTTATCTTTTCAAATTTGATTTATGTTTTGTAAAAATTAGTTTTAACTAAATTAGCTAACCTACCCCAAATTGCAATCTAGCTAGCCAAATGTACTGAAACACCAAGAAATTACTGTTTTTTTCACAGTTTTTAGTCTTGTTTTATGTGAAATTAGAATTAATTTTTGTCTTACTTTTCATGCTTTTTTTCTCCCCAACAATTATATATATATATATATATATATATATAATTGGCTGCGGTGGACTAGTGGTTATGCTCCTTCCCTCTGGTCCCAAGGATCGTGGGTTCAAACCCAGCCGTGGTCGGTGGAATTTTTTTTTCCAGGATAGAAAAATCCAAGGAGCAAGTCCTCGAAGTGGGGGGGACTTTAAGCCATGAGTCCTGAATCTGAAAATTTTCAGGCTTGTAAAAGATCCTTAAGCCTGAATAAAATGGCCTCTAAGCAAAATTGACATCTTAGTAATACCTTATTTGCCTGCTACATGTCTCATTGAGTCAGTGTGTTAACCATATGCCACTCATGACATCTATGGACAAATAAGGTAACTAAATTATCTTGGTCTATTAACTCCTAACAAATTATATATATATCAGGTCGATAACATTCGAGATAGTTTACAACCAGTGGTCCATTCTAGCATGGAGTGGGCTGCATTTCCCTGACAATACCCTTAATAACAATAAAAAATAATAATTGTACTAATAAAAATCAAGATAATTAATAATAATAATAATAGTAATAAATTGTAAAGTGAATGTGAGTTAAGAGAGTAGGTAATAAGAGAGTGTTTGTGTGTACAGGCATCGCCGCATGGAAGCTGTGAGAATACGTAAAGAAAACCAGATTTACTCAGCAGATGAGAAGCGAGCGCTTGCCATGTTCAGTAAGGAGGAGAGACAGAAGAGAGAGAATAGGATTCTCAGTCAGTTCAAAGAGATGGTCAGCAATAAACTTGCCAGCGAGAAGGACAACACCTGAGGGTAAATATACAGCCTTCTTTTATAAAATGACACTGTCAGCTAAACCATCAATCGAATATACCATATTTACTCTCGTATTTTATGAGCTTTTTGCCATATTTTTGTGATCTAAAAGGTAGATATGTGATTTATTCAAGGAAATTTTTAGAGATCAGAGTGTATTGGCCATTTTCTCATTGAAGGATTGTTGGTTTGTTATTTGCAATGGTATAAGCCATATTATTCTTCTTAAATGACACTACAGCCCAATAAGGACCTTCGCTTCCTCAATAAGCCTCCTCCAGATATCCCTCTCCATAGAAAGCCTTTCCCATGGGTTTATTTGACATTTTTTAAGATCCTGGCGCACACCATCTCACCATCTATTCTTAGTTCTTCCTCTTAATCTGATTCCTTGAGGTTGTGAACAGATTTGTTTCACCTTTCTATTAATATGTCCAATCCAACTCAAATGGCCAAACCTTATGTGTGAGACAATATTGAGATCTCCTAATAATTGTATTAATTCTTTATTATATCTTCTTCTTCAGATGTTACCTACACAAACTGCTCCCAATATTCTTCTCATTACCTTTCTTTCAAAAATATTTAAATGATTGCAGATATAAGCCATATTGAATATAATAAATTTGGGAATTTTTAACATTATGAGGTTTTATTAATAAGAATTAATGAATTGTGAATTCTTCTTACCTCATACTTATGTTTTTTTAAACACAGCACTGCAGTATCAACGACCATCGTCGCCATCCTCAGCTGTTTTCACGACTGTCAATTTTTCCTTTTGCCGGTAATTATCCAAACTGCCATCTGGTGTTCTTTTGAAGGAATCATTTTCTAAACTGCCATCTGTTGTATTTTTGAAGAACTTTGTAATCGAGCTTGGTTCATCTGGAATCTCGAAAGTTCATTGTTCTAGTATGGTTTTTTTTAGTATATATCTTTTCCCAAACTGTTAAATCCAAAGGTTTGGATAGATGCTTCAAAAGTTTTGCTTCTTTTTCAATTCTATGATTCTCTAATAAACTATGTGCTGCTATAGCTGATTTTTCAATTTCTCCATTCTTTATGTTCCTGAAGTGTTCTTTTTTATGAGTTTTCAAGTTCCTTTTTGTTTTTCCTATATATGATGGTGGTGACGATGGTCGCCGATACTGCAGTGCTGTGTTAAAAAAACATAGAAGTATGAGGTAAGAAGAATTCACGATTCATTTGATTCTTATAAGCCATATTATTTATTATTTTTAATTTGCTTTATTGTCCACAGGTATGGAAACAGAAGACAAGGATGTGTAGTCTGCTGAGAACTGTAGTTGCACTCCTTCCTATGTAAAAACTGTAACATTGTGTTTTTATTGAAATAAAATTATCTTTATATGTTGTATATACAGTTCACTTTCATTTCACTACCTTCTGAATGCAGTGTAATGGTGAGACATATTCAGAATTCTTTATTAGATTTTGTTGTTTATAAACAAAAACAGTTTGGGCACGTGAAAAGAATATCACCTAAAAGAATTCCTAAGATGGTGATTGAATCAAAACCAGAAGGGAAAAGAGGAGCTGCTTAAGCTAAGCAAAATTCTCAGATATTCAAATGTTTGGTCCCAGTTTGTGGGTTTATGGAATATATACTTCTTTTGTTAAATTGGAGAATCTCAATTTCTGTGCCAGCTTATTTTAAAGTGTCAGACTGCAGATAAAATAAATCTTGCATAACTGTAAGTGTCCCGCGCTGTAGCAGGGTGGTTAAGGCAGGAAGCCTTTGGCACAGAGCTACGGGACTTGCACTGGTTCGAGTCTCCATGGGGAAAGAAATTGTCTCATGGTATTTCGGCCAGTATGGGACCGGTGCCCACCCAGCATCGTGAAGCATTTGGGTAGCTACAATAAGTAGTGGCTCCAGGTTGAAAAAACCAGCTATAACGGCTGTGGGACTCGACATGCTACCCCGACACTGGCTGGATGATCATCTACCTCTGTGATTGACACATGTTGATGTGAGGCCAGCAGACGGCTGGTAGGCTAAGGGCCTTCTAGGCCTGTCGCGCCAGGAGAAAAAAAAAACTAAGTTATTACATATTTGCATTATGAAAATATGTTAGGAAATTGAGATTAAATGAAATGTTTCATACCTCTCCTCATACCCAGTCTTCTAAGTAGACCACGGTTTCGAATCCTTGGCGGATTCAGCTTCAGTACACTCTTGCTGACTGATGTTATGTTGATCAGAGAACTACTACTTTTTCCCTCTGGAATCCTTGGTGGATTTGAAACCGCGGTCTACTTAGAAGTCTGGATATGAGGAGATGTATGAAACATTTAATTTAAGATTAAATTAATCCTTGTAATGATTATTTTTCCTATAATAGTTCTAAATATATTAGGAACATTATGATGTTCTACAGTCCACGCTGTGGTCTCGAGATAGCATACTGCCTTGTTATGCAGCGGGCCCGGGTTCGATTCCTGGTTGGGACAGGCTCCTGGGTGAGGTTTTTTCGGTTTTTTTTCACCTGTAAGACAAATATTAGGAAGCTTAGGGCCCAAAGGTCTCCAAAAATCATCTGGCCATCGTGATCATCCTTAGCATTGTCATAATCATCGTTGGAAAGCAACGGGAAGCTACCACACCTATAATTCCCTAGTAAAGCTGCAAAGCATAGCATGAAAATGCCATGACTGCAGTGAAAGACCTGCCCTCAGGCAGAATTACTATGGATGGATGATGTTCTACTTATAAATAAGTTTGGTCCAATTTTTATTTATACCTATTTTCATATTGTTGTATAATTTGACATCAATTTAAATAATATCTATCAAACATTTATAGGAAAAAGCCACTAGGATGTTTAATTATATCTTAATATCTATTGATTTGTTTTTCCATTACTTTATTAAATAATTAAATTAATATGTCTTATATGATACGTTGCCAATTTAACTCCAAGCACGACAGGCCTAGAAGGCCAGAAGTATGTGATCATGTAGCCAGTATAGGGGAAACGTGCGGTCAGCATGTTGGGTCCCCCATCCATCATAGCTGGTCTTCTCAACCTGGAGTTGCTACTTATTGTAGCTACCCAAATGCCTCACAATGCTGGGTGGTCACTGATCTCATACTGGTTGAAATTCCATGAGAAAATTTCTTCCCCCTTGGGGACTCGAGCCAACGCAAGTCCTGTTGCCAATTTAAGCATTAATTAAATTGTATGGTACACATTACGAAAAATCAAAAATGGTGGTTGCTAGAATCAATTTTAATTTTGGATTTCAGGTAACCCCCCTTCTAATAGTTTGATCGTGATTTTTGGAAAGCACCTTCCTCGGTTTTTTAATAGCATGTACTGACTTTTGTTGTGAAATATAAAAAATTTCAACCTCTGGAGCAAGTTTTAAATTTTTGTTTCAGATGAACTCCTACACCTAATGTTCCAATTTTGCTGGTTAATCCCTCAGCGTGTGACTGATTTCTTCCCTTCTGTGCAGTCATTTAAAAGTCCATACAGTACCCCTGTGTGGTAGTAGTTTTAAACTCTACTCCATCCAGTAACTTATTTATGATATATATTAAATACTGAATAAATAAAATGTTGTTAAATTGTATTTTTATTCTTATCTTGCTTATAAATAGTCTTTGTTCATGGAAAGTTACATATCATGTTTTTGTTCAAATATACAGTGTCAAATTCCATTCCTCAGCCTGTATAAACATACCAGTTCTAGACTCTCACAATTCATATGTTTTAATACCAAATTTGTCAGTTTTAAGTGAAAGGAATTGTTTGAAAGATAAATGTCTCTTCCATAAACACAGTGATTCATCAATTACAGTGTCCTGATTTAGAAGGTTGAGAGATTTGAATTTATTATTTAAATGTTCAAAAGCTAATTTACTCCATGGTGCGACAGGCCCAGAAGGTCCTTGGTCTATCAGCCGGCTGCTGCCTCACTTCTATGTATCACAGAGGTAGATGATCATTTTACCAATGTAGGGGTGACATGTGGTCAGCATGTTGGGTCCCCCAGCCATTATAGCTGGTTTCTCAATCTCAAGCCACTACTTATTATTACAGTCCGGATGTTAGGCACTTAAAAAATTCAAAATAGGCAGGCAAAGAGGCACTAAAAATCATTAATATAGGCACTAAAAAATTCAAAATAGGCTCTTACAAAAAATGGACAACATAACTTTTTACAGTCTTACATTAAGAATATAAACATATGCTATCAATAGCATGCGAAGATATATGTTTTTGGAATTTGTTTTGCCACTTTACAAAGAGAAGAACCGTCACTTAAGAATATTTCCACGCCAAATTATTTCACGAAATTGGTCAGTTTGTATTATACTGTTGTCTGCTCTTTAGGTATCTTAAAAAAACTTTTCTAAAGGTAAAAAAAAAGAAGAAGCCACATACACTTGCTGCACCACTTTGTCTTTGAAGCACCTATCTGTGAATGAGGACTGCAGACTGAATACAGTGTTACCAACACCAAAAATAATATTGCCAGTTTCAGCACCAGGTGTGAGACGGACAAAAAAAGCTGCATTGAGGGGGAAACCATCTACCTGCTAGGTTATTGAGTTATTGCCATCCTTATCCTAAAATATTCTAAGAGAATTTTATAAAAAGAACACTTGAAAACTTCTATGAAATGATTTGTGTCAAGTTTGTCCATTTCAATTGATTTCATTGAAATACTGAGTTAATTTCTAGAGAAAATTGTGGATAGGCATTTATAGGCATTATAAGCTGAAATAGGCATTTATAGGCAAAATGAACTTCATGGAAAACAACTCTAGGGTCATTGGTATGAACTTATATGAAGTCACTTCTACAGTATCTATAATAAATAACTATAGGCATTTTCCCTAACATCTGGTCTCTACTTATAGCTACCCAAATTCCTTACAATGCTGGGTTGGCACTAGTCCCATATTGACCGAAATTTCTTTAGAAAATTTCTTCCCCCATGGAGACCTGAATCAGTGCAAGCCTTCTGTTAACTCTGTGCCAAGGCATTTTGCCTTAATCACTTGGCTACAGCATGGGAACAAAAGCTAATTTAGTTACGTTAATTTTCCTACATATGTCATGTGGTCAACATACTGTCCCAATGAGACATCTAGTAGGGAAATAAGGTATTGGATGAATGAGGGATGGTAAATTTTGTTTAGAGGCCACTTTTATCAGATTTGTGGTTCTTTTATGAGCCTGAAAATCTTCAGACTTAGGACCCAAGGCTTAAAGTCCCTCCCAGAGGACTTGCTCCTTGAATTTTCCCTCCTAAAAAATCCATTGACTGCAGCTGGGTTTGAACCCACGACCTTCAGGACTAGAGGCAAGGAACATAACCACTATGTCCTGTCCGCTCTTAAAGTGATCCTCGTCAAAATAAAACCATGTGACCTGCTTGCTTTTCATTGGTTATGGACACTGACTTACATTGTAGAAATAATAAGTATGCGAGAAAGTAGATCCCTTCATTAAATTAAAAATATGCCCTCTGAATATACTTGTTATTCTTCGTGAATGAAAATAATAATATTCAAAACATACAAAATGTTCTAAAATATATCTAATCAATAATTACAACTTAAAATAGTTTATTGCATATGAGTGATGCATTTGAATCATGCTTCAGTCGATTCTCATGAAACAAAATGGCTGAAAGTATTGAGTCTTCTGTTAATAGATGAGTTGGAGAAAATGTTTTAACATCTCACCTCACAAAGTTTCACATCTTTACGATACCGGTTTCAAAAGGATAGTATTACTTCCATTTTCAGTCAATTTCCAACTGTCGAAATTCCGTTACTAACATCATCTTGTGAACTGCCATCTAGTGTAGAATTTATAAACTTGGCCAGATGGCAGTTCAGAAGATGATGTTAACAACAAAATTTTGACAGTTGGAATTTGACTGAAGATGGAAGTAATAATATACTTTTGAAATCAGTATCGTGAAGACATGCAACTTTGTGAGGTGAGATGTTGAAAACATTTTCTCCAACTTATCTATTAATATAAATACCTCATAGTGTTTCCTCCCACTGTAATTTTAATTAGTCTTCTGTTATTGTGTCGTCATCTCCCTGTCAAAAGTGACAGTAATTGTGGCGCGAATGGCGGAAGGATATTGCTTCAACAATGTACATCGGTGTCCATAACCAATGAAAAGCAAGCAGGTCACATGGTTTTGTTTTGACGAGGATCACTTAAGATTGGGAAGGGTATAGATCACCATGGCTAACAAAATTGCTCTTACTGTTGCAATTTTTATTCTTCTCAACAAAACTTGATACATGCCATTAAAATAAAACAAGAAAAGTATTCAAAGAAATCAGGAAAACCCAACCATTAGAGAAGTAGTAGTAGTAATTCCTTCACTTCTCTTTGAAGCATTGAGCCTTTGTGAAAGCACTCCACCAGACTCTGTTTTTTGCCAAATTCTTGACTTCATTCCAACTTTTCCCTTGTTGTTCAATTTCTGTTATTACTTGTGCTGTGCCAAATAATTTTTGGTCTTTCTCTTTTTGTAGGCAATCCCTGTGGATTCCATTTCAGAGCTCTCTTTGGCACACTGTCTAGTTCTCTACTGAGAGAGTGTCAAATCCATTTCCATTTACAATATTTAATCTCCTTCCAGATCTCAATCTGTGATGTTAGCTTCCATAATGCCTTGTTTAATACGGTTTTTGGCCACCAGTGAGAGTTTACCTCAAAGCCAAAATTTAAAAAACTCGTTTAGTGGCCACCATGTTTTTTTTTCTTGCAATGAAATTGAATATGTACAATTTAATTTTAAAAAATGTATAGTGTTGTTCAGGAAATTCAGACCGTAAATTTGACTTGCTGAGGAATTTGCTTAGTTTAGGCTCAATTCTGAAAATGCGTGCTATTATGCATTACAGGGACTCTTGTTGTCCTAACTCCTTTCAAAAAACGTTAAACTGAAAATATATAAAACAGTTATTCTCCCATTTATATTATATGGATGCGAAACATTGACTCTTACTTTAAGGGAGGAAAGAAGATTACGGCTCTAATCTATGAACGCATTAGACCGTAAAAGTCATTCTCTGCTGAGAAAGTTGCATCCAAATACATTTTTGCATACTCAAAAATCTCTTCATACGATAATAATTGTTGAAATTCCGAAGCTACCTGGCGAGGTGCCTTAGCAGAGAAACGAATCGTGAGCAACCCGATAGGAACTGATGGTAACCGATGTAGTTTGAAACCTTGCCGCGTACCTTGCTGCTTTATCCAAGATGTCGGACCTTAAAGACTTTGATCATGTTTTCGGTATATGCGGAGAAGAGGAATTTGATAGAGTCTACTAAAGAATTCAACTGGAAGAACAGGAGAATTGGTGTAATATTGCACGATGCAGATGTCGTCGTATATGGTATTATTTGCGAGACGCAAGCATAAATGCGTTCCTCTAGCAGACGAAAATAATGGAAGGGGTTTTATCGCTGAGAATTCTGGGTAATTTCTTGTCAATATTACGAAAATGACGACTTTCATGCATGACCAGTTAGTGGGTAGCTAATTCCATCTTTGCACTTGCTCACAGAAAGTCAGCTCACCAGTGATTGGAAGTAATTTGAGTAGAGATTAATGTATTTGCATGCAGCCCTACGAGTTTTTGAGAATAAAGTTCTTAGGAAAATTTTTGGGCCAAAAAGAGATGAACAGACAGGTGAATGAAGAAAACTACATGATATGTATAGGAAGCCATATATAATAAGATCATTCAAGTCTTATAGACTGTGATGGGCAGGACATGTGGCACGTATGGGTGATGAAAGACGTGCATGGAAGCTTCTTATGGGAAAACCAGAGGGAAATCGCCCAGTTGGTAGACCAAGAATGAGATGGAAAAATAACATTATTCATGATTTGAGGGAAGTAGATTATACAGGAGATGATTGGAAAACATAAGCTCAGGATAGGGATGTATGGAGAGCGTATGTCCATGCAACCATGAACCTACGGGTTCGATAGAGCCAGTGAGATGGTTAGTAAAGAAGTTCTTGTATGATAATTAAATAATTAATGATGATAGACAATAACTAAAGTTATTGAAGTGTCATGGGTTACCTATGATAATGATTGTAGTAAAGATATAAAAGAGAGAATTGCAGCAGGTAACAGATGTTTCTTCGCTTTGACAAAAGTAATATAAATAAGGTATCTGTCAAAACAAAACCAAGTTACAGATCTATAACACAGTAATAAAACCTATAGTTGACCTATGGTGGTGAAGCCTGGACACTAAAAAGACAACATGAAAGCAGAATAACGGCTTGTGAAATGAGATTCATGCGCAGAACAGCGGGTTACACCAGATGGGATCGGAAAAGAAACACCGATATCTTAAAAGAATTGAAGACTATGCCAATTTTGGAATATATTAAACAGTACCAACTAAATTGGAAACACCATCTAGAAAGAATGAGTTCAAATCGGATCCCCAAAGCTGTTTATAATTATATACCAAGAGGACGAAGATCACTGGGCCGTCCTATGAAACGCTGGAGGGAAAATTTTCTATAGGATCGTAACAGGCCTTGGCCTAATACTTGGAAGGAAGAAGAAGAAGAAATAAGTTACATATGGATATGAAGCCTGGGTATGACGAAAAAAAATGAAATTACAGTTGGAAAAGGAGAATTTATGGACCAATAAAAGTTAAAGACATTTAAAATAAAGACAAATAATGAGATAAATCAATTGTATAACACCCAATATAGTAACACTATAAAAGCTAAAAGAATAGAATGGGCTGGACATGTAATCAGAATGGATGGTGGTAGAACAATTAAAAAGATATTTGATGGAAGTCCAGTCCAGGTGGGGAACAATACAGAGAAAGTCTGCGATTGAGATGGTTGGATTGTCTGAGGAAGAGCTGTGAAGGATGAGAGAATATGGAGAAAGAAGGCAGAAAATAGAGAAGAATGGGCTGTCATCGTCAAGGAGGCATTAGCTAAACTATAAGAGCTGCATGCCAGTAGTAGAAGAAGAAGAATAACTGAAGTATAAGATGAAATTGAAAAAGTGTAGGATGAGATAAATATTTATTCTATCAGATTTTTAAAAGTTATAAATCAGAAATATGAATTAATTACTATACAATAATTTAGTAATGATAATACTAAATAATACATATACATTTCTCATTAGTTCCTGTTGCAATTTATTGAGGATGGTGTTTCTGCCAGTCGAGGAATCCACCATTGTAGTGACGTGAACTGAAACACAAAATAGTCATTGTTAACCAGAATTCTTGTAACAGTAGTTTATGCATGTTGCAAAAAGCGACTTAAATGGATACCTAGTGCCCGATGGTACAACTGGCTCACTCATTCCTTGGAGGTTAAAAATTTGAGACCTAATCCCGCAGGTTCGGGGTTCAGCATGTGGATGACAACTCACCTTATAAAACAACTCTCATTAGGAATCCAAAAATGAGGCCTCAGAAAGATTTAGGGTCGTATCTATGAACGCATTAGACCGTAAAAGTCGTTCTCTGCTGAGAAAGTTGCATCCAAAGACTTCTTGCATACTCAAAAGTCTGTTTCATGCGATAATAATTGTTGAAATTCCTAAGCTACCTGGCGAGGTGACTTTGCAGAGAACGAATCGTGAGCTAACCGATGTACTTTGAAACCTTGCTGCTTTATCCAAGATGTTGGACCTTGAAGACTTTGATCATGTTTTCGGTATATGCGGAGAAGAGGAATTTGATAGAGTCTACCAAAGAATTCAACTGGAAGAACGGGAGAAGCAGTGTAATATCGCACGATGCAGACATCATCGTATACCGTTTTATTTGCGGGATGCAAGTGTAAATGCGTTCCTCTAGCAGTCGAAAATAATGGAAGTGGTTTTATCACTGAGAATTCTGGGTAATTTCTTGCCAATGTTATGAAAAAAAAATACTTTCATGCATGACTAGTCAGTGACTCGCTAATTCGAACTTTGCATTGCTCATGGAAAACTCAGCTCACCAGAGACTATTGTATTTGCATGCGGCCCTTAATTTTACAGAGTGGACCATAGTCATTCCAAAGGTTAAATGAATATTGACAGTACCAACATGGAATACATGGTGAACAAGGAACTAGACCTAGAGGGAGACTTAAAAATATATAACTGAATTGTTATTTCAGGGATAATATGGAATAGGGAGCAAACTTGATTGGAAAGGGACATCTGGAGGAGGTTCACTGAAGAGGAAAATGCTCCTATAGGGTTGTAGGCTCAAAAATTTCTTTTACTCATCCAAGTCGGATAGTAGGGCTAGTGGCCGGGGTTATGGTTACCTCCCATCTTTTCAAGAGCTGACCCAAAAATCTTTTTTCTTCAGGTACAAGATGATAATAAGTTTTATTTAAACTAGCAGAGGTTAGGCTTTATCTTCCACTAAAACAAGCAAACTAAGATATGTGTTTATATACTGTAATTGTCTCTAAAACTGATACTAAATATTCTCTCTCTGCTTATATCAGAATTGCCGGGTATCATGATTTAGGCAGGAATGTCCCAATTTTCCTAGTGGAATTCCAAATCCCAATTAAAGCCAGTTGGGATTGTATAAAATCCTGGATTCAGTGGTAAAAATATATATTTTTTTAACATCTCAATTTACTTTTCACAGTTTTATGCACTTTCTATCCAGTGAAATATTCTAAACAAAGACTATACCAATTTCTCTATTTTTTACATTTTTAAGGTATTCTTTCAATCTTGTATTCAAGTTCCTTTTTTGTTATACATACCGGTATGTATATTTTTTCACAGACTTTGCAATTCATTTTACTATTTAACTCATGCTCCAAATGGGAGTCAAAGACCAATCACATTTCAATGAAATTTGTTTTATAACCAATCACAGTCGTGTTTCACCTTGTCCTTTATCGAATTATCTTCATCCGCTCCTACTTTTTTTATATTTTGAACAGGTTAGAGTATTATGCAGTGACTGACTCTCCAACAAATACATTAATGTAGCAAATAATGAACAGATTCCTTCGAACTACACATTTTATAATTGTGTGTTCAATAATCTATAATGTTGGTTATAATATACAGTTTGATGTGTTTCATTTGTGCATTCTTACAATATTGTGATTCTATTTGGCAATAAATAATATCAATTTGAAGTGAATAAATAAATGAAACATAATCACACATTTCTGATTTGTTTTCAAACATCGCCATTTACTCTAAATTTATAAATATTTTTAAATGCTGGTAACTATATTTAAAAAATGATTTTTGAGTAAACAGCTTATATTCGTTAAATAGTCCTAACAAATGCCACTCTTGATTTCCAAATCCTCTAGATAAATTCACTTGTGTCATTACTTACGATAAATTCCTGATTTGTTGCCTTCATCAGTTTTTTTCATTTTTGTTGGTTTTAATATATTAAGGCTATATTATTTTTCAGTGCTAATTTAATGTTAAATTTTCTAAAAGAAATTTGAAACTTATTGTATGCCAAAGGATGGTATGTATTTTTTTTTAATTTTTACTAATTCCTTTATCTGTCTGAAGGGTACTTTCATTTACCAATTTTTGTTTTTTGAATCTATTTACTTTCTTATGAATCATCTTTTCTTCAAAACTATTTTCTTTTGCTATTCTTATTATGTGTTTTTTCTTTGTATTACAATTTTCTTTGCTCATGGGGACATTCACAAGTCTGTATGTTAAACTATTGAAGACTGCTTGTTTTTATATGTGATGTGGTTGAAACCTCTCACTTTAACATAATTATCAGTGTGAGTTTCTTTCCTATAAATTCCAAAATTTATTCTTCTTTATTTATGATCAATTTTAGGTCCAAAAACGGTAATTGCTGGTTATTTTTAACTTCCATTGTAAATTTAATGATTTTGTTATGAATATTCAGAAGTTTAACATCATCTTCCATGTGTTTTTAATTGTCCACATATCTGCACCAAAATTTACACATCAAAGGGTGTGCTTTAATTATCTGACATTTGAAGCTTCCCATGAACATATTAGCCAAAAATGGGAATAATGGATTTCAGTTCCAGTAGTTCGTTTAGTATACATATACAAACATGTGTACCATTCAAGAAAAAAAATATAATGAACACAAGTGGTACATGTGCTGTGACCTTAAGGTGTGTATTTTATTGGGGCAACAAGGAGGGTACACGAAATTTCAGTATTTTTTGTCTGATTGGGACTCTCGAGCCAGGCAAAGGCACTGAAAAGTTACTAATTGGCTGAAAAGAAATCAACTGATGCCAGGAACAAAAATATAATAAATCGCCCATTAGTTAATTTTGAAAAAAAATTGCTACTTCCTTTGCACATAAAACTAGGATTAATGAATCAATTTGTTAAAGTTTTGGACAAAAATGTTTATGTTACCTATACATGTTGCTGTCAGAGGCAAAAGTGAAGGAAGACTTTTTGATGGCCACAGATTCAGAAACTTACTAGGAATGTTACTTTTTAAAACCTGCATGTTTGACATGGAACTACAAGCTTGAGAATCATATAAGGACATCATCGAGAAGTTTCTGGGTAATGTTAAAGTTGATCAATATGAGAAAATTGTAATGTCCATGCTTGAAAAGTTCAGGGCACTGGGATGTAATACGAGCTTGAAGTTACACTTCCTCCACTCTCATCTTCAAAATTTCCCAGAGAATTTAGGAGCACTAAGTGAAGATCATGGTGAGAGATTCCATCATAAAAATGGTACCAGGATCAATGGGATGTCTCCAGGATTGCCTACTATCGTTGATATTTGGTAAGAAAAATTCCTCAGCAGGAGCAAAAATGCCAATCAACTCGCCATTCATTTTTTGCTAAGCAGAGGAGAAAATAGAGATCTTAAGGTATATTAGTAGTTTTTATTTACTAAATAAAACTATTAAAGTTTTATTGATTTTCATAAATATTTATTTTAATCAATATTCATGACAGCTGTTTCCATACACTGTATCTTCTTCAGATATATGCCAAAATTAAAAATTAATTTTCTTATTTATATAATATAAAATTATAGAATATTCACCTGAAAGGTCCGTCTCCTCAACTTAATTAATCATTTAACTGTAGCGCTTTCGGGACTTGTCTCATCATCGGCAGGATTCAAAACTGGTGTTTCACTGAAGATCTGGTAGAGGGGGTTGCATGTATTGGGTTCGTTTTCGTTTATCAGGCTGTCATTGTGAGCTGCTTTCATGATTTCCATCTCTTCGAGTACGTTTATCTTCGCTGGATTATTTTCTCTGTGCATTACTGTTAGGGTGTTTTCAATATTTAACATGCGATGTCCTTCATGGATAACGTGTTTTGCATAGCTTGATTTCCCTTCTGCGTGAATGAAGTCTCGAAAATGTTCTTTGAATCTAATGTTAAAACAACATAATAAACAATAACATTGAAGAAAATAACATTTTCAACAGCAAAGGAGTTTATAAACTGACATGTAAGGACTGCAACAAATTTTATATAGGAAGGACAAACAAGAGTTTTAACATTAGATTCAAAGAACATTTTCGAGACTTCATTCACGCAGAAGGGAAATCAAGCTATGCAAAACACATTATCCATGAAGGACATCGCATGTTAAATATTGAAAACACCCTAACAGTAATGCACAGAGAAAATAATCCAGCGAAGATAAACGTACTCGAAGAGATGGAAATCATGAAAGCAGCTCACAATGACAGCCTGATAAACGAAAACGAACCCAATACATGCAACCCCCTCTACCAGATCTTCAGTGAAACACCAGTTTTGAATCGTGCCGATGATGGGACAAGTCCCGAAAGCGCTAGTTAAATGATTAATTAAGTTGAGGAGACGGACCTTTCAGGTGAATATTCTATAATTTTATATTAATTTTGAATAAACCTCAACGGAACACATCATGAACCTTATAAAAGTTGATTATTTATATAAGCAAATGTAACAGGCAACACTTTACAAATTAAACAAGAGCAATATATAAAATAATTTTTTTAAATAAATTTGAAAGAGGAGATTCATTTAAATCCAATTAAAAATTCAATAGCTTATTGATCTTCTGTCCACCGCTGTGGTCTCGAGGTAGTGTGCTGCCTTGTCACGCAGCGGGCCCGGGTTCGATCCCCGGTCGGGGCAGTTTTTCTGGGTGAGGTTTTTATCGGGGTTTTTCCTCACCTGTAAGACAAATGTCAGGAAAACTTTAAGGCCCAAACGGTCCCCGAAATAATATGGCCATCATCCTTATCATTATCATCCTTACCATTATCATTATCATCATCATCCTTCACCGGTGTGGAAAGTAACGGGAAGCTACCACACCTACACAATTCCCTAGTAAAGCTGCAAGCATACCATGAAAATGCTATGATTGCAGTGAAGGACCTGCCTTCGGGCAGAATTACTATGGATGGATTGATCTTCTTTAATTTATTTGTAAAATTTCTAAAAAATCTAGCTAATTTTTCTTTGTTACAAACATGTAAAACTTTAAAATTTGAATTAAAAAAAAATATACTGTATTTTATACATTGCTCTTGTTTAATTTTGAAAGTGTTGCCTAGTTACATTTGTTTATATAAAAAAGAACATTTATTTGTAATTTTGGCATACATCTGAAGAAGATAGTGTATCGAAACAGCTGTCATGAATATTGATTAAAATAAATATTTATGAAAATTAATAAAACTTTAATAGTTTTATTTAGTAAATATAGTATATTACGATGTGAAGTTGGGAAGTGGTTTTTACAGAATTGAGGAAAATGTTTAAAAACCAAGCAACAGCAAGGCTTTTACTTTCTGAGATTCTATATAACACTTCACAAACGTATGTTGTACTTTATTTTTTGTGTGATAGTCTTTTTAAATTAATAAATAATATTAAAATAATAACATCTTTGTTGGAAATATTTGCGTTCATTATAGACAATTGACTAATGTTAACAGTGTGGGCAATGTTTATTAATTGAAACTACAGGAGGCTGTGAGACCAATAGTAATGATAAAATGGCAGCAAGTATACATATTTATTGTTTTATATTGTTTCAAATAAAGTTCAGTTCATTTAAAATGCAGTAATTTGTTTCGTATAATGTATATTAACACCCTTTTCAATATTTTCTTGTATATACATTGTATGTAGTATACATAGAGGGCAGTGGTTTTTACTTCCCACACACGGTTTGTAATATGTAATATTACAGTATAGGTATTTTATTACAGTATAGTTATTTAGGTTGGCAACACCGAAATGTAGGAAGTTGAACTTTCTATCATGGTCGCCATTGCTGTAAATAGACAAAAAGTACACTCGCGCAAAAAAAGAGTATGGATTTTCATCAAGTATACACCAGATCAATTGATTATATTAGTAGTTTTTATTAATTTTAAACAGTTTTAACTGCACAATTGATATTGTATCAAGCTGCAACAATTTAAACAATTGTGGCTATTACATAAAATGCAAAAAATATTTAATTTAAAAAATCCTACGTGATATGAAAAAAATGTTAGCATATTTGAATTCAGTACACTAAAATTAGGTTTAGAGACCTATTAAACCCTGTGCTGCAGAAAAAAAATTAAATTTGCAGGCCTGTGTAATATTATTATTAGAGTGTGATATTGACTTACTTGACAAAACCTATAGACATGGCTGTTTCCATAGCACTTCTGCTTCTCTTGCCAGAGCGACAGGAAAACACGAGGTTAGCCGTGTTCACTGGTTTAGGAATCCCATATTTCCTTTTAAATTCTTCTTCAGGAAGAGATTGCAAGGCTTGCTTCAAGTCACCAACTATAAACAACACAAGTTTAACATGTACTACAGAATATTTGTTGTTCTGCTATATTCAGTCTGTCCCTGCCTTATCCCATAGTAATTCTGCCCGAGGGCAGGTCTTTCACTGCAATCATAGCATTTTCCATGCTATGCTTTACAGCTTTACTAGGGAATTATAGGTGTGGTAGCTTCCTGTTGCTTTTCACACTGGTGAAGGATGATGATGATAATGGCCGAATGATTTTCAGGGACTGTTGGGTCTTACAGATGAGGAAAAACCCCGAAAAAACCTCACCCAGAAGCCTGTCCCGACCAGGAATCGAACCAGGGCCCGCTGCATGACAAGGCAGTACGCCACCTCGAGACCACAGCGTTGGACTGTCCCTGCCTTAAACAATGTGAATTCTGTATTGGTAACACTATGAAATTGGGGCTGGAAGTAAACATCAATGAAACTAAATATATGGTCAGACTTAGAAACACATTATATAATGGAAATGGACAGTTATTGAAAAAATGAGGGAAATTTTCTAGAAGTGTCTTAATTCAAATACAATAATTACATACAGGAATGAAGTGCAGAAAGAAATGAAACATAAGCTTTATTCTATAAATGCATGCTGTTAAGCAATACAGCAACTTTTATCATCCCAACTTCTCTCAAAAAAATTATACTGAAAGTATATAAAGTCCCATGCCACAGCTGAGTGGATAAGGAAAGATGCTTTGGCGCAGAGCTACGGGACTTGCGCTGATTTGGGTCTTGCATGGGGGAACAAATTTTACATGGAATTTCGACCAGTATGGGACCAGTACCCATCCCTGAGGAATTTGGGTAGCTGCAATAAATAGCAGCTCCAGGTTGACAAAACCAGCTACAACGACTGGGGACGACATGACATGCTGACCATATGTCACCCCTACACTGGCAAAATGATCGTCTACTTCTGTGACTAACACATGTAGATTTGAGGCCAGCAGCCGGTAGTAGGCCAAGGGCCTTCTAGGCCTATTGTGCCACGGAGTTTAGTTTTTAGAAAGTAGGCCTACATAAATTATATTCAGGACATGTTGCACATATGGGTAATGAAAGACTTGCATGGAAGCTTCTTGTAGGAAAGCCCAGTTGGTAGACCAAGAATGAGGTGGGAGAATAACATTAACTATGATTTGAGGGAAGTAGATTATACAGGGAATGATTGGAAAGGATTAGCTCAGGATAGGGATGTATGGAGAGCTTATGTCTGCGCGGCCATGAACCTACGGGTTCGATAGTGCCAGTGAGTAAGTAAGGCCTACATAAAACTATTATTCTACCAGTTATATTATGTGGATGCAAAACATGTACTCTTATTTTAAGGGAGGAGAAAAGATAAGAGTATTTGCTATGGCATTAGGGTAAAAGTTCATAGGACCTAAGTCCGATATTAGTGATTTTTATTTTGTAGATTAATATGTCAAAAATACAGCATTTTTCTTTCTCTATCATAAGATAAGTGATAGCACATTTTTTATGGTAGATATCCCTTGGTCAAAAATGTTGCCAATTTCCTATTTATCGTTAATATTTGAATATTAATAAGCTCTCGTAAAAAGTTATGTTTTCGGACTCACATATTTTTTACCCTGTGGCCACAGTTAAGTTCTTAAGAGAAATTTTGAACCAAAGAGAGATGAATAGACAAGCAAATAGAGAAGACTACATAACAATTAGCTACATGATATTTATGGGAAATCAGTTATAATAAAAAAAACTCCAAGCGCGACAGACCTGGAAGGCCCTTGGCCTACCAGCCGGTTGCTGGCCTCACGTCCACATGTGTTAATCAAAGAGGTAGACGAACATCGAGCCAGTGTAGGGGTGACATGGGTCAGCATGTCGGGTCCCCCAGCCGTTATAGCTGGTCTTCTCAACCTGGAGTAGCTACTTATTGTAGTTACCCAAATGCCTCACGATGCTGGGTGGGCACCGGTCCCATACTGGCCGAAATTCCATGAGAAAACTTCTTCCCCCATCGGAACTCGAACCAGCGCAAGTCCTGTAGCTCTGCGCCAAGGCTTAACCACACGGCCACAGCGCGGAACAGTTAAGTCTCGTAACTGCGATGTGCAGGACATGTGGTACAAATGGGGAATAAAGAGAGGCTTGGAAACTCCTTATAGAAAAACTACAAGGAAAGTGCCCAGGGTAGGCCAGGAATGACGTGTGAGAATATAATTTACCATTATTTGAGAGAAGTAGATTGTACAGGGGATGGTTGGAAAACATTAACTCGGGGTAGAGTTGTATGAAAGCCAATGTCCTCGCGGCCATGAACCTACGGGTTCGATAGTGCCAGTGAGTTAGTTATGGGAATAAAAATTAATGCAAGTGGAACTCATAATGCTGAAATCAATTAAATGTTATCCATCCAGTTACATTATATGCGAAACATGGACTCTTACTTTAAGGAAGGAGAAAAAATATTACGAATATTTGAGAATAAAATGCTTAGAAAAACTTTTGGACCAAAGAGAGACGAACAGTGAAGTGAATGGAGTACACTGCATAACAGTGAGCTACATAATTTTTATGGGAAACTAGATCTACTAATAAGAACAATTAATTCTTGTAGATTAAGATGAGCAGTTATTTAACACTTTCCAATATTGTTATTTAACACTTTCCAATATTATTTTAACACAGTTCCAGTAATGGATCATATTATAATATAATTATATTATGAGATGGGCAGAGCATATGGAACGTATAGGGAGTGAAAGAGAAGCATGGGAACTCCATACAGGAAAACCGGAAAGAAACTCGTGATCAAAAACAAGAAACTTAATCCCTAGACTACCTAAGCCGATCTATATTACACGGTTATCAATAATTAATAATAATAATAATAATAATAATAATAATAATAATAATAATAATAATGTAATTTGATTGTATAACTTACGAGGTATATGAATGCTGCCAGGAAGTTTGCCTGTTTCTTTAATCTCTGACATTTCCCTAACGTCTATTAGTATAATCTCATTTTTCTTGGTCAGGTGGATAATATCCTCGTAGCAGAGATCCTTGCATTTAGGTCCACTTCCTGGAGGTCCTGTAGCCATGCTTTTCTCGAAATTTGTGTGATAAATTAAAGCTGAAAAAAAAATATCCATGGTAACAATTTCCTGCAATATATTCTTTATAATTAATAAAACATGTTTCAATATGAGGTATATAATTAAATATTATAACCAATTTCACTTTTTAATAAATACAAAACTACTAAAGTTAGCAAATTCATTTAGTAGATGGTGAGAAAATAAGCACTTTACAAGCTGTATTTTAACATCAGTGATATAGGATATTCCAGATACACTTAAAATATTTGAAATGACATTAATTAGGATATCCATCGAGCTTAGGTAAATTGGGCGCCGGCCAATTTTTTTATCCTTATTTAATCGACAAATGAGTCCCCGATCTAGAAAAATTGGATCTTGGGTCCAGGTAGCAAGCTTTAATTTTCTTACTTGTGTTGGTTATTAATTTTGTACAGTGCTATTAATTTGTTACATATAGAAATGCATTAATATTTGAATTAGAAAAGAATGAACTCGCAATTAAGCAACCATCATTTTCAACTTTATTGGCGTATTGAAACATTTTCAATCTGAAATTTACATTTTATGCTTAAGTTCAGCAAATCAGGCTAAAAGAAGAAAGGAAAATGTACATTGTTGACAATGGGACAAATTAGTACGTCTGAATTTGTAAAATCGGCGAATTTTAAATTTTAACCAACAGGCTTATTTTTGTAACGTTATATTTTTTTTTTTTGAATCGATCCAACGACCTCCACGCAGTGTTCCCTGCTGGATAATGCTAATAGGCTGGGACCCAATTTACCTACTACCCTTTTCGACAGGGACCCAATTTACCTACTACTCTTTTCGACAGGGACCCAATTTACTGTCGCCATATCCATCTTTTATGACCCGTTCGAATCAGCGATCCTCGGGATCAGTGGTAGGGAACTCAAGCCCTTAGACTACCGAGTCCGGAATATGATGAATTCTTGAGTTGTGTTGTGCGATTAATAGGCCTATAGTTTTTTTTTCGAATGCTCTAAGAGAGCAAACCATTTTAAATATAACAGGTGTTCATAAATTTATTATTAGTGAATTTGTTGGAATATAGTTTTTTCGTATTCTCTAAGAGAATATTAATGAGTTAATGAATTTTAAGGAATATTGAGGTTGTAAGCATTAAAATAGTTTTATGTATTTATTTATCAATCCTATTACACATAAAAATTGACAACGATATATTTATATATATAATGGTACTTACAAGGGACTGTCAACCATTTCATGCCGAAACCTGCCTAGAAATTTCTTCCAAAGAAACGTTGTGATGTATAAATGCAGTGTTAAAAAAATACCTGCCGTTTTTAACTGCAAGACACTAAAATCCAGCACCAAATCTCTCATTTAAGCTATAGGGAAGTAATACAATTCCTGAATTTATCGATTGGATAACCCTCATTACATGCCGTTCGCGCCGCGTCCCGCCTCATTTCATTTCGCCCTTACTCATGCAGGGAGTTCATCTGCTCCCTACAGTGAGTTACCATTGCTAGATTCTGGCTTCGATTTCTGTGCCTTGAGTTAAAAACGGAATAAATATATTAAGAATTGTATAAAAGGAATGGAAAATTAATGTTTGCACTGGGGTGCCTAGATAATATGGTCGGTAACGCATTAATGTAAAGAGTAAGAGGTGGTTCAGACATTAATTTTACTTTTCATGACACTATATATATATATATATATATATATATATATATATATATATATATATATGCATGTGTGTGTTTTAACGCTCTATCGGCTTCAATTTTTGTTTTTAGGAACGAAACGCAGCATATAGCAATTAAATAAGAAACATTAAGTTCGTGTTCGTTAGCTAGGAAAATTGAATATTTGGAGTGGAGATCAACTTGAAGCAAAAAATTAAAAAATCTTTAAGCGGCCGCAATATTCGATTTTTCGCAACAAAACTCGGTATATGCTACTGAAATAAAAACGAGAAAGGTATTATTTAAAATCAGTGAAATCCGACCATTAGAAGTGGGTATTTACTACAAACCTGAAATTTGTAGTTCTAGCGGCCGTGGTATTTATTTTCTCTTGACGCAATTTTATTCACACGATTTAATTGAATAACCGCCCAGAACAAGGCTATAACCTCTTTTTTAAATTAATTTTTACATGAAAAATATCCCATGTGCCGTTAAAAACTTTTTCCGTGTAGTACTCAACCTGGGAATAAAATTATGGTTACAACCTTGTTTTGAGAGCCTACTCAATTAATAAAGTATATTTCATAAACTAGTAATATCGGACCATTAATTCGACTTGCTGAGGAATTCACTGTCACCATCATCATCACTCCAGGGATTAGGCAATTGCCCGTTCCGACTTCATAATGCATCAGCCCGACGTCTTCTAGGTCTTCCAACATCACGTCTTCCTCTTGCTTGATAATTTCTTGCCAATAATGGATATCTCTCCTTACTCATTCCATCCATGTGATCAATCCATTTCTGTCTGTAATTCGTGACTTTATCCAATAAAGGCTGTACTTTCAATTCTTCTCTTATATCCTCATTTCTTATTCTATCAAGTCTTGTACATCCTTTTACTTGTCTTAGGAATCTCATCTCCGCCGTCTGTATTCTATCCTTCTGTTTTATCACTGGAGCCCAAGTTTCACATCCATACAATATTGTGGGAACCGCCATAACATTATACATTTTTATCTTGGTTTCTTTTCTAATTTTATTTTTGAATGTTCTCTTGGGGGGTGGATACCCAGAGGAGCATGTTTGGAGGCTCAGATGAAGAAGCCCTTCCACCATCCTTGTCCTGCGAAGCGCTCGTAACGCTTCCAGGAGACATTTATCTTCTTGAGAAGCTTCATGGAAATCAGCCGGATTGTCATAAGTAATGCCACGAGTGATTTCCAAATTATCGATAAATTCACGACTCACGAAGTGAGGAGTGAATTTATCTAGAGAATTTGGAAATCAAGAGTGGCATTTGTTAGGACTATTTAACGAATAAAATAAAGCTGTTTACTCACAAATCATTATTTAACTACAGTTATTTAAAAATATTTTTATATTTAAAGTAAACGGTGATGTTTGAAAACTAATGAGAAACGATAGGTAGCCTACGCTTCTACTGCTTCTTTTGTTTATCACTGCAACCAGATCATACTATTTATTGCCAAAGGAACGCAATATTGTAAGAATGCTCTCTAGTGGAGAAAAAATGAAACACATCAATCTGTATATTAATTCATTTTTGATGTCGTATACATTTAAGAAAGTGCAAACAGTGGTTTCTTTTTTTGGTGGTATAATCAATTGCTACAAATGTTGACATGTAAGCACTATTATATACAATCTGGTAGCCGTATTTGTTATAGGCTCAGTCACTGCAAAATAACGGTCAGACCTGTTCAGAATATTAAAAAGGAGGAGCTTTGCTTAATATATGATAATCCTAACGTTGATAATTATTTCGTGAAACACGTCTCTGATTGGTTGTAATACAGAAATCATTGAAACGTGATTGGTCATTGACTCCCATTTGGGGCATGAGTTAAATAGTCATAAAAGGAACCGACCCAAGCAAGGAATTCACTGTCCCTTCACAATTCAGTACAATAGAATTGAAACTAAAAACATTAGCAAAATATCAGTATAATTTATTTAGGTCTATTGAAATAAAATATAAGAAATCATCGATACATTTGCGCTAGTTATATATGCAATACATATCACATACAATTTCACATAAAATTATAAATAATATATATCAGTTAATTTAGATTTTAGTTTATGTGTATTTAACAGGAGTTTACTTTTTTCCAGGGTTTTTCTTCCAGTCTTCATAGTAACTTCCCTTGTAAAATGAAACACTGTAAAAATCAAATACAAATTTTTAAATATTCCAACCTTATAAATGTTAAGAGTGCCAACAAAACAACCTGTAGACTTAGTGATACGCAGGGTTTCTCCTAAGAGGCAAGATCCCATGACCTGAGCAAGAGATTCAGGCTTGTTGAAGCAGCGCCTATAAACATTAACCCAGGGATCTATCTGGTATACGGTTCGAACCGCGCACACATTTGCCTGCATTTTGATGGCATCTCTCCATTCAGAAGACGTTAGATTGTTCCCATTTATAATCCAATGATTTGCTGGAGTATATTCTTTATATAGAATAACACCCTTTACTTTATAACAATAATATCACAACGATGAACATAGTAATAATAATAATAATAATAATAATAATAATAATAATAATAATAATAATAATAATAATAATAATAATATAAAGAATTATTATGAATTATGATTTTGATGAAGGACAGAGCACTGCAGGGTGGTGACTGGAAGGATAGAGATGAATGGAAGAAAAGAATCAAAACTTAAAATTGGGCACAGGAAGATGTTGTATACATTTAAAATCCGTCAAAAAAATATATGTATATACTCCATAAGTTCCGTTAGTGAAGAGCTCGTCCAAGAGACTAAAATGTTGTTGAACTGTCTTTCTATTTAGTGCTGCAGCTCTTGCTTTTGACAATCTTTCTGTTTTTTTTTTAAGAAATGCTATTTCGTTTGCAGAATGCAGAACACCAGTCTTTCCATGCTATGTCCTTCCAGGGATGTTTTATTTTATACTTATCGGCAATATTGACTGCCGCGATTAGAACATATTTCGGCGTGAGTCCGAAATCACGTTTCCCTAATAGTATTATCCGATCAGCTAGATTTTTTATGATCTGCAATAAATATTGTACGGTGGCTGCTGGAGTTCTCACTTTTATGTTTAGTTGGGAGATTTTGTGCTTTTCCAGCTGATATCCGCGGTAAAGAGTCGTGAAGGGCACCCCATGTGTTTTACTGTCTTCCAGTAGTGATAATCCTCTGATAGCTGCGTCGACAACCTTCTTCATGGACTCCTCATCCCACTCTAATCGTACCCCTTTTCTTTTATAATTTCTCACCATCTGAAGTAAATAAAAGTTACCGTAATACCAGTGACTAATTTCTAAACAATTCACATTCAGTTTACTCTAACGTGGTAGTTTACACATCAATTGTATTTAAAATAAAACATATAGTAATTGCATTAGAAACTGCATCATATACTCTAAACTTATGCCTATAAAGGGGTAATGTGCAGTTTGATCCAACTGCGTAATATCGGATTATTTAATTAATGTATGAGCAGTACTTTTTATAGTCTTTCTTAAAAGATTATTTGAAATTTTCAAAAAATAAAATAATGCCTAAGTCCTAAATATCGTACAACCATTGCAGTTATTCTACTTTATCTACAATAAAAGTGTAAAATGTATTAAGAAGAAAGAGAAAAGCGAATACAAAAACACAATTTTGACTATTCAAGAAGCCCCGCTCGCAGGAATTCAAATAGCCCCCTCGTGACATGTTCACTTCATGACCACGTAGTTTCCAAATAAGAGCATAGATTGCAAAACGAGCTGGAGGGTTATTGGAGGAAAGATCAACAAACACATCTGTATGCCTTTCACTTTCCATGTGTTTTCAATGTCCACAGATAAAACTTAACAATCACCAAGAGCATTTTACATACTCAACAATCAGGACACCAGAGCCACTTACCTTTGGTACTTCAAATCAATCTAGACTAAACTTCTGTAGACAAAAATCAAAATAAACTACTTCACTGAATAGAAAAGACTTTCACTAACAACATCCACAGACAAAATGTCGTCATCTTCTTGGTTACTTCGCTGCACATGCGCAAAAGCTTAATATTATTCAAATAGCCCCACTATTTAAATAACCCCTCTTTATAGGAAGCCAGATATAATAAGAACAGTTAAGTCTCGTAGACTGCGAAGGGCAGGACATATTGATCTCATGGGGAATGAAAGACGTGCATGGAAGCTTCTTGTAGGAAAGCCAGAAGGAAAACGCCCAATTGGTAGACCAAGAATGAGGTGGGAGAATAACATTAACTATGATTTGAGGGAAGTAGATTATACAGAGAATGATTGGAAAGCATTTTCTCGGGATAGGATGTATGGAGAGCTTATGTCCGCGTGGCCAAGAACCTACGGGTTCGATAGTGCCAGTGAGTAAGTAAATAAGTGTTAATTTTGACCAAAAATCTCTCTCTCTCTCTCTATATATGTATATATATATATATATATATATATATATAATTTATGTATTTATTTATATCGTCTCTACCCCACTCTTTGAAATGTTCTCTTTTTTTTCCGTGATTACATACATACACTCACACACACACACACACACACACACACACACACTTTTTTATGGGCGTCTTTAACTGGCTCCACATCTCCTCTATGTTTGAAACCCCAAGTTTGACAAGAATTAGACTAAGTTGTTATGGCCATGTGTCTATTTAAAAACTATGTAATGTTATTAACTTTTGAAATCCGGAATCTTTTAATTTAAGCATCGCTTTCTTAGCTCTGCTGCCGCTCCTGCAAAACAGTACGAGGAATGAAGACTTCTGCGGTTTAGCAGCTCCGTAAATTCTTCTGAAAGCGTCAGACTTCAAGTGATTCAGTGCAAACTCTATTTCTTGGTCTGAAAATAATAAACAACATCTACTAATTTATACACATCTGTATACTATACATCTTGTCATACCACTTAGTTCACGGGTCACCTCCAGTTTAATTGAATACTTAATAAAGGTACGGCATGCATCATATTTGTGAACTGTACGTTGAACCTCGAGAGGAAGAAAGAAACGGAGATAGTTCGTATCGTGTAGGCTTGTGATTGGAGGCGAGCCATGAACTAAGTCATATGACAAGAAGTATAGGCGATTACCCACAGTTGCTACTTTTATAAGACATTTAAATCTATTTATTTTGTAATTGCTCTCTCACTACATTAATTGCCAGTTTTTTATTTTTCGTTTCCCTAATAATATTGACTTGATTCACTCTAATTTAATTAATTTGTGCAAATGATAATTTATAATTATTTATTCTATGTTGTTATTTAATGTTATTCTATGATTTTTTTTCACGGGAAGAGGTTGTTTATTGTGCCTAACTCTGTCCGTTTAAAAATTATTTTTATTGAAAATGGATTTCTTGAGGAGAGCAGCAAGATGTTCAAAATTAGAAAAAAAAAAGAAAGAAAGAAAGAAAGAAAGAAATACTGTCATACGAGAAAAAATTAATATTAGATATTCAATAGTAGATTATATAAGATATAAGCAATTAAATTGGTATGGGCACGTACAACGAATGCAAGAAGATAATTTACCCAGGAAAACATTGGAATGGTGTCCACCTGGAAGAAGAAGAAGGAAAGGAAGACCTCGAAACTCGTGGATGCAAGATATAAGAACAGGAATGAGAACAAGAGGGCTGGAGGACATGGAGTGGATGGATAGAGACGAGTGGAGAAGAAAAATAAAGCTTTAGGCACAGAAAGATGTGTAAACATTAAATATCTGTACATAAATAAAATTATTAATTATCATTATTATTATTATTATTATTATCATTATTATTATTATTATTATTATTATCTTCTTCTTCACTTCCGGGTTTCGGCAAGAGTTGCCTGTTCCGTCTTCACTAATAGATCTAAGACCATCTCTTCCGAGGACGTCCGACAGATTATTATTATTATTAGGCCTATTCCAATCTTTTTTTGTCACCAATCGGGTTAGCATTCTCCTAAATTATGGATTAGTTTACTTTTTACAGTTCATTACTTTCTCTCATAGGTGCTTTAAGGATATATTACCCCAACAGTATATTTTCCAGATTGTAATGTACGTGTATCAAGTTTTATTGAAATCGCTCTAGGTGTTCCAGTTATGCTATAATATAATTTTAACGGAATTTTTCGATTGTTCTTCCACATCACTTATTTTTTCTAATTTATTTTATTGTTTTAACTTCCTTAGAGCTCCTAGGGATGTTTTACCACATACCATTTTTTTTTTTTCCAAATCCTGCATGACAGTCGCCAAGCGTCTGGCACTTATTTCCGTTAGAGGCTGAATTGGCCTCAGGGACATTGTATCGCCAGAAGGTTTAGGTAAGCTTATATATTTTGACCTTTCGTACCATCGTGACTCGAACACCCGACCTTCCATTTAGTAGCACACACATACAGGGAGTAACAGGACCTGACCGTCAAAATGATAGGGATGATAGGCCATGCAGAGAGGATCATTTTTTGTGAAGGAACATATAGCAGGGATCTAATCCCTGCATATAGTCGCAAACACGTCGTTTATGAGTTATGCACAAATGAAGGTGTTCACCAGCAAAGGTCGGAATTGAATACAAACAATTGAGGGGGTTCCGGCAAGAAAGTGTCAAGTCACATTTTCCTGATTCTGAGATAAAGCAATTTGAATATTTGTTTAAATCCTCAAATAAGAGGCGTTATTAAATTTTGATTATAGAGATGAAATGTGTTTTTCTAATATGTTTTAATCAAATAGTGACATATATTATACACGTTTTTCTTTTTTTTATATTCAAAAAGTTATATTTAAAAATATGTTGTTGTGTGGTTTGACACTATCAAAGTAAAGTAATTCCACTACAAGCTTCAGGAGCTTAAGGCTCACACTTTTTCTGGACAATCTGCACTTGTAGTCAGCCGGGTTGTCAGCCCTGCGTGACGGCCGCCTTTAGCCCCAGAACAAGCGCCTGATACTCATTTCCGTTACAGGCTGAGTCGACCCCAGGGCCATAGTGCCGCCAGAAGGTTTGGGTCAGTTTAAAAATCCTGACCCTACCGGGACTTGAACCCTCAACCTTCCGGCTTATAGTGCAGAGCCTTAATCACTACGCTACGGCGTTCCCCGTTTGACACTATCTTGACCAAATATTTCACAAAATATGTGGAATAAATATTTTTCAACATAATAAATGTTTACAGTTAATTATATTTAGGCCTACACTATTTAATAAAAGAAAGGAATATGTGTTTCACAAAAGATAAACAATGTCCTAAAAATCCTCCATCATATATATTCCACCATTTAAAAAAAATTGAATAAATAGTTAGTAATATAAGATTATTATTTGCCCTATTTAATCAAAATAACATGTTTCACAAAAATTAAACAATGCCCAAAAATAAGTCTTCCACATCATTTACCAGATCATTATCAACATCATCTGGCATCAAGTTCAGGTAAAAGCCATGATAGACTGGGGGGACATACTCCATCACATCTGTAAGTTTACTTATTTTTATCATAAGTGGTCTTACATTTTTCTGATATAGAGTCATGGTACTTTGGTTTCCTTTCTTTTCTTGTAGAAACCTTTTCAAACTCCATATTTGTCCTGTTACTTAATTCATTGACCCTTTGTTTGGTATTTTCAAATCCTAATTGTATAGCTTCTGAGAATCTGAGCTCCACACCACTAATACACACTTTCGTATTAGTATGATGAATATCAATTTTAAGAAACCATCTTTACAAAATTTCTACTTTATAGTATGTAAACCTCAATTACAATTTGATTTTTTAAAATGTATTTACAAAATATATTTAATCAATTTCGAAAATTAATTGTCTGTGTCACTTTGTCATTGAGGCAATCCTCTAATGAGGAAACATACGGCGCAGAAACATGGGAATTCAAATCTAGAATAGTGAGCAAACTAAATTCTGCAGAAATAGATTTTTGTAGGCGTTCAGCTAGAATAGTTATATATAACAAAATACAGTATATAGCCCACTTTTTAAACCTTTTATATTGAAAAAAAGAAAAATCATTGCTTTCCATTTCGAACACATAAAACTTGAGCTTACGGCCACAAGACTATTATTTCTCTCAAATTGGACAAAGAGCATATATTGGATTGTCCTTCTGATATTTTTAATTCTAGCAAAATCTATATCAGAGGGTAAGTATGGGATCTAGAAATTAGAAAATAATGTTCAAATTCTTCAAACTCCTTTGAGTGGATACTTAATTACAAATTGTCATTGTACTTCAATTCTTGTTCTCATCCCCAACATTTGTCAGAAAATATAACTAGTTTCTTTGAACAAATGCATATAGTTTCTACGTATTTCAGGATGCAGCTTCGAATCTCACCGCTGCCATGTCCCTCAATACTCTCATCCCATACAAGCATATACCCATATATACCCAATTAATTTACACACAAAATTAAATGTGTATAGAGGGGTATTATATAAGCAATTTGAGATAATGAATAAATGGTCTACGAATAATATGTCCAAGTTATGATTAAATTTGTAAAATGATTGGCACGCCACTGAATATTTCAAATTAAAATGGAAATTATATCACATAGAGACTGTAACTATGCCCTGTCCGCTCTTAAAGTGATCCTCATCCAAACAAAACCGTGTGACCTGCTCGTTTTTCATTGGTTATGGACACCGACGTACTTTGTAGAAGCAATAAGTACGCAAAAAGGTAGTTCTCTTCATTAAATTAAAAATATGTCCTCTGAATATACTTGTTATTCTTCGTGAATGAAAGTTATAATATTAAAAAAATACAAAATATTCTAAAATATACCTAATAAATAATTACAACTTAAAATAGTTTATTACTTATGGGTGATGCATTTGAGTCATGCTTCAGTCGATTCTCATCGAAGAAAATGGCTGCAAGTATCGAGTCTTCTGTTGCTGTGTCGTCATCTCACTGTCAAAAGTGACAGTAATTGTGGTGCGAATGGCAGAAGGATCTTCAACCACGTACATTGGTGTCCATAACCAATGAAAAGCGAGCAGGTCACATGGTTTTGTTTTGACGAGGATCACTTTAAGAGCAAACAGGGTATAGCAACAAGCATGTGCCTTTAGCTCAGTGGTTAATAGCAGTTATTACTATCGATGCAAATGTAAGATTGTTACATCATGTTCGAAACTACCTAAAGTGTGTGTACATTTTTTTCTCCCCTTTCTTCCTTTATTATGCCGGTTCAATCGTTTCAGGCCGGTTCTGTTGGTTAAGGATGGATATTCGAAGATACTTTGCGTCAAGTTAGGCCCTCGGAGGTCACGCTGGGTAAGATTATGCCCTCGGGAGCCACGTTGAGTAAGGTTAGGCCCTCGTAGACCACTTTGAGTTTGGTTAGGCCCTTGGAGGCAACTTCTAGTCAGGTTACGCCCTCTGAGGCCACTTTAGGTTAGGTTGGCCCTTGGAGGACAATTTCACCAGGTTAGGCCCTCGGAGGCCATATTGGGTCAGGTTATGCCCTTGGAGGCCACGTTGGGTAAGGTTAGGCCCTCGGGAGTCACTTTGGGTAAGGTTAGGCCCTCGGGAGTCACTTTGGGTAAGGTTAGGCCCTCGTCGGCCACTTTGGGTTAGGTTTGGCCACTTTTGGTTTAGGTTAGGGCCTCGGGGGCCACTTGGGGTTAGGTTAGGCCAACGGGGGCCACTTGGTGCTAGATTAGGCCCTCTGGACCACATTGGCTTATGATAGGCCCTAGGGGGCAACTTGGGGTTAGGTTAGGCCCTCGGGGGCTACTTGGGATTAGATTAGGCTTTCGTTGGCCACTTGCGGTTGGGTTAGGCCCTCGGAAGCCAGTTGGGGATGTGTTAAGCCTTCGGTCAAATTTGGGAACGTTAGGCCCTTGGGGGCCATATTGGGTTAGGTTAGGCCCCCGTCGGCCATTTTGGTTTAGGTTTGGCCCTCGGGGGCCACTTTGGTTTAGGTTAGGCCCTCGAGGGTCACTTGGGTTAGTTTAGTCCCTCGGGAGCCATTTGGGATAGATTAGGCCCTCTGGGGCCATTGGGTGTTAGGTTAGGCCTTCGGGAGCTCTTTGAGTTATGTTAGGCTCTCGAGGGCCACTTTGGGTTAGGTTAGGCCCTCGAGGGCCACTTGGGTTAGGTTAGGCCTTCGGGTGCCTCTTGGGGTTAGGCCTTCGGGGGCCACTTGGTTTAGGTTAGGCCTTGGAGGCCACTTGGTGTTATGTTAGGCCCTCGGGGGCCACTTTGTGTTAGGGTAGACCCTCGGGGGCCACTTGGGATAGGTTACGCCCTCGGGGGCCACTTATGTTAGGTTAGGCCTTCGAGGGCCACTTCAGGTGAGGGTAGGCCCTCGGGGGCCACTTTGGGTTATCTTTGACCATCTGGAGCCACTTTGGGCTAGGTTAGGTCCTCGGGAGCCACTTGAGTTTAGTTAGGCCTCGGGTGCCACTTGAGTTAGGTTAGGCCCTCGGGGGCCACTTGGTGTTAGGTTAGGCTTTTGGGACCACTTTGGGTTATGTTAGGTCCTCGTACGCCACTTTGAGTTAGGTTAGGCACTCGGGGGCCACTTGGTGTTAGGTTAGGCTTTTGGGACCCCTTTGGGTTATGTTAGGTCCTCGTACGCCACTTTGAATTAGGTTAGGCACTCGGAGGCCACTTGGGATTAGGTTAGGCCTTCGGAAGCCACTAGGGTGTAGGTATAGGTTAGGTTATGTTAATTGAGGTTAGGTTAGGTTTAGGGAGGTTAGGTTAGGTTAGGGGAGGTTAGATGAGGTTAGGTTAGGGGGAGGTTAGATGAGGTTAGGTTAAGTTAAGTGAGGTTAGGTTAGGTTAAGTGAGGTTAGGTTAGGTGAAGTGAGGATAGGTTAGGTTAAGTGAGGATAAGTTAGGTTAGGTTAGGTTAAGTGAGGTTATGTTATGTGAAGTGAGGATAGGTTAGGTTAAGTGAAGTTAGGTTAAGTGAGGGTAAGTTAGGTGAGGTTAGGTTCAGTGAGATTATGTTAGGTTAAATGAGGTTAGATTAGATTATGTTAGGTTAGGTTATGTGAGTTTAAGTCAGTATAGGTTAAGTGAGGTTAGGTTAAGTTTGTGAGGTTAGGTTAGATTAAGTGTGGTTAGGTTAAGCGAGGTTAGGTTAATTTAGGTTATGTTAAGTCAGGTTAGGTTAAATGAGGTTAGGTTAGGGTATGTTAAGTGAGGCTAGGTTAGGTTAAGTGAGGTTAGGTTAGGTTACGTTAAGTGTGGTTAAGTTAGGATAAGTTACGTGGACTTAGATTATGTTAAGTCAGGTTAGGTTAGATTATGTGAGTTTAGGTTAGATTAGGTTCAGTGAGTTTAGGTTAGGTTATGCTATGAGAGGTTAGGTTTGGTGAGGTCAGGTAAGGTTAGGTTGAGTGTGGTTAGGTTAAGTTAGGTTAAGTCAGGTTTGCCCTCGGAGGACACTTTGGGTCAGGTTATGCCCTTGGAGGCCACGTTAGTCACTTTGGGTCAGGTTTGGCCCTCGGGGACCAGTTTGGTATAGGTTAGGGCCTCGGGGGCCACTTGATGTTATATTAGGCCCTCTGGATCACTTTGGATTATGATAGGCCCTATGGGGTAACTTGGAGTTAGTGATGTTAAGTTTCATTTCTGTTATATCTTTTATGCCATCTTGTCTTTTTTTTTGGCGCCAGTTGTTCTGGTGTCAACCATCTCAACCTACCCATGAAACGTTACTTTTAGTACTTGTAACTTAAATAACTACTTACGTGGAATATTGATAGTACCGGGTACTGTACCGCTTTGCTGCACTTCATGTCTGTCCCTCACATCTATCACCACTGTCTCACACTCGTTCTGCATTTCAACCACCTCTTTGTACGACACTGGACCACTTTTACACTTCGCCAAATTGCTGTACCGCATCGGAAACTGCAAACCACCTATGTATAAAAACATACATATATTCCAGTGTTAACATGCCCATTTCCTATCCCAGGACTTCATCACATTTAAATGTGTGATTATATTATAAACTTACCATTTTTAAAATTAGCTTCTTATATAATTTTCTCTTCTCCAGTCATAAACAACGACGTTCACGGGTTCAAAACCCGGCCGAAATCGATGGATTTTTAAGATGAAAATACTCTGTATTACTTACTTCGGAAGGAGAGTAAATAGGCGGATCAGGCCTGAAATAAGAGGGTTCTCAGTCAAATTTATCGACTCTTCAAACCCAGATTTGAATTGCGATATCATTGACATTAGTTGTTAAAGAGCATCGTTAAATAAAATACTCACTAAAGTTAATATATAACTTATAAAGTGCATACTTTCAAGGGATATTTAACAAATCCTTGTCTACAATATAACACAGGAATTTCTCTTACAAATGGTTGTTATTCTCGCTGTATTATATATAAATTCACCGTATGGAGATCCAAATAAATATTAACTAGATCTAATTCACGACTATTCAATTGCAATATGAAAGAACATATTGTTATATGGGTGTGAACTTGGAAAGGGACAATTGCATTATATAAACAAATTCAGGTATATATAAACAGATGTCTGAGATTTGTTTTGAGAATATGGTGACCAAAAACCATTTCAAACGAAAAATTATGAAAGATAATATCACAAAATGAAATCTGGAAGGAGATTAAATATCGTAAATTAAATGAATTGGGCATACTCTCAGTAGATATCTAAACGGTGTGCCAAAGATAATTCAGGGATTGCTTAGGAAAAGAGGATGACGAAAAATTACATGCCGCAGCATAGAAATAACATATATTAAACAACATAAAGAAAAGCTGGAATTAAGTCAGGAATCTGGCAAAAAGAAAAAGAAAGAAAGAAAGAAAAAAAGGAGTCAGGTGGGGGCTTTCGCAAAAGCCCTATGTTTCCAAGAGGAGAGTCAGGAACTACTATATATATATATATATATATATATAAAGTCCTAAGCGCTCTCTCTCTCTCTCTCTCTCTCTCTCTCTCTATATATATATATATATATATATATATATATATAGTAGTTCCTGACACTCCTCTTGTAAGCATAGGACTTTTGTGAAAGCCGTCACTTGACTGTTTTTTTGCTAAATTGCTGACTTCATTCCAGCACACACACACACATATATATATATATATATATATATATAATCAAAATATTGTAGACCACTGAAATATCGTACCGGTATATACCTTATGAAAGCAGGAATTTAAATAATTCCTACGTTAAATCGCGTATCTGTACAGAGATTCCGTAAATGACTATCTTTTTTTTTTTTTTTCCTGTTATGAGTAGAATCTGAGAAAGTAACAAAAAATTATTATAGTTTGATCCTGGGTAGGAAAATGGAAAGTAGAGATACAGGTAAGAAATTTGATATTAGATTTGTGCTGTTTTTGAAATAAACAATTTTGTGGATTGTAGCCCATATGGGAATTTTCCGTAATTAAAAAAATCGTTTGAAATGATAATGATAATACTAATACTACTAATAACAATAATAATAATAATAATAATAATAATAATAATAATATTAATAATAATAATAATATTTATTTAAACTGGCCGGAGTAAAGATTACAAACCCTTCTCTTCCGCTCACCAGCGAACAAATATTTGCTTAGGCCCTATACGCATAAAAGTAAATAATATCATAATATAGAATTAATAATTAAAAACTAGATTAGAATATAATGAATTAATAAGATGGGTTCGGGTTTTGAGACCCTAACACGGCAACCTTATTTTTGGTTCATTCTATTACTCAATTTACTTCATGGAATAAATGAGGTGAAATCTTCTCTACTGTAACATACAGTCTGTTATGGTCTTCCTAGTTCGACACACATCAAGCATTCACACACATGGCCAAGGCCTCAACAGTAGGGCCTACAACCCTCTCTTTGACTCTGTTCTGCCCTAAGTTGACACACAGGCTCGGAGTCATGAGGAAGTACATGAATGTGCCACCATTAGCCACCACAACCACATATTTTAAAACGTTTGGTTTACTAAACCAGACTATTTTTTTAAACTAACATGAGATGAGGCGAAAAGTGATATGAAATTAATGAACGAAGATGAAAGGACATGATGGGAGAGGGAAGAGGAGTAGAGGGTGTTGGTGGGATGAAATTCGAGAAAGGGAGAACTCCGAGAAAGTTCCGAAAAATACCGGTGTGGCCACAACCAATAGGCCTATCTCTCCGAAACTACCTGGGATTCCAGTCAAGGTAGCAGCGCGAGCAAGCCACACGTCTACCGAAACAGATGGGAGAATAAGATTAACCATTATTTGAAGTGAATTACTTGAGATTGTAGGAAACAAGTAAACAGAATTATTTTTTTCAAAGTGATGTCAGACAAACACAATACTGTGTATATTGAGTAAGTAAACATGGCCATTTAATTAACAGCTCTGTGTACTTTCTCTTTCCGATAACAACCTATAACAGTTTAACACCACACTTCAATACATTCATTCCGTACCAATGTTTATATACCTGCAAAATAAAATTCACGTGATGTTAGTTCGTAAGGAGGTTGGATATTTTTAAATTCTAATACCAGTCTAAAACTTAATAATTTGCACTTTTATTATTATTATTATTATTATTATTATTATTATTATTATTATTATTATTATTATTATTATTATTATTATTGGTAGAGCAATAACAGCAACGATGAATGGTGTCTTATAAAACAGACATATAATCAGAAGAAAGAGAAGTACTGTCACATATGGAGCTGAAGTTTGGAAATTCAACAAAAACTAAGAACAAAAACTTATGTCGATGGAAATGGATTTCATAAGGAGAGCAGCAAGATGTTCAAAATTAGAAAAAATAAATATTATGTCATACGAGAAAAAAAAATGAATATTAGATATTCAATAGTAGACTATTATAATATATAATCAATTAAATTAATATGGGCATGCACGACAAATGCAGGAAGAAAGGTTACCCAGGAAAACATTGGAATGTTGTCCATTTGGATAAATGAGGAAAGGAAGACCTCGAAACTCGTGGATGCAAGAAATGAGAACTGGAATGAGGACATTAGGACTGCAGGACATGGAGTGGATGGATAGAGACGAGTGGAGGAGAAAAATAAAACTTTAGGCACAGAAATATGTGTAAATATTAACAATCTGTATATAAATAAAAATTATCATTATTATTATTATTATTATTATTATTATTATTATTATTATTATTATTCATCCGGTATTATGGCAGCTGCCGCCGTCTTCCGGAAACCAAACGCCATTCCTCTCTGTCCATCCATTCATCTTCCTCCAATCCTCCGATATTCATAGCTGCTTGTTACCCCTTCTATCCAAGTTTTCTTCGATCTTCCTCTCTTCCTCCTTTCTATTGGGATCTATTCCATAACAATTTTAGGCAATCTTTGTTCTGGCATTATTTTGACATGGCCATACCAGATGTAATATTTTCTTTTCTATAATGTCTATGATGTCCGGCTCCTCTTGTACACCCATAATTTCCCTTATTTCTTTATTTCGTATTTTATCCGTTCTGGATTTTCCAGCTGATCTTCTTTAAACATCCATTTCTGTACTTAAAATTATTTTCATTTCCCTGGTAGGAATTTGCCAGACTTCAGCACCATATGTTAAAATCATCTGAATAATGGTTTGATATATTTATAATTTTCTATTTTTTTGTAATATTTTTGCTCCACCAAACAGAGTTTAAAGCATTTATTGCTAGTTTCGTTTGTGCGATTCTATTTTTAATTTACACTGTGTTATCGGCCTGAATGGTCTAATTTTGTTCCTAAATAAGTGCATTCAATACTAGGCTTTATTTTTCTCCATTGTTGAAATTTATATTTTCCATTTCTTCTCCTTTACACAGATATTTAGTTTTGCTCAATGTTTGTATAAAGTCCCCATTTTTCATATTCTTCTTTTAGTTTTTTAGCCATATATTCTATGTCATCGTGGTCTTGTGCTATTTATACCTGGTCATCTGCAAAATTGAGTGAATATACATGTGTATTTAGGATTGGTATGCCCATTTTTTGACATTTTTCCTCCAGTCTCTTAGTACTCTTTCAAGATAAATTTTGAATAGGGTTGGAGATAAACTGAACCCCGCCTTAAACCTTTTGTAATAGTAAATCCCTCTGTTATATGATTTCCAACTTTTATTTTCGAAATTGTATTATTATTATTATTTATTATTATTATTATTATTATTATTATTATTATTATTATTATTATTATTAGATGCTATTACAGCATTTCACAAACTCTTGTCATCCAAAATTCTCTAAAAAAAAATAAAATAAAATAAAATTGTTATTCTTCTAGTTATATGGATGCGAAACAAGGTCTCGCATTTTAAAGAGAGGAGGAAAGATTACGAATATTTGAAAAATACGAGTATTTCACGTGTCCATACGGCAGCAACTCTTTATATTCTGAAAGGCTTGAAATTTAAACACTTTTTCATTTGTTGCCTTTTCTACAGAATTATTATCCTCTTAATTTTTTAATGGCTTGATGAACGTTTAAAATTCCATTTCGTGGCCGAAAGCACATAATAATAATAATAATAATAATAATAATAATAATAATAATAATAATAATAATAATAATAATAATAATAATAATAATAATATTATTATTATTATTATTATTATTATATTATTATATTATTATTATTATCATTATATTATCATTATCATCATCATCATCATCATCATCATCATCATCATCATCATATCATCATCATCATCATCATTATTATTATTATTATTATTATTATTATTATTATTTTATTATTATTATTATTATTATTATTATTATATAATATAATGAATAGACTCAGCCGCTTTTACGGCTACTTCTCCCATTTGTTTCCCTTAGAGATGGAGTTAAAAATGGGGAGGGAGCTTCTTCCACCAATTTTTTATTTATTCTTTGAATTGAACAATCTCTTTCTATTATATATCCATCCATCCATAGTAATTCTGCCCGAAGGCAGGTCCTTCACTGCAATCATAGCATTTTCATGCTATGCTTGCAGCTTTACTAGGGAATTGTAGGTGTGGTAGCTTCCCGTTGCTTTCCACACCGGTGAAGGATGATGATGATGATAATGATGATGTTGGCCATATGATTTCGGGGACCGTTTGGGCCTTAAAGTTTTCTCTTACAATTGTCTTACAGGTGAGGAAAAACCCCCGGCTCAACACCCTCACCCAGAAAAATTGCCCCGACCGGGGATCTAACCCGGGTTCCGCTGCGTGACAAGGTCAGCACTCTACCCACCTCGATACCACAGCGTTGGACCTATTATATATAGTTATAATAACATATAATAATAATAATATTAATAATAATAATAATACTCATAATAATCATAATAATAATAATTCATAATAATAATAATAATAATAATATGAAACAGAAGAGTATAGGAGAAAGTTTGAACTATCAACCAAGAGGAGGAAAAAGAGATCGGGGATGCCCACGAAAGAGATGGGCACAGCAGCTATAATACTTGGAGCTGGAACGAAACAAAAAGGTTCAATTTTTGCCCTAATAATAATACTAATAATAATAATAATAATAATAATAATAATAATAATAATAATAATAATAATAATAATAATAATAATAATAATAATAATAATAATAATAATTTGATTTATTAATTTCACATTTTACAATGTCTTTCACTTTCCCTGTACTCCATGTTTTAAGATTCTATAGAGCAATCTCTATCCCTTATCCCTCTCAATTTTTCCATGCCGTCTTTCGCTAATCTCTTTCTTTCTCTTCCATCTTCCAGTTCTCCTTGCTCCTTGTGTCCATGTTAATTTTGGTTTTCCTTTCTTCCTTCTTCCTGTCGGATTCCATTCATAAATATTCTTCGGTAATATGTCTTCCATTATCCGTTTTTAAATGTACAAACCATCTTAACTGTGTGTTTTTTATAGTTTCTACTATGGATCCTTGCACTTTTATTTTTGTCTTATAATATTAATAATAATACAGTTATATCACTCATGTGTTAGGTTATCAGTATGTTTATAATGTTTTGCCACTTGAAGTGTTTCAACATTTTCTTGTTATCAGAGTGCGCTCAGAAACTGACAGCTGTCTTATCTATGTTTACATTATTCACACTACAAACCGCAATTTATTGACCTGATGCAACATGTTTTTATTCGGTTGCATTTTTTCGCAATTAAACTCTGCATATATCTATATATCTTTCGGGGGGAGCCTGAAAACCTACTGAGCGCGACCCTAAATGACGATAAGGGAATGCCCCTCAGATATGGGAGGTAGGAGGAAAATCAAATACCTCCCGTGGACCTAACAGGCGGGTAGATCAGCTGTAGAGATAACAACTGATCTAGGGGAAGGAAACCCCGAAATCATACCCTGGCCCTCCAGGTTGGAGGTTGTGCGTAGGGCCAACTCCCCTGCAACGAGATCCATTATGGAGAAATAATTTATGAAAAAACTAAATACAAACATATATATAGACCACGGACAACATGTATGAAGGGTATCTGGAAAGCAATGGAGAGCAGGCACCTAAGAAATCATTGGGTAGACCGAGCGGATTCGTTCACAGCGATTCGTGCATTTATAATTAATTTGTTTTTATTTGTTATGTGACTGAGTGTATTGTATTGGTATTTGGCTGTCAGAAGATGTGAAAACATTGTAATAATACATATAGGCTATGAAATGGATGAGATGAGTATGGAGAAATGAAATTTGTGACAGGGGAAAACAAGAGAAACCCCGAGAAAAACCTGCCCAAGATCCGTTTCTCCATCACGAAACCACTTGGAGTGACCGTACTCGATCTCGGGACCCTAGCGGTGAGAGGCGGGCGTCTAATCGCTTGCACCACGGAGCCGTATATAGGCATATATATATATATATATATGGCCTAATCTATCTATCTATCTATCTATCTATCTATCTATCTATCTATCTATCTATCTATCTATCTATCTATCTATCTATCTATCTATCTATCTATCTATCTATCTATCTATCTATCTATCTATCTATCTATCTGTCTGTCTGTCTGTCTGTCTGTCTGTCTGTCTGTCTGTCTGTCTGTCTGTCTATCTATAATGGCGTAGTCCACTGTTAAGCCATAGCCTCTCCTTTATAAGGAGTTAGATTTAGATTTATTTAGCCTGGTGGAGTTAAGGCCATGTGGTCTTCTCTTCCACTCACCAAATTAATTTTTAGTTACTATATATGCTCGTAGATGTCATGTATGGCACGCGGTGAACACACCGACCCAATGAGACATCTAACAGACAACTAAGGCATTACAAGGACGTTGATGTCGGTAAATTTTGCTTAGAGGCCGCTTTATTAAGGCTTAAGGATCTTTTACGAGCCCGAAAATTCTTCAGACTCGGAACCCACGGTTTAAAGTGCCTCCCCGAGAACTTGCTCCTTAGATTTTTCCGTCCTAAAAATATCCATCGACCGCGGCCGGGTTTGAACCCGCGACCCTCGGAACCAGAGGCAAGGAGCATAACCACTATTCCACCGCGGGCTAAATAGTGTAACTAATCCGACTTTGTTTTATATATATATATATATAAGTCCCGGCCACGCGTTGCTGTGGCTAAGGTATATGATAAATTATGTTGTAGTAAACTAAGTGAGAAATCTAAATCAGAAATTTTTTATTTTACACAATTTTTTAGTTCTGATACGTTAACTACACCCGGTATAAATATGGGTGGTGGTTTATGTGGAAGTGGTTTTGTTGATTGAGATGAATTTATGTTGTCTGCATTCTCAGTATCATCCATAAGTGTATCATAAGGATTATATACATTTATTGATGGAATATTTTGAGGAGGCTTGCTGATTTCATTATACTTTCGTTTTTTTCTACAAACTTGTTGGCAGTTTGGATTCTCATCATCATCAAAGTCTCTGTATAGTAATATCATCTTGTGATATACTATAGTCATCTTCTTTTTCATTTAATTGAGGCATGGAGATTGTTTCTGCAATATTAGGCATATTATTAAAACTAACAGACTTACTTACAGTTCTGTTATTCCGTTCCTTAGGGCCTTCATATGTTTTTAAATTGACATTCTTCTTAAATGTAAGATTTATGTCACATAGGCCTATACCAATTTGCGGAAATTCAATTCACTTGATATCTTATCATTCATGGTCTCTAGAACTGATTCGCCATATTGTTCAATGTCCTTTCTCGGTCCAGTTAAATTTAAATTAAGTTGCTGTCTTTCAGCCAGATTACTTAAAACTAATAATTACAAACGAAATTAATATTATTATCAATATATTGAAAATAAAATAAACACTCAACACATTTAAAATATGAAATAATCAATATTTGTAATTAAATTGAAATTCGCGATTGCAACGAAAAGCACAGCCACCTGGTTAAAAAATAAACCAATTACCTTACACCGTCATCTGTTAGAATCGTATGGAACTCACAGATAATTATAACTCTTTGTTAAATAATAAACAAATAATTTGCAATAAAAAATAATGCGACTATAAATTTAGTTATAAACAACCGTAGGTCTGAAGTTGGATCAAACAGCACATAGTGTGCAAAATTTTATTAAAATCGGTTCAGTAGTTTAGGATTCCATCGCGGACAAACAACGTGACACGTAATTTTTATATATTAAGATAAATAAATAAATATATATATATATATATATATATATATATATATATATATATATATATTAAGAAAAATAAGTTCGAGTTGGTTTAATCAATAAAATCAAACCGTAATGGGTAGACCTAGAGGTTAACAAGAAGTAAACATTTAAGAGTCCCTCTAGCGGCAGCAATTCTCTTTTCTTTTGCAACAAAACTCGATATACGCCATTGACTGAAAATTAGAAAGAAATTATCCGAAAATTAGAAAAAACGGACCATTAGGAGTGGGAGTTATCAGTTTATCAGTTAGAAATCGCTCTAGCAGCCGCCATTGTTGTTTTTTCCCCACCGGAGCTCAGCATGTAAAAATTTCAATAAGATCATTAACATCAAGTTCGTTAATAATAATAAATAATAGTTTTAAAAAACTAAAAGAACACGCTTTATTAGAAAACTTAAAAATGAAAAATAATTTTAATTTACAATACGCTTGGGATAAAATAAAGTGGTCAACAAAAAAATCATCTCCAACACATATAGAATAAAATTAGAGTTATCAACAAAAAGAAAATAATTTTACCATCAAAAGCGTGGGGTGCTCTATATCAATTAATATATTTGATAATAAACAGATATTGGTAAAAGTAAGCTCTCTAAGAAGAAAATGTAAAAATCATAAAAAAACACCACGCTTTTGATGGTAAAATTATTTTCTTTTTGTTGATAACTCTAATTTTATTCTATATGTGTTGGAGATGATTTTTTTGTTGACCACTTTATTTTATCCCAAGCGTATTGGAAATTAATTATTTTTCATTTTTTAGTTTTCAAATAAAGCGTGTTCTTTTAGTTTTTTAAAACTATTATTTATTTTTTAGTTTTAATATTTTACAGAATAAGATAAAAATGTAAATATCTTTAAATTCGATACTATTGTAATATGAGCTAAAAGTAATACTCTTCTATAAAAAAAAAACCCTCCCAGCCGGATTTGAACCAGCGACGTATGGATTACTGAAATCATATATCACTAAGAGTTCACTGCTCTACCAACTGAGCTCTTACACCGATTGACTAAAAACTCGACAAGTCCGCAACCTATTATACCAGTTTTCATTTTTTTGATTTTCGGATGATTCTGGCCAGGATTTTAGAAACAAAATATGAAATTATTGTATTGTCACGGGTCCTCTACACGTATACAAAGTTTCAAGTCGATCCAATGTTTCTAAGTGGGTGAAAATCGCGTTGATAGATTCCGTTACATTGATATAAAAACACTTTTTTTGATTTTCTGATGACTATGGCCAGGATTTTAGAAAATAAATATGAAATTATGGTATTGTCACGGGTCCTTTACAAGTATACAAAATTTCAAGTCGATTCAATTATTTTAAGTGGGTAAAAAGCGTGTTGAAAGATTCAGTTACATAGATAGATAGATAGATAGATAGATAGATAGATAGATAGATAGATAGATAGATAGATAGATAGATAGATAGATAGATAGATAGATAGATAGATACAGGTCAAGCTAATATAAAGCGTGTAAAAATTTGACCATTAAGAGTGAGGGTTGTCTTGAACGCTGAAATTTTAGCGGAAAATTTTTCACCACTCTAGAGAGTACAGCTTTTGTTGCACTTTTGTTTTCAAACGAAAGTTGGTATGTTTTTAATTGTGATAGTGCCAGTGAATTAGTTATGATATTCTGTAAACTTGCAAATTCTGACCATTAGGGGCGGAGGTTAACTATTATTCTAGCAGTTATATGGATGCGAAACATGAACTCTTACTTTAAGGGAGGAAAGGAGATTACGAGTATTTGAGAATAAAGTACTTAGGAACATTTTTGGACCAAAGAGAGATGAACAGACACGTGAATGGAGAAGACTACATAACAATGAACTACATGGTCTTTATAGGAAGCCAGATATAATAAGAACAGTTAAGTCTCGTAGACTGCGATGGGCAGGACATGTGGCATGTATGGGGAATGAAAGACGTGCATGGAAGCTTCTTGTAGGAAAACCAGAGGGAAAACGCCCAGTTGGTAGACCAAGAATGAGGTGGGAGAGTAGTAACATTAACTATGATTTGAAGGAAGTAGATTATACAGGGAATGATTGGAAAGAATTAGTTCAGGATAGGGATGTATGGAGAGCTTATGTACGTGCGGCCATGAATCTACGGGTTCGATAGTGCCAGTGAGTAAGTAAATAAGGAGCGGAGGTTTAGCTGAAACCAATAATCTGAAAATTGCTCTAGCATAGCAATTTCTGTTTGCTCGTATCGAAATTTGATACATACTGTTAATTAAATATATATATAAGTAAAGTAAAGTAAAGTGATCCCACAACAGACCCGGAGGTCCTTGGGGTAGTAGGAGGTTAAGGTTCCCACTTTTTTCTAGACAATCGGCACTTTATGTCAGCCGGGTTGTCAGCCCTGCGTGACGGCCGCCTTTACCCCCAGAACAAGCGTCTGGTACTCATTTCCGTTAGAGGCTGAGTCGACCCCAGGGCCATAGTGCCGCCAGAGGGTTTGGGTCAGTTTAAAAACCCTGACCCCAACGGGACTTGAACCCTCGACCCTCCGGCTTGTAGCACAGTGCCTTAACCACTACGCTACGGCGTGCCCTTATATATATATATATATATATTACGTAAGCCAGGGGCATAAGACAATACATTCGACTGCTGTGGAATTCGGTTCGTTTACGCAACATGTGCGTGACGGTCTTTTATCAATTTTGTATACTATTTTTTTAGAGAAGTTGGGATGACAAGAGACACTGTAGTCAAATGGGTTTCCATATTTGAGTCTACGTTTATTTTCTTTATGCGCCTCATTCCAGTTTGCAATTATTTTAGCTAGGTGTTTTAAATATATCTGGAAAAATAGCTGTTTTATATATTTTTAATTTAACATTTCCTCTAATCCATGATACCCTCAACTCTTGTCCAACTTAGGGTCGGGTCGAGGGATGAAATGAGATGAATCCCCTTAATAGAAGTCAGTGAATGCCAAGGGTGTCGCACCATCACAGGGGTAGATGAACGAAATGAAAGGGAATGGATGAGATAGGTATGGAGAAATAGTGGAATGAAATTGTGTCACGGGGAAATGGGAGAAAACCCCAAGAAAAAACCTGCCCAAGCTCCGTTTCGTCCACCACGAAACCCATATAGAGTGACAGACTCCTTCTCGGGACCCTAGCAGTGATCCTCCATAACAGTAAAATATACATTTTTGGAGTTCAGTCCATGTTCAATGTCTTTCTCAATATCATTACTGTTTGTAGCTATTATTCCTAGACATTGAAATTCTACCACTTAAAAAAAATATGCAAGACTTGGAACCGGTTATTCGATCTGCAGTTGGAACAGGTTTCCTAGGTGATTTTTGTCGAGTTTTTTTCTTCACATGTAAGACAAATGTCAGTAACTTTAAGACCCAAACGGTCCCCGAACATCATCTGGCAATCATTATCATATTCGCCATGTTTAGTATAAATGTGTGTGTGAATGGTGTGTTTTGTCTTAATGTTGTGTTGTCTCGAAGGAGACCCTGACATTGAGCTGATTACTCATTCGGGGAGGCCCTCCATGTCCTTGTGTGGTCAAAAATGTAAGTACGTAGATAAAAGGAATTTATTGCCCTTTTTTCAGAATAAAGAAAATATATATGCATTTACATTGCGCACGGGCCTGCTTGGCCGTACGTGCATTATTTTTCCATGAATAAAAAATAAAACTAATCATAATATAAACAAATACCTACAAATACACCTGTATAAAAACAATAACAGGCTACATATAAGTAAAATCTATGTCTACACTACATTACAATAATACATATCTACACTCATCCATATTCCGTACATTGATATTTTTTAAAAAAAATGCTAGAAAACAAATTAGAAAAAAAAACACACACACATACACCCCCACACATATACACACCGCACGCTCATACCTCCCCTCCCCCCGTCCCAGACTATTCAACTTATCAGACCTACTTATTACATAATATAATTAAAGATCGAAAACAAAGACCATATTGAGATTCTTCTTATTGATAATACATATATCCTTAATCTACAATTTTGTTATATCTCAATTTCCTTACTGTACCCAAAAATTTGCATGTTTTTGATTCACTCTCGATCCGTCCTAAAAGATCCCAACACGCCACTCTCCCTCGATCCGACCTGAGAAATCTCTCCGGCAGCATCTGTAATCTAAGTTGTTCTGTCTCTCTACAGAATGCTATAATATGCTGCCAGTTTTCATGGTCATCACATAGCGGGCATAGTTTAATGCCTTCTGTAAGTATGTGATTCATAGTGTACAATCCCTCTCCTGGCAGTCGTGCCACTGTAAACCCTGGATGGCGTGTGACATGTAAAAAGTACCTATAAGTTAAGAGGTTAAACTACGTTAATGGAATGGAATTCACCCTTAATTAACACAAAAATGTAATAATGTAAGGTAGTCTAATTAGAATCGTCGGGTGAAAGAAGAACAATGCTGGAACTCATAAAGAAGAGGAAAAGAAATTGGATTGGCCACTGGCTAAGAAGAAACTGCATGCTGAAGGATGCTCTAGAAGGAATGGTCAACGGAAATAAAGTTAGAGGCAGAAAAAGACATCAGATGATAGACAATATTAAAATAAATGGTTTGTATGCAGATACAAAAAGGTAAGCTGAGTTAAGGAAAGAGTGGAGAATGCTGAGTTTGCAATGAAAGACCTGCTGTTGAGCAGAACACTATGAATGAATCATATCCTTTATCTCCTATTAGGAGCATAGGGCATCCACGAAGCGTCGCCAATGGATCCTGTTCTGAGCCAACTTCTTCACTTCCATCCAGGTTTTCCCTTCCTTTGCAATTTCTTCAAGGATGGTTCTCTTCCATAGCTATATGTTTCGGTCTGCCTCTTCCTCTATGTCTTTGGGGGTTCAAAACCAATGAGATTCTTTCAAACAAATCATGGTCTTTTCTTAATGTATGTCCTATCCATTTCCATTTTCGCTTTTTTCATATCTATTTTAAAGAAAGGGCAAAGAAAACCTGGATCGAAGGTGTACAAGCGGCTATGATTACACTGGTCGACAAGGATTTCTTCACAAGAAATCTGATTAGTGAATCTAGTGCATTTTTCATACTGAATTCAGATATGTAGTCAGAATTTTTCCATCAGGCACAGTTTTTTTTTTTTTTTTTGTGACAGCTACTTTTTAAAAATTTTAGCATTTTCTTTGACCTGTCATAGGAACCTTTACCTTATATGAAGAGTATATGCAGATATGACCTTAACTCATAACTTTGATTCTGACCTAGCTCAAACTGAAAATGATTCAGATGGAAATAAAAATGATCTTACATAAAATATGCCCAAAAATCACTATCTATCACTTTCTAGGTAAGTCAGAATGAGTTAGAGTTAGATGGATTTTATTAAAAATTATAAAAAGTGTAAATGAATATCGCAGAAAACTCTTGCCTGATAGGAAAAAACTGAAATGATATTTAAATTCAGGACGAAAAATACTTCTAAAATCTCATATTTTTATTCTTGTGAAAGAAAAAAGTTCATTTTTGTCAACCAGTGTTATCAGAGGATTGGAGGAAGATCAATGGATTGACAGAGAGGAATGGCGTTTGGTCTCCGGAAGATGGCGGCAGCTGTCATGATACCGGATGATTTTGATTTTAATTTCATTCTGGTCAGTTTTTTCCTCCCATAACTCTTTATTTGATATTATTTCTGGCCATTTTATTCTTAATATTTTCTTTACCCAGGATACACACTACTAGATCATAATAAAAATATCTTAGAAGAATTACACATGGAACCTTTGGAAAACAAAATTTCTGATTATAAATCAAGATGTATGCAACATGTTCATCGAATGGAAGATCACAGGACACCCAAACAAATGTAAAGCTATCAACCTGCAGGAAGAAGAAGACCTGGACGTTCACTCAAAAGACTTTTGGGTGGTGTTTCTATTGAAGCCGAAACAGGTCAACGAATGGCCTAAATTCGTGAATGCACTATGATGATGATTTTCTTTAGGCATCACCTGCAATTTATTTTCTATAATTTTACTAGTTTTCCAGGTTCTACAAGTATATAATAGCACAGTAATTAGAATCAGATATATTTTTTTTATTTGGTTTACCGTTTACCCCTCTTCACAACTCTCTCTCCTTAACAAAAATATATATGAAGTAAGGACTAAAAATAATCACTTTTTTTAGAAAACATAAATATTTAGAGTACATACCTATTTATACGACAACAGCAGTTTCAGTAATATAAATGCAAATGTATTAACAGTTAATATAACAGGTGTTAAGTTGGAAGCTAGAATTGAACTAGTTAGAAACGCACGTAACTTCAATATATAGGTTCCCCAACAATGTTTGATGTTCCAATAAACATGTTGTTAAGCAGAAGGAAATCATGTCATCATTTCAATTCCTGTCTGTCACATTTACTTAGAAACTCAAATAATTGTCATCCATTTCATAATCCAAACTCAACAATGCATCTTTTCTAATCATGGACCTTGAATTCGACTCTAAAAATTATCGATTTAAGACATTTTATAATGGAAATGGACAGTTAATAATAAATGATGAAATTTCTGAAGAAATGGGAGAATTCAAATACCTTACTTACTTACTCACTGGCGGTATCGAATCCGTAGGTTCATGGCCGCGCAGTAAGCTCTCCGTACATCCCTATCCTGAGCTAATGTTTTCCAATCGTTTCCTGTATAATCTATTTCCCTCAAATCATAGTTAATGTTATTCTCCCACCTCATTCTTGGTCTACCAACTGGGCGTTTTCCCTCTGGCTTTCCTATAAGAAGCTTCCATGCATGTCTTTCATTTCCCATACGCGCACCATGTCCTGCCCATCGCAGTCTACGAGACTTAACTGTTCTTATTATATCTGGCGTCCAATAAAGACCATGTAGTTCATTGTTATGTAAATCTATTCCATTCACCTGTCTGTTCATCTCTCTTTGGTCCAAAAATTTTCCTAAGAACTTTATTCCCAAATACTTGTAATCTCCTTTCCTCCCTTAAAGTAAGAGTCCATGTTTCGCACCCATATAATATAACTGGTAGAATAATAGTTATATATATTTTTTCAGTTTAACGTTTTTTGAAAGGAGTTGGGACATCAAAAGTCTCTGCAATGCATAATAGCACGCATTTCCAGAATTGAGCCTATGTTTAATTTCTTTGTGCATCTCATTCCTATTTGTGAATATTGTTCCTAGGTATTTGAATTCAGCCACTTCCTCAAAATTTCCCTCATTTGTCATTAGCTGTCCATTTCCATTATATAATGTATTTTTACGTGTGATCATATATTTAGTTTTATTGATATTTACTTCCAGTCCTAATTTCTTCAATAGTGTGTGCGTGTTGTCCTTTAGTATCTCCTCGCTATCGGCCAATAGTACTACATAATTCAAATACCTAGGAACAATAATTGAAATAGGAATTAGGAGGAGAAAGAAGTGAAACACAGATAAACGCTGGAAACGAATGATATTAAGCTTTAAGGGAACACTCATCATCCTAACCTCTCTCAAAAAATGTTAAATTAAAAATATATAAAATGGTTATTCTTTATAATTACATCATATGGATGCAAAACATGGTCTCCGTAAAAGAGGAGAAAAATTACGAGTATTTAAAAATAAAATTTTCAGGAAAAAATTTGCATTAAACGTGGACGAAACAGAGGGGTGAAGGAGAAGAAGAGAAGAAGAAAACTAAAATAGCTCTGAAATAAACATGCTGGGAAAACCAGGAGTCATAAGAACAGTTTTAAGTCTCGTAGACTGGACTGGGTAGTACATTTGTGGCACGAAGCGAGGATTAGAGAAGATGGAAATTCTTATAGAAAAACCGGAGGGAAAACACCCAATAGGTAGACCTAGAAATAAGTGATAGCATAACAGTATTTGAGACGAGGTGAAGTATACAGGAAATAGGTGGATGTGGAAAAATGGTGGGAGAGACTAGAAAACCATTTTACGGTCACCGACAGACGACAGACAGACAGACAGACACAGACACAGACACACACACAGACACACACACGACACAGACACAGACACAGACACAGACACAGACACAGACACAGACACAGACACAGACCCACACACACACACACACACACACACACACACACCACACCACACACACACACACACACACACACACACACACACCACACACACACACACACACCACACACACACACACACACACCCACACACACACAACACACACACACACACACACACCACACACCACACACACACACACACACACACACACACACACACACACACACACACACACACACACACACACACACACACACACCACACACACACACACACACACACACACACACACACACACACACACACACACACACACACACACACACCACACACACACACACACACACACACACACACACACACACACACACACACACACACACACACACACACACACACACACACACACACACACACACACACACACACACACACACCCACACCACACACACACACACACACACACACACACACACACACATATATATATTGTTATTGTAATTTTGTAATTTTCGTTATCTACAAAGTAGGATTCAATGAAGATCTGTAAAAAATGTTCGACATATTTTTCATGAGAACAACCTCAAGAGCTACATTCTTTCAGAATTCGCTAAAAGGGAATTTTAGATTAAAAAAGAAGGGAAATGTACCACTGAGAAAAAAATTGTGAAGACAATTGAGGCATTGGCATGAGAAAGGTAGTAGGCTAAGTAATAAAAAGAAAAATTTTACAGCGAAAAAAAAATTGACACTTTTAAATTTAAATATATTTTGTAAAGCTAAAGTGTCAAAATCATATTAAAATTAATGTTGGGGAATTTTTTTTTTTTTTTTTTTTTTTTGCTTCTCCTGTGAACTTTTTCTTTTTATGACTTACTACCTTTCCCATGTCAATGCCTCAAATATTAAAAAAAAAAAAAATTCAGGTCCAGAAAACACAAAATAGCTACGGTACAAGTGGGTATTAGCTATAAATGCATCAAGTTTATGCGCAATTACATTCTTCCAAGTGGCAAAATGTTTCCATTAATCTTATACATATCGTTGGTTTTTATTTATTCCACAGGAAAAATATACATAAAAACCTAAAATGATAGTTCTACTAATCATGTAGATTAACGCTAATTGGGAGGCATTATGGACATAGGCTCTCCGAAAAACCTAAAATCATAGTTTGTAACGCTAACTAATTGGGAGGCATTATATGGACATGTCCACCGCTGTGGTCTCGAGGTAGCGTGCTGCCTTGTCACGCAGCGGGCCCGGGTTCGATCCCAGTCGGGGCAGTTTTTCTGGGTGAGGTTTTTATCGGGGTTTTTCCTCACCTGTAATACAAATGTCAGGAAAACTTTAAGGCCCAAACGGTCCCCGAAATCATATGGCCATCATCCTTATCATTATCATCATCACCATCATTCTTCACCGGTGTGGAAAGCAACGGGAAGCTACCACACCTACACAATTCCCTAGTAAAGCTGCAAGCATAGCATGAAAATGCTATGATTGCAGTGAAGGACTTGCCTTCGGGCAGAATTACTATGGGTGGATTATTATTATTATTATTACTATTTCTATTATTATAATATATAATGGGTTTAAATCCGGCCGGGTGCATGCATTTTTTTAGATTGGAAAAAACCGAGGGACAATTTATTCCTCCGGGAAAGAGTCTGATTTTCGGGGTTGTAGAATAACCTCATGGCTAAATTAGAGTCTCTGAGTAAAATTTAATCGGCCTTTCCCATCAAGTAATACCTTAGTTGACTACTAGTATCTCTTTGAGATAATGAGCCAACCAATTGCCACTCGCTAACATTTGTAGGGAAATAAACGTTACTATTCTTGGCGCCCCAACTTAAGAAGTGGTTTACAATTCTTCAAATGCCAGAAATGTCATAACGATACCAGGAGGCATTGATAAAAAATAGCGCGGTTAAGTAACTCCTCCCAGCGAACATCGTGAACATGTAGGGATGTAGGCCTACGGGTGTAGACAAACAAAACAAGTGTAAGATTATGTCAAGTGTTAAAGACTTCACCACAGGAAAACTGACTTCCTGAATTCATTTATCACTACCTCTTCAGTTCTATAGACAGACAAGAACGTGAAGAAAGGCACACGATGACGAAATTCTCTACAAAAAGTCATCATTTTAGCACAGGATGAAGAAATACTCGTGGACATCACGTTTTCATGTGATTCACTACTATTATCTCACTGGCACTTAAATAGATTGATCAAGTTATTCTATAAGTTAGAATTTCCATTTACATTAAATATCTTTATTAAATAGGCCTATATGTAGAAAATAACACTAATATACAACTCATTAATAATTTAAGATCTTACTGTGTGATTCAATACGACTTGATTTTATTAAAATTAACTTTATTAATAAATGAGGGAAATTTTGAGGAAGTGGCTGAATTCAAATACCTAGGAACAATAATCACAAATATGAATGAGATGCAAAAAGAAATTAAATATAGGCTCAATTCTGGAAATGCGTGTTATTATGGATTACAGAGACTCCTGTCCCAACTTCTTTCAAAAAACGTTAAACTGAAAATATATAAAACTATTATTCTATCATTTATATGGTTACGAAACACGGACTGTGACTTTAAGGGAGGAAAGGAGATTGCGAGTATTTGAGAATACAGTTCTTAGGAGATTTTTTGGACCAAAGAGAGATGAACAGACAGGTAAATGGAGAAGACTACATAACAATGAACTACATAGTCTTTATAGGAAGCCAGATATAATAGGAACAGTTAAGTCTCGTAGACTGCGATGGGCAGGACATGTGGCACGAATGAGGAATGAAAGACGTGCATAGAAGCTTCTTGTATGTAAACCAGAGGGAAAACGCCCAGTTGGTAGACCAAGAATGAGATGGGAGATTAATATTAACTATGATTTGAGGGAAGTAGATTATACAGGGAATGATTGGAAAACATTAGCTCAGAATAGGGATGTATGGAGAGCTTATGTGCGCGCGGCCATGAACCTACGGGTTCGATAGTGCCAGTGAGTTAGTTTTAATATTTCAAATTGATTAATATGTTAAATATTATTTATTTTTGTATTTATTAAATATAATATATTATTAGATTACTGAATAGAATGAAACTATTTTTCTTATAATATCGTGCCTGCAGGTTTTCATGGCCGCGTAGATGTAAGCTCTCCATACATCCCTGTCCTGAGCAAATGTTTTTGTATTATTCCTTGATCAAAACATATCCTAATATCATGGTTAATGTTATACTTCCATCTCATTTTTGGTCTGCATTCTAGGCGCTTTCCCTCTAGTTTTCCTACAACACATTTTCATCCTTCTTTCATCTCCCATTATTGGCACTTCTAGTGTCCATAGCACTATTTGTACCGCACATGGTTACCAATAATGGACATGTAGCTCATTTATATAGTTTTCTCCATTCACCTGCCTCTTCGTCTCTGATCCAAAATTTTTCCTAAGAACTTTATTCTCAAATAGTCCCTACTCGTAATATTTTCTTCTCTCTTGAAGTAAGATACCATGTTTCGCAATCTTATAATTTATATATAAGCCCATGTTTCCCTTAACAGAGATTTAGGCGCTCTCCCCCATAGAGAAACATTTGAACCATACTAATTTAGTTACACTTGTTTTCATATAGATGTCCTTTTAGTAGTCCGTGGTCAGCGTTCCGCCTCATACTGACATCTAGGAAACCAAGGTAGTACTAGGACCGGAAAATTCGATAAATTTTGCTTAGAAGTCTTCCATCCAAGCTTAAGGATCTTTTACGAGCCTGCAAATTTTCAGACTCGGGACCCACGACTTAAAGTCCCTCCCGGAGGATTTTTCCATCCTAAAAAATCCACCGACCGCGGCCGGGTTTGAACCCGCAACCCTCGGGACCAGAGGCAAGGAACATAGCCACTAGTCCACCGCGGCCGATCACAATCTTATAACTAATGCAATTATTTAATATATACGCTACAAGCGGAAAGTTTGCGGGTTCGAGTCCCGATGGATTCACTATTTTTAAATTGGCCTAAACCTTCTGATAACATTATTGCCCTGGAGAGACTCAGCCTCTAACGGAAATGAGTACTAGACTTACTTTTAGGAGTAAAGACGGCAGTCACGTCGGACCGACTGTTCGTTCCGTTTGTCTAGAAAAATGGAAACTTTAACCTCCTACTATTCCAAGGGCCTCCTCCAATGGCCTTGTAGTGGGACGGATAATAGTGTAGCTTGGGTTTCCAGTACTAGCAATAGCAATATTTTATTCAACGACGCTCTTTAACAACTCAGGTTATTAACATGACAACTCAAATCTGTTTGTCAAAGGGCTGACATTTTGCTTAGAGGTATTTTATTTCAGACTTAAGGTTCTTTTACTTGCTGTTCATAAGGTAGAATTTTATTTAACGTTATTCTATATTAATTCAGATCGCGGGTCCAAAGCCGACCAGAGTCTACTAATTTGTATTAGGGTAAAAATCCTCAACATGGTTTTCTTAGAATGGAAGTAAAATCGTGGATCTTACATCCACATCATTTAAAAGAATCTCAACTCTCTAAAAATTATCAACCCTTTCACACCCAGGTTTCAATTCTGATGCAATCTTAAATAAAAATACTACCTTCTTACAGCGTGTAAAAAGTACCACAAGCCTGAAATAAGAGCCTCTGAGCTGCATTTTTCGGCCCTTTCAAACTCAGATTAAAATTCCGAGGCTAATGACTCGAGTTGTGAAGAGCGCCGTTCAGTAAAACAACATACTACTGTAACTATATATACATACGTGTTTAGTTTAATTAATTTACGTGCTATACATTTCACGTGCAATTACAATTATAATAATTGCTATTATAGTATATTATTAAAATACGTTAACTTTAACAAGAGAAACTAATTATCATTATAGAAAGTTTCAAGCGAGCACATATATAGGTTATTCATAATGCATAATTTCCTATTGAATCACGTGACACTTAAATTGCGCCATATTTGAAATAATAGTTCTGTGTTTTATGTAAATATTAATAACAATAAATTCAATTAAAATTGATATTTCCATTTCCAATTTTCGCACTTCTAGTAAGAAATATCAACATGTATAAATTAAATATAATAACAATAAATAAATAGAAGAGGTGCATTAAAATATACTGTAATAACAATTTTCGAATTTTAAATTTGAGGTTTGAATTATTGATATCTGTGGATATAAATGTAAAATATTATGTCGTAAATCTTCCAATTGAGTACTTAATTTAAAATTTAAGTAATTGTTTGAAATGATTTCCTATTTCGTTTAATAAAGTACGAGTTTAGTTAAAAGTTTGGAATTTTATAAAATAACAAATTTGACATATATATATTTTTTTAAACACTAATGTAAAAGAAGAAAAATATATAATATATATATTAATTACTTACATGTTTGTGAACAAACACATTTTAATTTTTGTAAGTTTCTGGGTGTGCTACGATGCAATTTAATTTTAGTTACTGCTGGCAGCAGAGTTCTGACTAGGCAAGCCGCCATTGTATCACAAACTGAGAGAAGAGTAACCATAGCAGCATATAAATAAATAAAACGAAGATTGTTTGCCTTCGGCAGAGATGATAACGTTGAAGTATAATTTCCCGGTGATCAGGGAAAATTGAAATCCGCGATAATTTAATCTAAGTCAATGCTTACCTGATTGTGGAATGTGACGTCAAGTTTTCCATACGTGTGCGAGGTTGCGCAAACCGGTTTTTGGACCGATGAACTTACATTATACGTGAGTTGAAATTATTTTTCATCATTGATTCGTGCAGTGGAAGTTTTGAATGTTGGCCAACATGCAACCACATATTACCGCTGGTCACGGCACTGGGGAGACTTAAAGAAAATATACCTTCTAGAATCTAGACAAAAAAAATCTTCATCGATCAGGCCATGAGTTTATCTCATTGTGCACCACAATGTAAATCCGAATTAATTTGTTCCGGGTTCAAATCTCGTTGCCTAACATCCTGACCGATCTGTTTCTTTTGTTTTACTCGATCGTCAAGGCAAATTCTGGGTTGGAATTTCATTACTAGGACACAGTTCATCATTTTCACTATTTCTTAGTATTATTAAATGTAAATAAAAATATAAAGACATGAAATAAATAGATGCAATGCGATCTAGATGTCACGAGCCGTAACCGAGCGATTTAAGACATGATGTCATGGTACAGAGCTACGGGACTTATTCTCGTTCTTACCCCCACGGGGAAAGAAATTTTCTCGTGAAATTTCGGCCGCTATGGGACCAGAACCCATCCAGCATCAATGAGGAATTTGGGTAGCTACTCGTTTCCAGTATCTATCCTCCAACCATAACTTAAATACACGTTCACAACATAGTCTCTTGCTTAATATACCGCAACATAGGACATCACACCACTCCATTTCATATAATTAATATCTTCACTTCTCGCAACTGGAATTCCCTACCACAAGAAATAAGGGGCTGCCGGACATTGGCATCTTTTAAAATAAATCTAAATTTATGTTTGCTCTAACCTCGACTTCATCATTACCCAGCGTAAGGTACATATACTAATTTGTGTTTCTCGTATAATTTATCATATTTATACTATTGTTTTATTATTATTATTATTATTATTATTATTATTATTATTATCATTATCGTAAGTATTAGTATTGTTATTATCGTATAAAATGTTGTTTGTACATGAAATTTACATTACTACAGTTAATATAGGCCTATCTTTAACTCTCTATAATTAGTATAGTGTAGGCCTATATCTATATTGTCAACTTTTTTTTGTAATTGTGCTGGTTGAGTGGAAGAGAAGGCCTTATGACCTTAACTCTGCCAGAATAAATGAAACATTTTATTATTATTATTATTATTATTATTATTATTATTATTATTATTATTATTATTATTATTATTATTAAGTAGCGACTCATGGTTGAAAAATCCAGCTATATCAACGGAGGACCCATGTCACACCTATATTGGCTGGATATTCATATACTACCTCTGTAATTAACACATTAATAGTTATACTCGAACATCCACCAAATACACAAGACATGAGCCCTTGTAACTATAACATTAGCACTATCGAATCCGAACGTTCATGACCGCGTGGACATAAACTCTTCATACATACTCGTACTTATACATTCATATCTTGTGCGCGTTTTATGTGGTATTCATAAATTTGACTACGTTACACCGTCCCTGGAACAATTATTGTGGCTTGGTTAAGATATCGTAGGACTGTCCATTCCCTATCCCTTCTCTATAAAATACTTCACACGTCATCGCCTAATTATTTATGTCGCCGCTTCGTAAGACTGTCCGACACATAATTTAGTCACTCCATCCCATCAGCATATTGTCCTTTATATCCATCCTCATTATGCTGTGTTTTATTCACTATTTTTTACAGTTTCACTTGCCAAAACATGTAATTTCCTTCTGTCCTATGTCAGAGACTGTCAAAATATAACATTGTTAAAAACTAAATCATTATTTAATAACAAACTAACTTATACAACTCACTGATAGTATTCTTTTAACAATTAGCAATTTAAATTATTTATTAAAATAATATTAAAATTAATAAATGGTTTATTTTGTTTATTTTAAATAATGTATAATCGACAAATTAGTTCTGTAGGCCTATATCTCTTAATCTTCTTTGGTTTCTTATGTACAATAGATAAGGACAGTTTACCAAACCATTTATCTTGATTGTACACACATTATTATTAGCTTTAATTTTAATTTTAATTATCATAAGTAATGTCACGAGTGATTTCCAATTCATCGATAAATTAACGAGTCACGAAGTGGCGAGTATATTTATCTAGAGGATTTGGAAATCAAGAGTGACGTTTGTGAGCACTATTTAACGAATAAAATTAAGCTGTTTAATCAAAAACTGGCATTTTAAGATATTTATATATTTAATGAAAGCGGCGATGTTTGAAAACAAATCAGAAATGTGTGGTTATGTTTATTCACTACAACTTGATCATATTATTTGTTGTCAAATAGGATCGCAATATTCTAAGAATACACCCTAGTGGAGAAATAATTAAACACATCAAATTGTCTATTATAACCAACATTATATGTCATTTATTATTTTTTTTAGTAAACATACCAGTAAAATCAATGAATCTGTTCATTATTTGCTACATTCAATGTATTCGTTGGAGAGTCAGTCACTGCAAAATAATACTCTGATCTGTTCAGGATATTAAAAGGAGAAGCTTTCTTTATCACAAAATCAGGAGCTGATAAAGAGAAATCGATAAAGAGCGAGGTGAAACATGACTGTTATTGGTTGTAAAACAAAATTCATTGAAACGTGATTGGTCATTGACTACCATTTGGGGAATGAGTTAAATAGTCATTAACATTATTGTATAAAATATCTTAATCTAACATATATTTTATTGTTCAAATCATTATTTAGTATTTAGTAAAGTAAAAGTAAAGTAAAGTGATCCCACAACAGGCCCGGAGGCCCTTGAGGTAGTAGGAGGTTAAGGCTCCCATTTTTTCTAGACAATCGGCACTTTATGTCAGCCGGGTTGTCAGCCCTGCGTGACGGCCGCCTTTACCCCAGAACAAGCGTCTGGTACTCATTTCAGTTAGAGGCTGAGTCGACTCCAGGGCCATAGTGCCGCCAGAGGGTTTGGGTCAGTTTAAAAATCCTGACCCAACGAGACTTTAACCCTCGACCCTCCGGCTTGTAGCTCAGTGCCTTAACCACTACGCTACGGCGTGCCCCCCATTATTTAGTATTTAATAAAAAAAATATCCACAACTCGTGTCCAACTCAGGGTCGGGTCGAGGAATGAGACTAAATGAAGCCCTATATTTATAGAGGTCTCTGAACGACAAGGGTGTCGGCCAACCACTCCTGCCGCACCGTTACAGAGGCGAATGAATGAAATGAAATGGATGATATTGGTATGGAGAAATTGTGGAATGAAATTTATTGCAGGGGAAAATGCCCAAGCTCCGTTTCGTCCACCACAAAACCCACAAGGAGTGACCGAGACTCGATATCGGTATCCCAGTGGCGAGAGGCGAGCGCCTAACCGCTTGCGCCAACGGAGCCGCCTTTAGTATTTAATATTAGAGTTAATTATGATTGCTATATTGTAATGTAACATATGTTTGTCCTGGTAAGCGGAAGAGAAGACCACATGACCTTAACTCCATCCGAAGAAATAAATAATATCCTGAGTTAATGTTTTCCAATCCTCTCCTTATAATTTTCCTCCCTGAAATCATGGTTAATGTTATTCTCCCACCTCGTTCTTGGTCTACCAATTGGGCACTTTCCCTCTAGTTTTCCCACAAGGAGTTTTTATGCTCCTCTTTCATACTCTATTCATAATATATGTCCTTACCATCAGCCTACAAGTCTTATCTCTTTTTGTACCTTGCAACATGTTGCTCAAAAACTTGTTAACATTGAACTTAAAGGGAAACAGGTTGCATGTTTCATTCACTTAAACAAGTAAGAGAATACTTACTTTCAGAATGTGCTGAAGATGACATGAATCTGAGAAGAAACGCAGTGAAATTGTAATATAGGAATGTGACTCCATTTAAACTTTCTCTTATCGCGGTAATGAGCGCATATTTCTACAGATATTGGAATGTGAGATATTCAAACCTAGTTTAATTTTAGCTGTTCGTTTGATAGTTCTACTATATGAACTGAAAAATCTGTCTAAACGAATTCCTTAGCAAGTCGAATTTATGGCTTTGCTAGTTTGCTTAATGGTCTATATATTTATTTCGTTAACTAAATGGTATGTATCCATATTCGTTCTGAGGGAACAGAAACTGCAGAAGCTAGAGAAATTTTGAAATTTTGGGATCCAGGTAAATCTCCATTCCTAATTGTTTGTCCCTGTCGGAACAAGTTTTCTAGCCGATGATTTTTTCGTGGGTTTTTCCACACCTGTAAGATTAATGTCGGAGACATTAAGGCCCGAATGGTTCCCGAAAATCACTTGGCCATCTAATCATTATTTTCATATTCGCCATTTCCAGTATGAATGTGTGAGTGAATGGTGTGTTTCGTCTTAAATGTTGTGTTGTCTCGGAGGAGGCCCTAGTTTGAGCTAATCATTTATTCGGAGAGGTTCTCCATGACCATGTGTGATAAAAAAGTATGTGAACGATTCTGAGTTTAAAAAATCCCTCTCTCGACAGGCAAATTACTCGGCAAGATGAATTTATGATCTGATTTTGCTGGTTTAAGGAATACCCTATATTATTCGTTTGTTAATTAAATTGTATCGTGTACAATTACATTGCTTCAAAGTAAACATGGCGACTGCTAGAGTTATTTTTTAATTCAGGATTTCAGGTAAACTCCCACTTCTAATGATCGGTTTTCATTGATTTTTGTAGAATATCTTCCTCGTTTTATTTCAATATCGTATACTGAGATTTGTTAAAAAAAAGTAATAAATTGTGACATCTAGAGCGAATTTTAAAATTTTCTTTCCAGGTGAACTCCTACTCCTAATGGTCCGATTTTGCTGGTTAAACGATTCAACTATACTTTTTTTTTTGTAATTGATAGGCTTATATGCCGAGTTTGGTACCGAAAATACAAAAAATCGCTGTTGCTAGTTCGTTAACAGACATACCGGTACAGGATGATTCACGAGTCAAGTTTCGTCTCACTGTATACACACTATTAAACCTTGCATGTACTGAATTGTGCAGTCACGTAAATTGTTAAATATTCTTTCTTCATGCAAGGATTTTTAAAAATATTTTTGTATTAATTAATTTCAGAAATACGACACTCAACAACATTTTTAAATTGAATAGGCTACACTTACTTTATTGCAATAAATCGAATGTACTCATTGTGCGGTTTACAGTTTACTTTGAATTGCTCGGTTATCATTTATTTTTATGGTTGTATGAAATGTTAAAATTTCAGGAGTGGACGCAACTCGCACTACATATGGGCCCCGTACTAATGTGACACTTGTGGTAAAGCAATACTAATCTTCCATGGTAAGCTAAAGAAGACTGTAAAACAGAAGACTTTTAGTCATATGTTGTTTGTTCAATTTCCAAATGCATGAAGAAATTAAACATAGGCTCAATTCTGGAAATGCATGCTATTATGTATTATGTATTACAGTCCCAAATTCTCTAAAAAAAAAAAAAACGTTAAACTGGAAATATATAAACCTGTTATTCTCCCAGTTATATTATATGGATGCGAAACACAGACTCTTACTGCATGGAAGGAGAAAATATTACAGGTATTTGAGAATAAAGTTCTTAGTAAAATATTTGGATCAAAGAGAGATTAGACGGGCGAAAGGAGAAGACTACATAACAATGAGCTACATGATCTTTATAGGAAACCAGATATAATAAAACAGTTAAGTCTCGTAGATTGCGATGGGCAGGGCATGTGGCACGAATGGGGAATGAAAAAGGCGCATAGAGACTTCTTGTAGGAAAACCAGAGGGAAAACGCCTTGGTAGACTAACCACGATTTGAGGGAAGTAGATTATACAGGGGATGATTGGAAAACATTAGCTTAGGATAGGGATGTGTGGAGAGCTTATGTGCGCGCGGCCAGGTTCGATAGTGCAAATTAGTTAGTTAGTTTATTTATTCAATTCATGTTTATATAATCATTTACAAGATTTCTAAGATTACGATTGATGAAACGGCGGCTCCGCGGCGCTAGCGGTTAGACGCTCGCCTCTCACCACTGGGGTCCCGGAGATCGAGTCTCGGTCATTCCGTGTGGGATTCGTGGTGGATGAAATGTAGCTTGGTCAGGTTTTTCTCAGGGTTTTCTCCCGTTTTCCCCTGCCACAAGTGCATTCCACCATTTCTCTATACTTATCTAATCCATTTCATTTAATTTTCGTTCGTTTGCCCCTGTGATGATGCGTTAGGCGTGGTCGGCCGGCACCCTTAACATTCACAGATCTCTATAAATAGAGGCTCATCTCATCCCATCCCTCGACACGAGTTGAGGATATTTATTATTTTAAAATGACCTCCAAATCTAAACGTGAAGTGACGTCATTACGTTGGAGCTATTTTGTTTAGTGCTGCATATTGAATTTTATGCTTAAACACAACTAATCTGTGGTATTACATTGAATGCGCCCGATGTTATGTTAGCAACAGAGCACTCTGGCGTTGGAATTCATAAATAGAAAAAAAATCTTCATTCCATTTTCTACATTAATGCAAGTGATATTGGTGAATGTGACATAGCTTTTTTATTACATTTGGAATACAAAGTTCTTCACTATTGTAAGTAGAAATTAAAGTAATTTATTATTTATTATTCTAGAATCTATATTTGGTAGTTTTTGTTAGTTCTTGTAGACGAATTCTCCGTTGAAACATATACATTCCTTTCTAATTGCTTAGTTGATAGGAAAGAAAATGATTGGAATTTAAGTTATAATGCCTAAATAAAAGTAAATGATTGCATTGTAATAATTATTTTCTACGTTTAAATTACTAAATTTAATAGAATTTAGTGGAAATTTGGTTTATTTGTGTGTTTTTAACGAAATATTTGACAGCCTGGAATATTCTGACCACATTCCATTAGTTTGTGTCAGCTTCCCTGCTGCTATGATTCATTTTAAATAAATGTCATGAAATTATTAATATATACGCAATTTTTACAATAATCTCCAAAACTATTTAATGCCTCTTATTAAACTGTGTATATGACGTAAAATTAAGTATTTTTTATTAGGTTATAATAATAATAATTATAAAATACTTCACTTCATTAATTAAGAGGAACTCAGAATTTTCTTTATAGTGTAATAAATATTGATTTATTCATATCATTGGGAAATAACCCATAAGTTTGAAATAAATTTTGAAATTAGACCCTATTTTGATTAATTGTTTAGCAATATAAACTTCATAGTTAATTTTTTTTATTATAAGTCTATGGTTTGTGGAATTTATAGGTTTAATGCCTAGGCCTATTGTACTGAGAGAAAAATAGTACAGTACATTGGAAGGCAAAAACAGGGTATGGATTTTATAATGTGCAAATTGACAAGATTAGTGTTGAAGGATTGCTAAGATGATTGGTGACAATTACGATGATATTTAAATCCAAATTTAACCCCTGGCACCTCCAGGGGGTAAGAGAGGGTGTCAAGTAAAAATAAAAAAAAGACCATAGTTTTTGTGATAAATAGGGACATTATGTTAAGTCCAAGTTCAGCCCATTAGTATATGGGATGAGAAAGGGTGAAACTTAAAGGTTCAAAATGAACGAGATTAGTGTCAAATCCATAGTTTATTGGAATTACTATGCTGATTGAAATAAATTAGTACTTAGACAACACCTGTTAATCAGCTTGTTTACTAGTATATAATTTGTAAATATAGGCCTATATAGGAGAAATCAATCTTACTGGCCTAGGGGTTGAGTTCCTTATCTTTGGTCCTGAGGGTCGTGGGTTCATACTCAGCCAGGTCATTGGATTTGTAAGAAAGAAAAAATTCAACAGACAAAAACTCCAGGAGGGACTTCAAGTTGTAAATTCTGAGCCTGAAGTTTTTCAGGCTCGTAAAAGAACCTCAAGCCTAAATTAGAGCATTTTAGCAAAATTTTATCAATCTTTCCCATCAATGTAATACCTTAGTTGTTTACTAGGTGTCTCTTTGAGGTGATGAGCTAACCACTTGTCACTTGCTGATATCTGTAAAGAAATAAACAAATATAGTACCTTGATAAGTAATTCCTGCAAAAGGACATTCTTGTTCCATGTGGGGATGTATGGGTATAGACAGACATATATGGGATGAATAAATTAATTTCATTTGTTTTAAAAATGTGGGAGATCAGGATTCTATGTAAGATGATCACATAGATACAATAGAATAAAAAAAAACTAAAATCACACAAATTATAAGTTTGTAAAGAATTACCCCAGCAATGGATTGAACTAGCAATGATGAACAATTCTTAGGTTGTATGTATCTTTACACGTATCATTAGTTACTAAACATATCGATAGTTATCACTTGTTGCCAACTTTTATAATTATTTTCAATGTTTTTGTTTAAATTAACATTTTCCAATTCTGGATTGAATCTAATTTAAGAAAGAAAAATTTACATATCCTGGTTCAAGCATTAATTTTTCTTTATTAAATTAGAATCTATAATTATGTTTTTGCTATACCAAAATGTCTAGATGGGTTTATCGGTGATTTAGTCCAGCGATAACCCACCAAGAGTCAATTTAGCATGCATGTTTACCAGGTGTTTATAATTGATGAAAAGTCAAAATTTCATGCACAAATTTTTATGAATAGATGAATTTGATGCATATATTTTGATGAAAAGGCAATTTTGTGTACATATTTTTATGAATAGACTAGTTTGATGTGGATATTTGTGAAAAGATAATTTGATGCGAATATTACAATGAAAAGGTAATTTTATGGGTATATTTATTGCACATTTCAGGTTTTTTGGCATGGGAATGTTTAATTTCATACGATTCTGTCTCTTCAAATAAAAGTTATTCATGTACTGGCCAAAATTGAGAACATTTCTTCTCCCATATAAAGTTATTATTATTATTATTGTTGTTATTATTATTATTATTATTATTATTATTATTATTATTGTCATGCACTGTAACTGAGCAGTTTTAGGCATGATATCATGATGCATAGCTACGGGTTTTGCATTGATTCGAGTTCCCATTGAGGGAGAAATTTTCTCATGGCATTTCGGCCAGTATGGGACCAGTGCCCACCCAGCATCATGAGAAATTAGGGTAGCTACAATACATTGCCGCTTCATGTTGAGAAAACCATCTATAATAGCTGTGGGACCCGATAGGCTGACAAAATACTATCCTTATGCAGATATTATTAACACATGTGCGAAACCAGATGCTGGCTATTAGGCAAAGGCTTTCTAGGCTTGTCAGGCAATAGAAAAAAAATAGGCCTATAATAATAATAAGTCCACAGCTGTGGTCTCGAGGTAGCGTGCTGCCTTGTCACGCAGCAGGCCCGGGTTCGATCCCGGTCGGGGCAGTTTTTCTGGGTGAGGTTTTTATCAGGGTTTTTTCTCATCTGTAAGACAAATGCCAGGAAAACTTTAAGGCCCAAACAGTCCCCGAAATCATATGGCCAGTCATTATTATCATCATCATCCTTCACCGGTGTGGAAAGCAACGGGAAGCTACCACACCTACAATTCCCTAGTAAAGCTGCAAAGCATAGCATGAAAATGCTATGATTGCAGTGAAAGACCTGCCCTTGGGCAGAATTACTATGGAATAATAATAATAATAATAATAATAATAATTGTTATTATTACTATTAAAAGTGAGATAGCATACAATAATTAGTAGTGGTTTAACTTTCAGTAAAAGTGTTATCAGTGAGGTGAAGGCATTAAATTGGAATTCCTGTATCTGTCAGATAAACACATTGGAATGTGATAACAGTACCTCAATTAGCCTAGTTGTAACATTCCTCTCAACTTCCATCAATAAATTGTTTCAATATCCACAGCAATTTGAACTATGTGACTCCCTAGACTTTATAACCCTAACAATATTACAGTAATTAATTAATTCATGAACAGTTTTACAATGTATTATCACATCTTGTGGCTAATGTTCTACACTCTTTTATTATTTTTTTATCTTCCTATTCTCGGTCTTGTAATTCTTTTTTATTCATCTATCTATCTATCTTCGGGTTTTTACAGCTGCTGCCGTCTTCCCGTGCCAAACCTCCAAAGCCTACGGTCTTGGACATCTTCGATGCTTAGCCCTCTAGCTTGCATTACTGTCTTCATGTTTTCCTTCCATGTTAACCTTGGTCTTCCTCTTTTCTTCTTTCTGTTAGGATGCCATTCATATAGTTGCTTCGGCCATCGCTCATCTTCCATTCTTAAAACATGTCCTAACCACTTTAATTCCTTTTCCTCAATTCTTTCAATTATGCTTTCTTCTGCTTCCATTTAATTCATCACTTTCTTTATTTCCTGCAGCCAAGTATTTTTTTGTCTATATTTGCCTCTTTTTCCAGCTGGAATCCAATCCAAAACTCTTCTTGGTAATCTTTCATTATCCATTCTTTTTTTACATGTCCATACCATTGCAATTGTCTGTATTTTTATAAGAATTATAATTTAATTTTCTTTATTCATATGTTGCCTAATCATTTTGTTTTATATTCCGCCCAATTTAGAATGCCTGGTTGAATGTCATAAGAAATCTATTTCCAATGCTAATAATTTTGACTGCAAGTTTCCAGGTTTCTGCTCCATATGTAGCCAGACTTCAGAATACAGACTGATATATTTATTTATTTTAGTTTCTTTAAAAATATTCTAATTCTATAATATTTCACTAAGCATTCCTGTTGCTGATTTTCCTTTGTTTAACTCTGTGTTTAATATTTTGCCTAGAATTTTTATTAATTTTGATGCCCAAGTATTCAAATTCATTGAATTCCTTTAATTGATTCTTTTCCATCTTACAAAATTAAATCTCTTGTGTTTTCACCCCATTCCATATATAAGCCTTATGTCTTTTCAAAATTAATTCTTAATTCTTAAACATCATTTAATACAGCTATAAATTATGTAGTTACTCCTGCCATTCCCATTCCTTAGAAAAACTACACAATCTTTATGGGAAACCAGATGTAATAAGAAAACTTAAGTCTCGTAGATTGCGATCGGTAGGACATGTGGCACGTATGTAGAATGAAAGAGGGATATGGAAATTTCTTCTAAGAACTACAGAGGGAACGCCAAAAATGAGATGTGCGGAATGATTTAAGGGGGTGAATTATATACACGTGTATGTGTGGGCGTTAACGCTCTGACGGCCACAATTTTTGTTTAATCGAAACCAGACTTGGTATTATCAACTCACTGTGATTGTTGTCCATTTATATAAAAGCGGGTGCCGCGCAACAATGCTGTATGTATTATTATAGTGGCGGTGATCGGCATCTTTGTATTTAATTATATCTAAGAGCTGCTGGGAAAAAAGCGAGCCGCTGGACAACTACCATAATGAGGCGAAATATATAGCATTTGATTAGAAAAAGTTCGTTAACCAGTAAAATCGGATCATTGATGTAGGATAAACATTTTAAAATCGCCCTAGCGTTCGCAATTTTCAGCATTTCACAAACACACCGAGGAAGATATTCTCCAGAAATAGAGACATTCGATCGTTAGAAGTGGGGGTTTTCCTGAAACCCAAATTTGAAAATAGACTCTAGGAACCGCCATATTTGTTTCGTCGCAATGTATACCATACAATTTAATAAGTCTAAACCATTTACTCGTCTCGAGGGATGAAATGAGACGATGTTCCTAATATTGAAATTCTGTGATATACACGGATGTCGTCTGACCAATCCGTTGTAGAAGTAGAAGAAATGAAACGAATGACATGAGTATTGGAATGATATGAGAAGTGGTGGAATTAAGTTTTTATCGCGGACCCTATATGGAATGAACGAACGAGACGCGAACTCGGGACAAGAATAACCGCTTCACCACGGAGCTCCCTAATAATAATAATAATAATAATAATAATAATAATAATAATAATAATAATAATAATATTAATAATAATAATAATAGTTGTGGAATGCAGGCTTTCACGGCCGGTAATCATAATGTTAAAATATTCCGGGCTATGTGGCCGTGGTCTATAACTGGTATTTCTTCCAGACGTTGGAGGGCATCTTCAGTAGCGAGTGCTTAAGGTAAGATTACCTAGAAGCACTTGCCACTGAAGATGCCCTCTGCAGTTGAGGGAGAAACGTCCGGAATAAATACCAGTTATAGACCACGCCACATAGCCCGGAATATTTTAATAATAATAATAATAATAATAATAATAATCAGTATAAGCCGATATAGTATGTTGGTATTGGTGGATTTATTAGTGGTTATCATATTCGCTTCTGATTCCGAGGTTCCCGGGTTCAAATCCGACTGGAATTGGTGAATTTTTAAGGGCTATATCTTTGAGTATAGCTTCCTGGGATTATAAATAAAGTCATAGGTCCCGTTTATGTAGATTTACGACACGTAAAAGAACATCTAGCCAGAAGAAAGAGGCATCTGAGCAAAATTTGTTGGTCTTTCACTTGTAGATTTGAATTACGATGCTAATTACTTGAGATGTTACAGATCGTCGTTAAATAGAATATAGCTGACTTGTACGGGAGTTCAGTTGGGTTATAGAAGTTATGGCCTTGTGACGTAATGCACGTGGAATGTCAGCGTTACGAAATAGTTGCAGATTCAGTCTCAAGTCAACTTGTTTTGGCGGCTTCAATGGGATGACGTCTTCAAGGTCGTGCCCTCACATTCTGGTAAATGCCTGGGCACAATAATAATAATAATAATAATAATAATAATAATAATAATAATAATAATAATAATAATAATAATAATAATAATAATAATATTATTATTGAGAATTTTTTCAACACTACAGTAGTTTTATCCTTCAACCCAAAATAATTTTATTCTTCCAAAAATTCCTGTCTTGCGCATCTTCTTCCGTCAGTTTCATTCTAGTATTCGTACTACATCTGATTCCATCCATCCATTGTTCCTGTGGTTTTCTTCTGCCTTCAGCATTCCATTCTAAAATAATTTTCGGAATTATGTCTTTTTCCATTCTTTTAACGTGCCCAAATCATCTCAATTTACGTTCTTCAATTACGCCAAGAACATTCTTGTCTAATTCTTTGTTTTCCTATTTTATCCTTTCTTGATTTTCTTGCCGCTCTACGCCTATAGTCCGTTAAAGTAGCCAATAATTTACTTGGGTATGACCTGTCTAATGAAAAAGTTTCAGTTCCGTATAACATAACACTTTGAACTAATTAATTATGAATGATTCTTTTTGTATTACTTACAATGTTTTGCTGCAAAGAACTGAATTCAGCAACCCGATTATTTTTCTACTTTACCTATTCTTTTTTTCGATTTTTGTTCAGTCTTCAAATTTTCATCATTTTCTATCTTCAATGTTGAAGATTCAGTTTTCTTAAAAAATAATAATGTTGATATTGATATTATAACTTTTATTATATTATTATTATTATTATATTATTATTATTATTATTATTATTATTATTATTATTATTATTATTATTAATGGGAAGAGAGATCTTTGAAGTTCGAAGAAATGACCAGCTCATCTGAGGCATAACAGGCCAGAAAGCCTAATCCTTGATAGAATTTTATCATCATCATCTTGAGGGAAGACATTTTCTCATGGAATTCCAGCCAGTATGAGACCAGTGCCCACCCAGTATCGTGAGGCATTTGGGTAGCTGCAATAAGTATCGGCTCCAGGTTGGAAAAACCAACTATAACTGCTGAGGGACCCAACATGCTGATCATATGTCACTCCTACACTGGCTGGATGATCTTCTACCTCTGTGATTAACATATGTGGGCGTGAGGCGAGCAAGCAGCTCGTAGGCCAAAGGCCTTCTAGGCCTGTCACACCATGGAGTTTATTATTACATTATTAATATTACTATCTTCTTCTTCTTCCTTCCAAGTATTAGGCCAAGGCCTGTTACAATCCTATAGAAAATTTTCCCTCTAGTGTTTCATAGGACAGCCCAGAGGTCTTCGTCCTCTTGGTATATAATTATAAACAGCTTTGGGGATCCGATTTGAACTCATTCTTTCAAGAAGGTGTTTCCAATTTAGTTGGTACTGTTTAATATATTCCAAAATTGGCGTAGTCTTCAATTCTTTTAAGATATCGGTGTTCCTTTTCCGATCCAGTCTGGTGTAACCCGCTGTTCTGCGCATGAATCTCATTTCACATTATTATTACTATTAATAATATTATTATTACTATTATTGTAATTATTACTATTATTATTTATTAATATTATTATTATAAGTACGTCCACCGCTGTGGTCTCGAGGTAGAGTGCTGCCTTGTCACGCAGCGGGCCCGGGTTCGATCCCCGGTCGGGGCAGTTTTTCTGGGTGAGGTTTTTATCGGGGTTTTTCCTCACCTGTAAGGCAAATGTCAGGAAAATTTTAAGGCCCAAACGGTCCCCGAAATCATATGGCCATCATCATCATCGCCCTTATCATTATCATCATCATCATCATATTATTATTATTATTATTATATTATTATTATTATTATTATTATTATTATTATTATTCATCTTGCAGTCTGAGTTTTTGACTACAGTTGACTAGGTTTTGGATTCTATTCCTGCTCAGAGCGAGGAAATTTTCCTTAAAGGGAATTATTCTTGCAATTAATAATTGAGGTAGAATTTAACACCTCACCTCATAAATTGTAGCTTTCTAGAAGACATGTTTCAATACTTCTGCATATCATCTTCAGGTCCACATAACTCTTAAGATGATACTTAGAAGTATTGAAACATTCTTCGATAAACCTACAATTATGATGAGGTGAGGTGTTAAATAAAAGAAAGATCAAGTAATTGCACTACAGGCCTCAGGAGGCCCTTGGGGTAGGGGGGATTAAGGCTCCCACATTTTCTGGACAATCGACACTTGATGTCAGCCAGGTTGACAGCCCTGTCGTGACGGCCGCCTTTACTCCCAGAAGAAACGTCTGGTACTCATTTCAGGTCGAGGCTGAGTTGACCCCAGAGCCATAGTGCCACCAGAAGGTTTGGATCAGTTTAAAAATCGTGACCCCACTGGGACTCGAACCCTCGACCTTTCCTGCTTGTAGCGCAGTGCCTTAATCACTATGCTACGGCGTGCCCCCAAGGTGTTAAATACTAACTCAATTATTAACTAACTGACTAACTCATGGCTCTATCAAATCCATAACTTCATGGCTGCGCAGAAATAAACTCTCCATACATCCCTATCCTAAGCTAATGTTTTCCAATCATCCCCTGTATAATCTATCTCCCTCAAATCATGGTTTGTGTTATTCTCCCATCTCATTCTTGATCTACCAACTGGGTGTTTTCCCTCTGGTTTTCCTATAAGAAACTTCCATGCCCCTCTTTCATTCCCAATTTGTGCTACATGTCCTCCCATCACAGGCTACGAGACTTAACTGTTATTATATCTGGCTTCCTATCAAGACCATTTAGCTCACTGTTATGTAGTTTTTTCCATTCACCTGTCTGTTCACCTCTCTTTGGTCCAAAAATTTTTCTAAGAACATTTTTCTCAAATACTCAATCATTAATTAAAATAAACCTCATAGTGTCACTTCCTTTAAATATTAATAAGAACTAGTGGTCGCCCAGCAGTTGAAATTCGACCATCATTCATTAATTGTTTAAGTTTGTTACAAATATGTCATTATACATTAATTTTCGATTTATTTTAAAAATACGAATGATAGGAAATATGTGGTTATAGCTTGGCTAAGCCATATTTAAAAAACAATAACACATCATTTATTGGTATACTATTTATACTATTTACATTTGCATTTGGCCTATTATTATGTGTACAGGAATATATATATTCCTACTCTTTGTCTCTCACAACCAACCCATCAATGTTCTATGTCGAGGCATAATAGAAGTAGGTGCAAATATGTAAATGTAAAAAAAATATAATGAAATTACTGAAACCAAGTTTAGACAGGGTTTAATTTAAATTTAAATAATAAAATGTACTCACATTTTTAAATCACTAATAATAAATATGCGAAAGTATATCAATTCACGTTGCTGCTGTATGATTTTCTTTTTACAACAATATACTTTCAGCTATGAACGTAAACGAATGAGTACACAAATGAATGAGTAATACACATAAATTCCTTATTAATTAAATAAAAATAAAACGTAGTTTTATTTGATTTTCATATTTATTATATAATTCAGTGACAGCTGTTTCGGTACACTGAATTATATAATAAATATGAAAAATCAAATAAAACTACGTTTTATTTTTATTTAATTAATAAATATGGATTTTCATCAAGTAAACACCAACTCAATTGATTATAAATTCCTTAGACAAAATTATTTTATTTTCGATGTTTTTATTATTAATTTCATACATCTCAATGATGGATAAATCATATTTAAAGAGAAAAATTATACGAAAATAGCCGTACTGGCATTTATAATGTAATGTATAATTCCCAAATATGTCTTCTTAATATAGGAGCCGCCATTTGCAAAGATAGAAGCAAAGGCTTCAAAGCATTTGGTGGGCGGGAATTACAACGTATATAGAGAAAGATTTGCGTTTAGATCGGTACTTGCTCAGGTAGCTCAAATGGTGGAGCACTTGGACTAGAAAACCAAGGGTCCCGGGTTCAAGTCCCGGTCTGAGCGTATAATTTTTCTCTTTAAATATGATTTATTTTATTTTGTTTAATTTAATTTATTTGTAACACATATTATATATAAATGTTATTTTTCTGCATTCCTTCTCTATATGAACTTTAATTATGCCAAATATCACACTCCGTGCATGCAATGTGCTTAAAAAGGGGTGTAAAGATTTTCCTTCACATATTAATATATAGATTATTATTGTGCTTGTCCATAGTTTGGAATTTAGGTTAAGTTTAGGTTTAAGAACTCTCCTGGTGCTTTGTTATTTATGGCCCATCATGGGAGCAACAAAACTCTGCCTTTCATGTGCCATAACCTTTCAGAAGTGGCTTGCAATTCTGCTAATACCAGAAGTGTCGTAAGACAATTTGGTGACATTGAAAAAAAATTAATATTGTTAATATTTATTGTTTGTGTGTTACAGATGCTGGTATACATAACAGTGTAAGAATAGAATCAGAGAGACGTGTATTGAATTGAATTGCTAGTTTTGTGTTAAACTTGTTAAATTCAAAAGATGAGCTCCATTCAACAGAGTTGTTACATCCCCTTCACTAACAGTGCACAGCGCGCCCAGCTTCAAGGTCACATCTCATTTATATCTAACTAACTATATGACTTATGTAATCTGTATGTTCAATACCACATTCACTAAGTCCTTCCATTGGTCCTTATCTATAACATCCTTCTGAATATTATTCTCACACCTACCTCTAGGCCTTCCTAATGGCCATTTCTGCAATTTATTGACTGACTCACTAACTCTCTGACTTATGTAACCAATAGGTTCAATGACACATTCATTAAGGAACCTCATCTGATTCCTATGTTCAGCAAACTTAATATATTTATGTACGATTTTATCGCTCATCTCACGTTTTTCTTCTTCTAAAATAGTTTCAGAACTATCTTCTGTTCCATCGTTAATATTTTATGACCGAGGGAGCAAAAGATGGCTCTCCAAGATGACAAAATAATGGTTGTGAAATACTGATGATGGAACAGAAGATAGTTCTGAAACTAGTTTAAGGAGAAGAAAAATATGAGGTGAGGATAAAATTGTCTTCTTCTTCTTTGGCTTTCCCCCACTTATAGGTTTGCCATCTTCAGTTTCCATTTATCTCTATCATTCCAATCTCCCTCTTCCAAATTCCTATCATCCATTATAGTTCTGACGTAGGTTTTCCATTTCCATCCTGGTCTGCCACGTTTATTTCTTCCAGGGGGTGACCATTAGTATATATTTTTTGGCCATCTTTCATTTTCCATTCTTTGTACATGGCCATACCATTTAAGCGTTTGATTTTCAATCCTCTTAACAACCGATGTGGTGACATTCATTTCTCTCCAAAGGAATTTATTTCTTATTTTATCCTGTCTTGTTTTTTGGAGGCTTCTTCTAAAATAATCAAATTCAACTGTTCTAATTTTATTCTTTTGTAATTCCGGCAAAGACCAGATAAAATTGTACAAAATAAATAATACCTTATAGTCTTTAATTCCTAAAAAAAAAGTAAACTTAATATAGTTCATATATCCAATATCAAGTTCCTTAAGATCCATTGGAATATCATCCTTCCATGAATATGCCTTCCTAATAGTTGTTTAGCTAACCCATTCATTCCCTCACTCACTCACTCACTCATTCTGTGACTTATGGAGCATGCAGGTTCAGTTCACCTTCACTAGGTACCTCTAATAGTTTCTATCCTCAGCTAACTGAATACGGTTCATATCTCTGATATCCAGTTTCATAACATCCATCCAAATATTTTCCTACTTATTTTTTCTTTCAAGGGGTACAGGGTAATTTCAAATAGAGAAAGATTTGTCTCTCTTCCTGGATTGACTAAGTAGCACAATGGTTTAGTACACAAGCATGAAAAGTTGAAGATAATGGGTTCAAATCCCATGAATATTGGGAGTTTGAACTTATGTCATAGCTTTAGTTTGTAACTGCAGGACATGTATTCAAATGCTTTTAAGAAATATTTTATACAAATCTAATTTGATTGAGGATGACTGCCACAACTGATACAAATTTTATTACAATTCATCGGAGAACATATTGTTTAAACAACTCACCTCATAGGATTCATGCTTCCATGATATCGCGATTTCAAACACAGTCGTGTTCATCTTCAGCCATAACTCCGACTGACCAATGAAGATGAACACGACTGTGTTTGAAATCACGATATCATGGAAGCATGAATCCTATGAGGTGAGTTGTTTAAACAATATGTTCTCCGATGAATTTGAATGATTATACCTCATAATGTTTACTTCCCAACATTAATTTAATACAAATTTTTATTGTTTTAAATATGCATTCAAATGCTAGTTGACTAATAATTGGGTTATTCTGTGCCAGGAGTCCAGCTGTAAATGTTCAAACAGAGAAGAAGGGACTGCTAGCATTATTTTAACCAATATAGTAATGTTGATTTCCGCTATTAAATTGCTGTTTTTTATATGTTCATTCACTCATTACAAAGTCCTTGTATCATATAATATTCTATACTGTTTTTATTTTGTTGGGTGAGAAAATGGGCAAGTTAGTATACACCATATTAGTTTAGAGTTTATTGGAAAAATGTGACACTACTTTAGGATAAGTTAGTTGTTCTGTTTGAACAATGACTAATGCATGTTTTCCTTTGTAAATGCAGCAATTTAGGTTAAAATTACTTCAACTTTAAGGCATTTCTTGCAATTTTTAAAAAAATCAACATATGTATTTTTTTACAGATAATTATTCACATTTTGGAACAATAATTGTGCATTTGACTTTCATAGGGAAAGAATACTATGAGGTTTAATTTAAGAATTAAATTAATGTTTTTATTACCTCACCTCGTATCCTTTTTCTTCTATACTGCAGTTTCGGAGCTTATCTCCATCATCAGTAGCCTCTGGTCGACCGGTGTTATGTCGTTTCTTGGCGGTTTTCTTCTTACTTCTATCAGTGGACCGATGAATTTTGACCTGATCCAGAGGTTCATTGGTCCACCGATAGAAGTAAGAAAAAAACCGCCAAGAAACGACATAACACCAGTTGACCAGAGGCTACTGATGATGGAGATAAGCTCCGAAACTGCAGTATGGAAGAAAAAAGATATGAAGTGAGGTAATAAAAACATTAATTTAATTCTTCAATAATTTGTGCTTTTTTTTAAAAATTTTAATTTATGTAGATGGACTCCTGGTATAGAATCCTTGCAAGAAAGTGGAGAGTATGGTAATGAATGATACTTAATTGTATTTTGATGTTAGCAGGAGGTGGATTTTCACAGAGTCTAAGTGGCAGTGATACAGACGTATCTACATCGAATGAGAACCTGAGCCACGAGGAACGTTATGTTATAAGGAACACACCTCGTCAGGAGCCTCAGGGTCAAGAGAATCTGAGTTCAAACAGAAGTAGTCTGGATGTGTCGTCTTCTTCATATAACACTCTCATCATACATGGAGCGGGGGATGAGCCCTGGACAGGCAGGTCTGTATTATAAATCAATGGTAAAGAGAAAAATTTTTGCCTGAACCGGGAATCGAACCCCGAACCTTTAGCTTTCCGTGCTAATGCTCTGTCCACTGAACCAATTCAGGTTTCATTCCCATCCAAGCAGAAGTCCTTCCTTTACCTTTCTCTACTGGTCCCACATTCAATTGCAATGAATCATCATTCACTAATACACAATGAATGGCTTCCACCTGAAGAAGACATGAAGGGACTCCACACAGCTATAACATTATTTATTATATTAATATTGAGTAGCTAAAGCTATTACTATGATAGAAATAAGTAAATTAATGAACACATTTAAATTATTGTAAATCAATGGTAGAAGCCATTCATTGTGTATTTGTGAATGATGATTCATTGCAATTGAATGTGGGACCAGTAGAGTAAGGTAAAGGAAGGATTTCTGCTTGGATGGGAATGAAGCCTGAATTAGCTCAGTGGACAGAGCATTAGCACGGAAAGCTAAAGATTCGGGGTTCGATTCCCAGTTCAGGCAAAATTTTTTCTCTTTACATTGATTTACAATAATTTAATTGTGTTCATTAATTTGCTTATTTCTATCATAGTAATAGCTTTAGCTTTTGAATATTAATTTAATAAGGTCTGTATTATATTAGAATCACCACTATACAGGGTTATTTTAAGATTTAAATCAAATTATTTTTATTCATCATCATTCGATATCATGACAGCTCCAGTTGTCTTCCAGAAACATATGTTTTAAGCCACTTGGGGGAGAAATTTTCTCATGGAATTTTGGCCAGTATGGGACTGGTGCCAACCCATCATGAGGAATTTGGGTAGCTGCAACAAGTAGTGACTCCATATTGAGAAAACCAGCTATAACAACTGGTGGACTTGACGTGCTGACCACATGTCGGATTATGTGATTAACATATGTGGATGTGAGACCAGCAGTCAGCTATTACCCAAAGGCCTTCTAGGCTATCACACCATTGAGATTTTTTAACTGTGATACAAATGTCGACCTGAAAGTTTATGGTAGTACATTATTTTTTTTAAGTTCTACAATTTCAAACATAATTTTTCTCTTCAAATATAATAAATAAGTTCTGCCTTCCTCATAATGGTGCTTCCTATTGTATTTTCATAATACAAACCTATACTATCGTAATGTAATTTAAGGAAACTAACCTAAGGTAAATAGTTATTTTAACAATGTGGTAGTTAGACATTTTGCACCCATATTTGAATAGAGGTATTAATTAATAGTGAGTGGAGAACATATTTTTAATGACTCACCTCATATAATTTCAAATTTCTTTGATACCGGCGGTTTCAGACAATATCTTGTCCCTCTTCAGTCATGGCTTCCACTGATGAAATTCTGTGGTTGTTGATTTAGATAAACCATTGGAATTGACAATTTGGGAAATTATATTCATTCAGAAGAATAAATATCGATCTATGAACTTTGATATTCCGGTGGATAAAAATTTAATTACAAAGTTTATAATCCCAACCAAAGATGGCAGCACAAGAGGTGATGTCCGTAGAGAAATCAACAACCACAGAATTTCATCAGTGGAAGCCATGACTGAAGAGGGACAAGATATTGTCTGAAACCGCCGGTATCAAAGAAATTTGAAATTATATGAGGTGAGTTGTTAAAAATATGTTCTCCACTCACTATTAATGATATAACCTCATAATGTTTACTTCACAATATTAATTTAAATAGATATATTAATGTTGTTTTCTAAATGTTTATTTGGTGTAATAGTGGTTTGTAAGGCAAATTTGTGATACATGATGTTGTGAATTGCAGATTGTCTGGTATCAGGGACCTACAGGATGGAGGAACTCCCAGTTACTTGAATAACTATTCAGGTACCGATGGTAAGAACATGGTACCATCACAGAAAATAGGTTCACATTCACCATCACCATCACTAGGTGGAAGTAAAGATCCATCTGCAAGAGCAAGTTTCGATGCTACCTCAAATCGACATTTTGATCCAAGCGTTCGAGAAATCACTGACATTCCTGATGACTATCTCAACCAATCACAGGTATTTAAGAGTTCACTCATACATTTATTTGCTTATTAACTGCTTTAATTTGTAAGTAGCTGATGATGGCTATGTATTTTAATTATTATATTGAATAAGTCCACCTCTGTGGTCTCGAGGTAGCGTGCTGCCTTGTCACGCAGTGGCCCGGGTTCGATTCCTGGTCGGGACAGGCTCCTGGGTGAGGTTTTTTTTGGGGTTTTTCCTCACCTGTAAGACAAATGTCAGGAAGCTTAGGACCCAACGGTCCCCGAAAATCATCTGGCCATCATCATCATCATCCTTCACCGGTGTGGAAAGCGATGGGAAGCTACCACACCTACAATTCCTAGTAAAGCTGCAAAGCATAGCATGAAAATGCTATGGTTGCAGTGAAGGACCTGCCCTTGAGCAGAATTACTATGGATGGATGGATATTGAATAAGATTTTTATGTAAATCAATGGTAAAGAGAAAAATTTTTGCCTGAACCGGGAATTAAACCTAAACCGGAACCTTTAGCTTTCCGTGCTAATGCTCTGTCCACTGAGCTAATCCAGGCTTCATTCCCACTCTACTGTGGGACCAGTAGAGTAAGGTAAAGGAAGGATTTCTGCTTGGATGGGAATGAAGCCTGGATTAGCTCAGTGGACAGAGCATTAGCACGGAAAGTTAAAGGTTCCGGTTCAATTCCCGGTTCAGGCAAAAAGTTTTCTCTTTACCATTCACAGTAGAGTAAGGTAAAGGAAGGATTTCTGCTTGGATGGGAATGAAGCCTGGATTAGCTCAGTGGACAGAGCATTAGCATGGAAAGCTAAAGGTTCCGGTTCAATTCCCGGTTCAGGCAAAAAGTTTTCTCTTTACCATTCACAGTAGAGTAAGGTAAAGGAAGGATTTCTGCTTGGATGGGAATGAAGCCTGGATTAGCTCAGTGGACAGAGCATTAGCACGGAAAGCTAAAAGTTCGGGGTTCGATTTCCGGTTCAGGTAAACATTTTTTTCTTTACCATTGGTTTACAATAATTTAATTGTGTTCATTAATTTACTTATTTCTATCATAGTAATAGCTTTAGCTTCTCAGTATTAATTTAATAAGATTTGTATGATTCGATGGAAGCAATGGATTTGCAGTGGTTTGAATCCCTATGGGAGAAGAAATTTTCTGATGGAATTTCAGCTATTATAGGACCGATGCCCATCCAGCATCATGAGAAATTTGGGTAATTACAATAAATAGTGACTCCAGGTTGAGAAAACCAGCTATAACAGCTGGAAGACCCGTCATACTGAACATATGAAACCCCTACGCTGGCTGGATGATTGTCCACCTCTGTGATCAACACATGAGGGTGTGAGGTTGGCTCGTAAGCCAAGGGCCTTCCAGGCCTGTCGTGCCATAAAGTTATGTTAATGCTCTAGCCTCAATTTTTTTAACCAAACTTAGCATATAACAGGATGGTCAAGGGTTTTTAGTCCCAGTGGGGTCAGGAATTTTAAACTAGCCTATACCTTATGGTGGCACCATGACCTTGGTATCAACTTTGGGGCTGATTCATAAAAGTACTACTATTAATAGCTACTTATTAACAGTGTAAAATTTTGATGTTATATTTTAAATTAACACTTTCCCCAGAATTGGTGATTTTTTATTTTAGAAAGAAAAATTAACGCTTGAACCGGAACCTGAACTATGCATTATACTGGTATCATACTGACACGTAGAATCAGAGATCCAGGGTTTGAATCCTGGTTCGAGTACTAATTTTTCTTTCTAAAATAAAAGTGTAAAATTCACTTTTTACTAGTCTGGTAAATTCTGTTTCATAAATAGAAACTTACACTTAAAATAATGTTAAAAATAATCACCTCACCTTATATTTTGTCTCTTTTTTAGACCGGTTTAGGAATAATTATTCCATCATCAGTATTTTTACGACCATTGTTCTGTCATGGTGATGCATAGCTTCTTCTTCCATTTGTTGGTAGACAGATAAACCTCCAAATCAAATCACGTACAAATGATTTGATTTGGAGGTTCACTTGAAGATGCCAATCCTTTAATGTTACCTAACTAATAACTAGGTCTTGGATTTTAGGTTTTATAGAGGGGAAAATCATGAACACATGTTAGAAAACAGTTGAGAATTAAATGTGTAAGATTTAAATTAAAATTCTTCATCCTCATATCCAGTTCTCTGGTTAAACTGGTTTCAAAACTTAGATGGTTTCATCTTCAGTAATAATACAGATGGAGTAAGAAGCAGTTCTCTTGAACAACATAACACCGGTTGAAATATTACTGAAGATGAAATCACCTAGGTTTTGAAACCAGTATAATTATAAGACTGGATATGAGGTGTGGTTTAAAGAATTTTAATTTAAATCTTAAATTAAACCTCATAGTTGCGCCCCGCGATCCTACCTTTTTATTACATTGAGTTTGAAAGTTTTGAGTGACTATATTGACATTCCTTTGCCCAGGCCCATAGAAGGCAAAGATGTTGTTGTTGTTTTCAAATGCTGGGCCTTGGCAATGAAGCCATTAGCGTTCTTGCTCTCCAATATTTCTCTGTGATGGATCCAACAGGTAATACTTCACAGGTTTGTAGATGTTCTTCGTTCATTTCTTCGTCTTTGTTGCATAGAGGACAATTTGGATTCGTGTAGATTCCTATTTTATATAAATGTTTGGCCAAATAGTCATGTTTTGTAAGCAGTCTAAATTTTGCTACTGTAGTTTTACGTGGAATTTCTGGAATAATATCTGGCTTCTTTACTAAAATATTCCATTTTTTGTCTTTGGCTATGTTACATAGGTCTTGGTTTTGTTTGATTTTATATTTGTTTTTAATTATTCTTTTTATGGATGTGAAAGGTAAGCTTTTAGTAGTATTCTGAATTAGATTGGAGCCTTTTTTGACAAGAAAGTCAGCAGTCTCATTTCCAGCAATTCCACAATGTGCAGGTATCCATTGCAATTGAATTCTTTTCTGTAGTTTTTGAAGTTGTCGAATCATTTTATAGCACCCTTTAATTTGTATTGACTTCATTTTGTGTGAATTTATTGCATATATTGCTGCCTTAGAATCAGAGAGTATGACAGCATTTTGAAATTTATTTATTCTGTATAGTAATTGTTGGAGTGAAATATGAATAGCCGTTACTTCCGCATCAAAATTTGTTGTGTGGTATCCGGCTGGTTGATAAAATGAAAATAATGCACATGTAATTCCTGATCCTGAGTTGTTATCAATAGTAGATCCATCTGTGTAGACATGTAACCATTCTTCTGGTGGATATCTCTTATTCACAGCATCTAACGCTAGAGCTTTTAGGGTCGTATGCAAATACATTACTCTCTACTCAAATTACTTCCAATCACTGGTGAGCTGAGATCGAATTAACGGCCGCCTTAACCGGTCATGCATGAATGTTGACGTTTCGTAATATTGGCAACAAATTACGCAGAATTCTCAGCGATAAAACCACTTCCGTTATTTTCGTCTGCTATAGAGGAATGCATTTATGCTTGAATCCCGCAAATAATACCGTATACAAACACGTCTGCAACGCGCAATATTACACCGATTCTCCTGTTCTTCCAGTTGAATTCTTTGGTAGACTCTATCAAATTCCTCTTCTCCGCATATACCGAAAACATGATCGAAGTCTTCAAGGTCCGACATCTTGGATAAGTTTCAAACTACATCGATTACCATCGGTTCCCTTCGGGATTTTTACATAAGTTTATATCTTGAGCTACGATCTTAAGGTACCTTGTCAGGTAGCTTTACAATTATTACCGCGTGAATAGATTTCTGAGTAAGAAAAATGTGTTTGGATAAAACTTTATCAGCAGAGAACGCCTTTTACTGTCTAATGCGTTCAAACATTCGACCCTGCGAAGGCAAAGATTAATCCACCTTTCCTTTGTAATTTACTTAACATACAGTACTGAATGATAAACAGTATTATAATCGTGGAAGCTAGAAGGAAAAAGGGGATTAATTTGGCTTGAGAAAGCTTTAGAATATATTACAATACGAAACATGACTAGTTACACAATTAATATACATATGTTAACTAAAAAAAAGTAACTTTTAATGAGAATCATGAGTCAGATAATTGAAATACAAATAATATAACAAAAATGTATCTTCTAGACCATTGAAAGAAAATATATGAATGAAATAATATAATTGTTTATTTTTTATCATTTCACTCACCTCATACTTCATTATGAAGTATGAGGTGAGTGAAATGATAAAAAATAAACAATATTAAAGAACCTCATAGTGTTATTTCCTATCTACATAACTTAATGAAATAATATAAATTAACAAACTCGGTCATCAATAATTCAAAAGGTCAATAATAATAATGTTTATACATACATACATACACACACACACACACACACACACACACAAAATCCAATCCAGCCGAGGGCTATGGTTCACAGTCCTGATTGCCCTACCCTGGCTTGTGAGACTGAAGAAACCAAAGAGCTCCCTAGAGCTACAGTCGACCTGACCACGACGATCCCAAAGTTGATGATGACCCTGATACTAACTTGCACAGCTTATTTGAGGCTTTCGATAACAAGGGGAAGATGCACAGTCACATGCAGCACATAAAGAAGGAAGGGGGAGGTACGTAGGAGAGAGAACAACGGAGACAGGAATTTGGCACTGTTCTATAACATCACTGTAGAGGGAAGACACGATGACATAGTTGTTACGTACTGAAAAAGTGATTTCGGTACATAGTGATAATTAAATGTATGTTAATTTTCACAGGTACTGAAACACTTAGCAAAAGAAGTAAAAGTTGTGCCATCAAACACATCATCACTGCCGATCGATGAGGGAGAATCGTGCGAGAACTCATGTCTGTCTGAACAGTTGAAACGACTATCGCTGTCTCGCATTGGACCAGGTGGCAGCAGTGAGAAAGATCTGCCTGTAGACTATGAACTACCTACACCGCCCCCTGAGTACCCCAAGTGGTGGGATGTTCATCTCTGCACAGGCTAAAGATGTCACATTGTAATGTGGGCCCTGACAAATTGAGCCTGTCCAGGTCACAGCCTGATCTCTCCCGACTGGGCAGTGCCAAGTCTGTGACTCCTCGAGCCATCACTACTAGCCCCAGGTAACATTATTGTTTTATAAAACTTATTATGAGAAATAATGTTATGAGGCTTTTAAGTTAATAAATAAATAAAAATATATAACTAACTAACTATCTTGGTTCAGTTATAACATGTAGCTATGATTAGGATATACACAATAAATTAAACCGATATCAAATTATGTATGACACCATAAAAAGAACCCTCCGAAATACTCGAAGAGAAACTCAGCTCAGGTTTTATAAAATTATGGCTGTTCCTGTTATTTTATATGAATCTGAATCTTGTACTTACAAAAATATATAGTATATCACACATTCAAGCCACTGAAATGAAATTTTTAAGATCCATGAAAGGATGTACAGTGTACATGCATGGATCAATTAAATAATGAGTCAATAAGAAATGAACTGGAGGTATTTTCAATACTCAATAAACTAAAAGAGCACATATACCGATGGAAAGAACATTTAGACAAAACAATCAACATCTACAGACTGCATGAAAAATCAATCATCTTTGGGATGGCCAACGAAATGATGAACTTGAGACTGGAACAGGTCACATTGACCTAATCCTGGAAAAGAAGAAGAAGAAATAAATAAAATGAGTTGCAATTATCTCACCTCATACACTTCTTCTTCAAAGCACAGGACTGCAGTTTCAGGAATAGTTGTTCCTATCTTCAGCCATTTTATGACTTTTATGAATGAGTTGGAGAAAATGTTTTTAATATCTCACCTCATAAAGTTACATGTTTTCACGATATTGGTTTCAAAAGTATATAATTTTACTTCCATCTTCAGTCAAACTCCAACTGTTGAAATTTTGCCGTTAACACCATCTTCTGAACTCAACTGAGTTTGACTGAAGATGAAGTAAAATTATACTTTTGAAACCGGTATCGTGAAAACATGCAACTTTATGAGATGAGATATTAAAAACATTTTCTCCAGCTCATTCATAAATGTAAATACCTCATAGTGTACCTCCCACCTTGATTTTGATTAAATTTTTATGACTGTTGAATTTTCATCTTCACCTTCATCTTCTAAACTGCCATCTAGCATTTATTTGATGAACTTTGAGATCGGATGGATTTGAATTTTGAAATTCCTAGTGAGAATAGATTTGATCTCAAAGTTCAACAAATTAACATTTAATTATATTTGAGTTGTGTTTTTGACTCAAGTTGAGTCAAAAACACAACTCAAATTGTATAGGTCTTCCTCTGGTATGTTGAACTATATATATATACACACACACACATACTCCTATCTAGTATATATCCTTATGCTGGCTTGTATTAATTAATTAACTAACAATGTTGTTAAGAAGAATATTTTTTATTAATAAAACACATATAAAACTTATAAAACCCTTTTAACACAATATAAATTCACCGATTCTTGAATCCTCTTCAAATTACGTCCACGCCATGTGGAGTGTCCAAGCGGAGAGGACGATAGTGGGAATGAACTGCTTTATCACGCAGTAAGTCCACTCAGCGCATGCTCAGGCATGCCAGAGATATAAATGTGGGTTGGCATTTCTGGACTTCGCAGTAAAACCAGCCGTGACTGTGGCCCTAGAGTAATGAAAATACCAATATAGCCACACTAACATAACTAAATGGAATGTACATATAAAGGGTGAAGTATATTTACGTAACACAAATATAATTAAAATAAACCTCATGGTGGTTAAATATGGAAAATAACATTATAAGGTTCTTAATTTGTAAATTAATTAGTCATATTTTACATCTTACCTCATATTTTATGTTTCTTTAAACATGGGAACTAGTTTTCAAGAGAACCATCTCTTTCATTTACAACCAATATTATGGCTACCGGATTTTCATTGACCTCATCTCGAAGTTCATCAAATCAACACCAGATGGCAATGTTATTGATGGAGATACTTACTTACTTACTTACTTACTTACTCACTGGCACTATCGAACCCGTAGGTTCATGGCCGCGCGGACATAAGCTCTCCATACATCCCTATCCTGAGCTAATGCTTTCCAATCATTCCCTGTATAATCTACTTCCCTCAAATCATAGTTAATGTTGTTCTCCCACCTCATTCTTGGCCTACCAACTGGGCGTTTTCCTTCTGGCTTTCCTACAAGAAGTTTCCATGCACGTCTTTCATTCCCCATACGCGCAACATGTCCTGCCCATCGCAGTCTACGGGACTTAACTGTTCTTATTATATCTGGCTTCCTATAAAGACCATGTAGTTCATTGTTATGTAGTCTTCTCCATTCACCTGTCTGTTCATCTCTCTTTGGTCCAAAAATTTTCCTAAGAACTTTATTCTCAAATACTCGTAATCTCCTTTCCTCCCTTAAAGTAAGAGTCCATGTTTCGCATCCATATAATATAACTGGTAGAATATAATAATAGTTTTATATATTTTCAGTTTAACGTTTTTTGAAAGGAGTTGGGACATCAAAAGTCTCTGCAATGCGTAATAGCATGCATTTCCAGAATTGAGCCTATGTTTAATTTCTTTGTGCATCTCATTCCTATTTGTGATTATTGTTCCTAGGTATTTGAATTCAGCCAATTCCTCAAAATTTCCCTCATTTGTCATTAGCTGTCCATTTCCATTATATAATGTATTTCTACGTGTGACCATATATTTAGTTTTACTGATATTTACTTCCAGTCCTAATTCCTTAGTGTTACTCAATAGTGTGTGCGTGTTGGCCTTTAGTACCTCCTCGCTATCGGCCAATAGTACTACATCATCAGCATAAACTAACAGCTTATTAATACCATTCAGTTGTAAGCCTTCCTCATTCTCTAAAGATTTAATGGCATGCTCTAGTACAAAATTAAATAGTAGAGGAGATAGTGCATCTCCTTGTTTCAACCCATTCTGGATTTCACAAGTGTCTGAAAACTGTTTGCCTACACGCACCCTACTCGTTGAGCCATTTAGACACATTCGTATAAGTCTAACTAACTTTTTGGGAATTCCGAACTCCAGCAGGATACTATATAACTTCTCCCTCTTAATTGAATCATATGCTTTTTTGAAGTCTACATATAGTTGATGTACGGTACCATTATATTCCCATTTCTTTTCTAAAATCTGTCTTATACTAAAAATCTGATCTGTTGTAGACCTGTTTCTTCTAAATGCACATTGATGATCTCCTAGAATGTCATCAATATAGGGAGCAAGTCTGCTTACTAGTATATTTGTTAGAATTTTGTACGAAGTTGAAAGTAATGAGATGCCCCTATAGTTGTTGCAATCAGTTTTATCTCCTTTCTTATAAATTGGTACGATAATTGATTCCTTCCATTCATCTGGAAGAGCTTCTTTTTGCCAAATCATACTAAGCAACCAGCGTATCTTGTCCATCAATTTTTCTCCCCCTGATTTTATCAGTTCTGCTGGGATCTCATCTGAACCTGATGCTTTATACATCTTCAATTTTTCAATTGCCATTTCAACCTCTAATGCACTTGGCTCTGCGATTGATGGAGATTCCAATGAAAATCCGGTAGTCATAATGTCGGTTGAAAATGAGAGGGGTGGTTCTCTTGAAAACTAGTTCCCGTGGTTAAAGAAATATAAAATATGAGGTAAGATGTAAAAAATGACTCATTAATTTATGTATAAACCTCATGGTGTTATTTCCTACATATATTTAATAATTTAAATTAGTACTAGTTTACATGCAACATACTTTTAATTATATAGTGGCTATACTATGGTAATATGAATTAAATAATTATCCTAATTAATGTCATTTCAAAGACTTCAAGTGTATATGGGATGTGCTATATCAGTAACGTTAAAATACAGTTTGTAAAGTGCATGTTTTCTCACCATCTACTAAGTGGATTTATTTCAAATTTTCAGATGATATTCAAGAAATCCTTGTTCATAATTTAATACAGAAATTTCTTACAAGTGATCATTATGTTTTCAGACCAAAAACACATGGAAGGGAGGACTTAGAATCACAAGGAAGAGAAATCTGGCCACCAGCGGAAATGGTAGAAATATTGATGCAGGAGAACAGTTGTCTGAAATCAGAACTTGAAACCTGCTATCAAAAAGTTGCCAAGTCACAGAAGGTAAGTCCAGTTTTAAAATTTATATTACTCACCTGGAGCACTTTATTCTCCCCTATTAAAAAAGAATAAAATAAAAAATAAAAAAAACTGGAAACAGAGAGATGGCTAAATTTCAGTGCAAGCTCTACAACTCTGCACCAAGACTAATGCCTTAAATCACTTGGCTATGTGCAGAACTGAACCCCAGTCTTAATGATCTGATTTTGATACTTTTTTTATTTTGGTTCTGGGGAAAAAAATTGCAGCTGGTGGAGGTGAATCTGGTCATCTAACCTCATAAATATTTGTGTTTCATTTGACATGTTTTGATATGTTGTCCATACAATCATCAGCTTGTCCAGACTGTTGATTTTTATGTTATCAACTCTGGATGTCGACTATTATTTATATATATATGTCTTTGTCATTTTTTGTATCTACTAAGTAGGATCGGTGAGGTTTAAGAGTTCTTCAAAAACATTTTCATAAGAGAATGATCAATAGCTACATTCCTTCACAAATATTTTACTGACGCACAGAGTCGGAGGTTTGCAGTTCGATTCCTAGTTCAAACAATAATTTTTTCATGTTTTTATTACTGAATTACAACGTATATAAGAGAAAAATTTGCATCTAGATCGCAACTCGCCTCGGTAGCTCAGTTGGTAGAGCATTTGGCCCGGCAAGCCAAAGGTCCTGGGTTCGGTCTCGGTCTAGGCGAAAATTTTTCTCTTCAAATATAAATAATTTTTTCAATTAAGTTGGTGTTTACTTGATGAAAATCCATTACTTATTTAATTAAATAAAATACAGTTTTATTTTATTTTCATATTTATTAAGATATAATTTAGTTACAGCTGTTTCAGTACGCTGTGCCGACTACTACTAAATTATATCTTAATAAATATGAAAATCAATTTAATTAAATAAGTATTTTTTTCTTTTAAGATAATTAATTTTTTTCAAGGCTGGAACATGGTAAACTAAATATCACATCAAATTATTTCCCAGCATTTGGATGGATTGCTTGCCCACCTATCAGAATCTGTAAACCTGTCTTTATCACCTTGAGAGTGAAATTCTGATAGAATTGTGTTGTTTCTTCAGTTGGAACAAGAGATTGGGAAAGTGCATCGTGCACATGAAGAACTGGTGCAGTCGTCAGAGAGGAGAGAACGGCTTGAGAGAGCAGCGAGATCCAGGCTACAGTGTGATGTGCGCAGATTGCAGGAGGTGAACAGAGCTCTGCGTGAACAGACGGAGTTGCTGTCAACTCAAATTCTGACTGGACGCACCCAGAGTCAGAGCGAGTTACCTGATATGGCAGCTGAAAACCTGCGCAAGGAGCTTGGCAAACGTGAAATATTTATAGCACAACTCATCACACAGAGTAAGTTCCAGTTCTACCTGCTGGTCATTTTACTATGGTTCAAAACTAATAATAATAATAATAATAATAATAATAATAATAATAATAATAATAATTCTGATTTAAAATTAACGTTGGGAAGTAATATATTTACCAGTTTTTGGGCCACAAAATTCCCTACTGTCACTTCTTGCATTATTTAGCATGTCCTTTTGTTTCCTCCAATAATGCACATTGGATTCGAGAACTCCAAATTTTCTTTCTGCTGCACGATTACTGAAATGTTCCACGAAACTTATCACTTACAATTCATATGATGCTGTGTAATTGTTATTTTTCTTACAATAAAATCAAATGTTTCCTATCTCTTCTCATATAAATCTATTAAGTAGATCGTGATTTTGTAAATATATATCGTACCATAACACATCTTTGCACAACTACAGCATTTGTGAATAAAGATGGCTGCAGTTAGGAGCTTCAATGCAGACGAAATTACGAAATTTTGTTAGATGCAAGAAGTGTCAGGTACTGCTACATTTAAAGGACTGTTTTGAAGCCTATCACACCAAGTTGGACTATTGAAACAGTGAAATAATGTTAGGTTTGTCTCATGACTTACTATGTTAAAGGATTAAATCAGTTAGGTTGAAAATAATTGATAAAATTTGATATAAATAAAAAAAATTAAAAATCTCATCCATTAATTCGTTTCCCCTAAAAAAGTCCCATTCCAAGTGACATAAAATTGCAAAAAAAAAAATTTAGGCTCAATGGGTTAATGTTAATATTATTCGTTTTTAAACATCTTAATGATGGACAAATCATATTAAAAGAAAAATATATGCCTAGACTGGGATTTGAATCCAGGACCTTTGACTCTCTATGTCAATGCTCTTCCATCTGAGCTACCTAGGCCTCTAATCTAAATGCGTATTTTTCTCTTACACATAGTTAATTCCCTAACCCAAAATGCTACGAGCCGTTGCTACGATTTTTGCAAATGGCAGCTTCTTTATTAAGAAGACTTCTTATTGCGAATTTAAACAGTAATGTCTTCTTAATAAAGAAGCTGCCATTTGCAAAAATCGTAGCAACGGCTCATAGCATTTGGGGTTAGGGAATTAACTATGTATAAGAGAAAAATACGCGTTTAGATTGGAGACCTAGGTAGCTCAGATGGAAGAGCATTGACATAGAGAGTCAAAGGGACTGTGTTCAAACCCCAGTCTAGGCATATATTTTTCTTTTCAAATATATCAATGGGTTAATATTATTTTCATTATTGAAATGTTATTATTTTGTTGTTGTAGAATATTATGTTGTGTTATTAATACTGCTTAATGCTGCATTTTTTTATACTTGACCTCGCATATGTCATCATTATAAACAAGTCGAGTGTAATAAACAAGTTGTTTGTGTATATAGATAAGGAGCTGGTAGCTGCAAAGGAGAGACAGGAGATAGAACTGGCTGCACAAAGAGCTACACTGCAGGAACAGAGAACTCATATAGCTATACTAGACACAGCACTTACCAATGCTCAGGGCAATGTTGTCAGGCTCGAAGATGAGGTAATTTACTTCATTCAAGCATTATTTCAGTATATTTAAATTAATATTGGGAATAACTTTGATATTCCAGTGGATAAAAATTTAATTACAAAGTTTATAATCCTAACCAAAGATGGCAGCACAAGAGGTGATGTCCTTAGAGAAATCAAGAACCATAGAATTTCATCAGTGGAAGCCATGACCGAAGAGGGACAAGATATTGTCTGAAACCGCCGGTATCAAAGAAATTTGAAATTATGAGGTGAGTCGTTAAAAATATGTTCTCCACTCACTATTAAATTCATTCAGTAATTGATTTGTTATCTACAATGGCATAGACCAATATTGAGCCTTAGCCTCTCCTTTGTTAAGAGTTACTAGACCAAGTTAATTTAGTTATGCTTATTTGTTCATAGATGTCATGAATGGTATGTGGTTAACATACAGACCCATTGAGACATCTAGCAGGCAACTCAGATATTACTAGGATAATGGGGTTGGTAAATTTTGCTTAAAGACCTTTTTATTCAGGCTTAAGAATCTTTTACAAGCCTGAAAATCTTCAGACTCTGGACCCACGACTTAAAGTTCCTCCTAGAGTACTTGCTTCTTGGATTTTCTGTCCTAAAAAATCCATTAATCCTGGCCGGGTTTGAACCCACAACCTTTGGGACCAGAGGCATGGAGCATAACCTCTAGTCCATTGCGGCTGACTTGGTTAATTTATTATTTTATTTATTTATTTATTCATTGTACAACACTGTGGCCTCTGCAATGTTATTGCCTTGTTGCAGGAGGCCCAGGTTTGATCCTCAGTCAGGACAAGTATTTTGGTTATTATGAGTTAGGTTTTTTTCTGACTCACCTCATATTTATGATTTTCTTGTCGACCCTGGTTTCAGCAATCTCTTGCCATTTTCATTGCTACTCAACTGTTGAATTGGCAGTTAGCTATCTTGTAGGTTGATTTCTGCTCCCTCTGCTGGCTGACAGTTGGGTAGCGTTGAAAATGGCAAGAGATTGCTCTGAAATCAGGGTCTGCAAGAAAATCATAAATATGAGGTGAGTCAGAAAATAAACTTTTTTTTGTCTCAGAAAGAAAAATATGTAGTTCTGATAGTATTTTTTCTCCTGAATTCAAATATGATATCGGTTTTTCTCCATCATGCAAGGTTTCCGAGAGACAGGCATTTATAATTTCAAACACTTTAATATTTTCTATATTCGTAACTACACAATATTCGAACATTCAGACTCACCTAGAAAGTAAGAAATTATGATTTTCTGCTATATTTCACCTGTGGAGCATCCCTCTTGATGGTCCAACAATAATCAGCCAGCATATTAGGATTCCATTTGCCTTGATATCTCTTTCCTATAGCTGAAATCTTCTGATGAAAGTGTTCCCCGTTTTATTTTACAATGGACAAATCAAAGAAAAAAATGTTTATTAAAAAAATAATTAATGAAATCCATTAATTGAAATTGAAATAAAAAGACTGTGGACGATGGAGAAATTCCGAACACATATTTGAAAACTCGATAAAAAAACTGCATTAAGTACAACTATTGGTACTCATGAGACAAAAATCATGTTGACCAGTGTTATTGAACAAGTATTTTGGGTTAGATTTTTTTTTTGGGTTTTCCTTCACCTGTAAGACAAATATCAGGAAACTTTAAGGCTGCAATAGTTTCTGAACACCTTTTGGCCATCATATATCACCATATCACATTGTCTTGTTTATTATGAATGTTTTAGTAAATGATGTGTCTTGTTTTAATTGTTGATGTTGTCTTGAGGTAACATCGAGGTATGTGATCCAGAATTTAAATATTTCCTGAAAAGTCTTAAGCATTTCATGTCCAGTCCACCTCAGTCATGAAGTAGTAACTTCAAGTTCTCTTAATAAATAAGTTGAGTCTGCCATTATTTTACCCCATATTTCGTTGTATCTTGTAATACATGTTTCAAAGCATCTTTAATCCATTGTCAGTTGATAGAGACTCTTACAAGAAACAACAAAATATGTGGTAAGATGATAGTAGACTCTATTAAGTAGAACCTCATAATGTTACTTCTTATTGTATTTTCATAGTTAACTTCTCTTCATTTATTCTTATGTCCCCGTTCTGGAGTTCAAGTTTTGGACAAAAGCCTTTATTTTATTTTTATATATCAAATTTGGGAATTTTTAACATTATGAGGTTCAATTAATAAATATTAAATGAATCGTGATTTCTTCTTACCTCATACTTCAATGTTTTTTTAAACACAGCACTGCAGTATCGGCGACCCATTATCATCATCGTCAGCTGTTTTGACGACTGTCAATTCTTTCTTCTGCCGGTAATCTTCCAAACTGCCATCTGGTGTTCTTTTGAATGAATCATTTTCTAAACTGCCATCTGTTGTATTTTGAAGAACTTTGTAATCAAGCTTGGTTCCTCCGCAATCTCGAAGTTCTTGTGGACGAACCGAGCTTGATTACAAAGTTCTTCAAAAATACAACAGATGGCAGTTTAGAAAATGATTCATTCAAAAGAACACCAGATGGCAGTTTGGATGATTACCGGCAGAAGAAAGAATTGACAGTCGTGAAAACAGCTGACGATGATGATAATGGGTCGCTGATACTGCAGTGCTGTGTTTAAAAAAAAACATAGAAGTATGAGGTAAGAAGAAATCACGATTCATTTAATTTTTATGCCTTTATTTATCTCGGTCATTCCATGTCTCCTCTTCCATATTTCTATCCATTCAAATCCTTTTTTCTCAACATCCTTCTTCCATCTACATTTCAGGTGACCTCTTAGTCTCTTCTTTCGTAACCTAAATTCCAGTGCTTGCTTTGGTACCATTCCATTATTAATTCTTTTAATGTGGGCGTATCACCTTATACTATTATCCTTCATTTCAGCTTGTATTTTATCCAGCTTAAAAACGTCTAACTTTTTCTTTGTTCCTTGAATTGTACTTAAATCCCCCCCTTTTTTTATTAAGTAGTTGAATTCTATAATATTATTTGTTAAAACAGAATGTTGTTATAAATACAAATTTCTATTTAATATTCTTTTTTATTTGTTAATAAGTTTTTGTCCAATGTCACTAAGTTATCTTACATTTCTTGCATTCTCTCCTAGTATTGGTAGAATTGTAACCCACTTCTGAAGTTGGGGCACCTGGAAGGTGGTGTTTTGTTACTCCGATGATTTGACAAGTGATAAATGATAATGAAGCACCAGAGAGAGTCCTTAAATCTAAACTTAACCTACATTTGAGACCATGGCCATCAACATTATTAATTCTATTTAAGAAAAACTTACTGTAGTCTGAGTTGAAATTGAACCTGGGACCTCATGAACTGTAATCAGTTAATGTACATATGTGATATTTGAGTTTGTATTTTTTTTTCTTTGAAACGATCGTCCAACAAAATAAACATATAAGGTAAGAATGTTAAAAAAAATACAAACTCAAATATTAAATTAAACCTCATAATGTAACTTCTTAATGATTTTAAAATACATATGTGATGTTGCAGTGTCGTAAGAAGCAGGTGTACGTAGAGAGAGTGTCGCAGTTACAGAGGGCGCTACAGTCTCTACAGCTGGCGAGTGACAGGAGAGAACAGACTGAGAGGAAGTTGAGGCTACAGCTGGAGAAGGAACTGCGTAATGAGAGAGCACGGGAAGGTGAGGCAGGGCAGGGAGGCAGTGGAGCAAGTGGGTTGCAGAACTGTGAAGATGCAGGAGATACGGCACCTGAACTCAAGAGGAAGCTCAGGGAGAGAGATGAGAAGATAATGCGACTAGAAGGTGACGTCGCCAAGTGGGAACAGAGGTACCTTGAGGAGAGTTCACTCAGGCAGGCGGCAATCGATGCAGCCAGCATCCCCAAGTAAGTTCACTAATTAATTTATGCGTGTGTCTTCCTTTCCTTGCGATTATATATTTAACTTGTGGTGGAGGGGCCTATGTGTTTAAATTACTCCTAGAGCTATCCTGACAGTAGCATTGCTGTCATAAGGATTATCGATACCAGACAGGTCTAAGGCGATAAGTCAAATTAAAAGAGGTATCTTGGATAAGAAACATGGTCTCTTTAAGGGAAGAGAGAAGATTACAAGTTTATAAATGAGTTGGATAAAATGTTACGAAAATACATTAGGAGGTAACATTATGAGGTTCCACTTAATAAATAAGTTTTTACTGCCTTCATCTTACCTCATAATTAGTTGTTTCTCTAATTACACTGGTCAACATGTTTTTGTCTCATGAGTACCAATAGTTGTACTTATGCATTTTTTATTGTGTTTTCAAATATGTATTCGAAATTTCTCCATCACCCATAGTTTCTTTTATTTCAATTTCAATTAATGGATTTAAATAATTATTTTTTTAATAAATGTTTTTTTGCCCATTTGTCTATTGTAAAATAAAACAACTCAGGAGATTTCAGCTATGGAAAAGAGATATCAAGGCAAATGGAATCCTAATATGCTGGCCGATTATTGTTGGACCATCAAGAGGGATGCTCCACAAGCAAAATATTGCAGAAAATCATAATTTCTTACTTTCTAGGTGAGTCCGAATGTTCGAATATTGTGTAGTTACAAATGTAGAAAATATTAAAGTGTTTCAAATTATAAATTCCTGTCTCTCGGAAACCTTGCATGATGGAGAAAAACTGGTATCATATTTGAATTCAGGAGAGAAAAAATAGTATCAGAATCACATATTTTTCTTTCTGAGACAAAAAAAAGCTTCTTTTTTGTTGCTCAGTGTTATCAGGTAAGATGAAGGCAGATGAAACTTTTTTTAAATCTCACCGCACAAAGTTCCATATTTTCACAATATCAGTTTCAAAGGCATTTGCCTCCATCTGCAGTCCAACTCCAACTCCTGCTGTAATTTTGATTAAAAAAGGATTACAAGTATCTGAGAATAAACTTCTTAAGAAAATTTTTCATCTGCCACCTGATGGGCAGATTCTTGCACTTTCTGGGACCTGGGTTGCCATATCTTGGCAAGCCATATGTACTATGTACTGACTACAGTCCCAGTGCTGCCACCTGGTGCCTATTAGCAAAACTGTTTACAAAATTATCTACTCAATTTTACTGCTATCATTATAATTTTATAACGTCGTTGATAAGATTCTTTTAACCAAAGCAATTTCTTCCAGCTTTCCTATTAGCTGTTATGTTATTTTCAATTTTTGCTGTGTATTATTCATCAATTGTTGTGACCGCGATCATTTCCTAGCCGGCAACTGTGTCACTCTGCAGTGTAAAAACATAGATGTTATTAGCCAGTAGTATTTAATTTACTATGCAATGTAAAAACGTTGGTCTCAACCAGATTTATTTTGTAGTCTACAAATCTTTAGAGGATGAAGAAGGCCTACAACTCAATGGTATTAATAAGCTGTTAGTTTATGTTGATGTAGTATTATTGGGTAATAACGAGGAGATACAAAGACCAAAACACACACACTATTGAGTAATATTAAGAAATTGGGACTCGAAGTAAACAGCAATAAAACTTAATATATGGTCACACATAAAAATACATTATATAATGGAAATGGACAGCTAATGACAAATGAGGGAAATTTTGAGGAAGTGGCTGAATTCAAATACCTAGGAACAATAATCACACATAGGTATGAGATGTACAAAGAAATTAAATATAGGCTCAATTCTGGAAATGCGTGCTATTATGCATTACAGAGACTTTTGACATCGCAACTCCTTTAAAAAAATGTTAAACTGAAAATACATAAAACTATTATTCTACCAGTTATAATATATGGATGCGAAACGTGGAATCTTAATTTAAAGGAGGAAAGGAGATTACGAGTATTTGAGAATAAAGTTCTTAGGAAAATTTTTGAACCAAAGAAAGATGAACAGACAGTGAACTACATGGTCTTTATAGGAAGCCAGATATAATAATAACAGTTAAGTCTCGTAGACTGCGATGGGCAGGACATGTGGCACGAATGGGGAATGAAAGACATGCATGGAAGCTTCTTGTAGGAAAACCAGAGGGAAAACACCCAGTTGGTAGACCAAGAATAAGGTGGGAGAATAACATTAATCATGATTCGATGGAAGTAGATTATACAGGGAATGATTGAAAAACATTGGCTCAGGATAGGGATGTATGGATAGCTGATGTCCGTGCCATGATGCACCTACAGGTTCGATAGTGCCAATGAGTTAGTTAGTGTAAAATTTAAGACATGTCATGATTTTCAGATTTCTGAAAAAAAAAGGTCTTACATTCAAGTATATATGATAAAATTGGTTGTTACCAAAGAGGAATGTATCTAAAATATTAATTTTTAAAATTTACTGTGTTAGTAAATGTATGTGTAACAAGATTCATTGATAAATAATATTGTGTTGCAGAGATGCTAAAATAGCTGCTCTTGAAAAAACGAGTCAAGAAACTGAGAAATTGATTGCTGAGGCAAGATCAGAGAAAATCAGACACATGGATGAGGTGCATGCTGCTCAGAAGAAGGTAGCTGACCTTGAATCCAGGTATGTTTGTCTTTTTTTACCAGGTATTGCATGCTTGTGACTTAAAAAGTCCTTCATACAGGAGCAAAATAAGACAAATGGATAAAGTACATGGTGTTCAGAAGGAAAAGGCTGTTTTTGAATCTTAAGTATGTGTGTCATTATCACTAAGTATATTGAAGGTTTGGGATCTAGAAAACTGCATAATGCAGGAATAAAATCAGACACATGGATTAAGTACATTTTGCTCAGACAGTAGCCTTTCTTCAATTTTTGTTGGATTTTATTATTCTATTGAGCCTAAAATGAATTTTATGGTGCAAAAAAAAAATGGAAGAAGAAAATAAATCAGATTTGTAAAGTGTACTTTTAGATTTCTTTATGGCTTTTCTAAGTAGATTTTTCATTGAACGTTCATAGGAAAAAAATCACTATGAGGTTTAATTTAAGATTTAAATTAAAATGCTTCATACCTCACTTCATATCCAGTCTTCTAAGTAGAACATGGTTTCAAAGCATTGGCGGCTTCATCTTCAGCACTTTCTCGTCGACTGATGTTATGTCGATCAAAATAACTACTTCTTCTTCCCTCTGTTGGTGGACCGATAAACCTCTGGATCCAGTCAGAATCTGCGGGAATTTCGAAGTTCATGTTTATCTTTCTTGTTTTTTTAATGTGGATTTTTTCCCAAACTGTGAGTTCTTTTTACTTTTTCTGTCTGTTTAATTAGACTGACTTTTGATTTGATTAGATGTTTTTAGACTAAGCATTAGCACCTTCTGCTGACTTTTCTACTTCACCATTTTTGACATTTTTAAGATGTTCTTTCACCATGTTTTCAAATTTATTTTTATTTTTCCTATGTAAATTTTGTCACAAACCCTGCATTTGATCTGATAAATTTCTGATTTGTTTTCTTCTTCAATTTTCATTTTTTCATTAAACAAATAGAAGAACAAAAATAACTCACGGTTTGGAAAAAAATCCACATAAAAAAGAAAAAAAACTTAAGAACTTTAAAATTCCTGCAGATTCTGACTGAATCCGGAGTTTTATCGGTTCACCAACAGAGGGAAGAAGAAGTCGATTTTTTATGTTCCCGCATATTATCTAGTAAATTCCTGAGTTTTTATCTCTACTCCATGGTGTGATAGGCCTAGAAATCCTTGGCCTACTAAATGGCAACTAGGCTTACAAGCACATAGGCTAATCACAAAGGTGGATGGACAGTCATCCAGCCAGTATAGGTGCAACATGTGGTCAGCATGTTGGGTCTCCCAGCTGTTTTCTCAACCTGGAACTGCTACTTAATGTAGCTATTCAAATTCTTCACTGGGTTGGCAACAGTCCCATATTGACTGAAATTCTATGACAAAATTTCTTACTCCATTAGGACTCAAATCAGTGCATGTCCCATAGTTCTGTTCCAAGACATGTTGCCTTAATCTGCTTGGCTATTGCACAGGCCGATTTTTTTTTATTTACTTGTTAATTAGTTTGGTGTGTCTGAAATTATTTTTGGTGCATGTCTGATATCGAATTTGTCGAACACTTTTTGAAATTTAATAATAATACTACCAAAGGCCATCTATACATGGAAAATTGAAGGAAGGAGCAGAAAAGGAAGACCAAGAACAACCTGGAAGAATCATCATCATCATCATCATCATCATCATCCATGCAAGTATTAGGCCATGTGGCCTATTACGGTCTCAAAAAGGAGTTTTCCATCCAGCGCTTTTTGGACGACCCAGTGATCTTTTGCCTTGGGGGCAGTAACGAAGTATGGCTTTTGGAATTCTATGAGACGGCATTTGTTGAAGATGGGCTTTCCAGTTGTTCTGGTAGTTTTGTATATGGTGAAGAATGGGTTCTACATCCAGTTCTTCCATAATTTCCTTATTTCTTTTATGGTCCCACTTTGTATAGCCTGCTGTACGGCGCATTAATTGCATCTCATTTGCTATTATTTGGCTTTCATTTCTTCTTTGTATTGTCCATGCTTCACTACCATATCTTAATACTGGTCTTGCGAGAACCTTATGAAGCCATAATCTTGTGTTCTTCTGTACTAAAGATGGTTTCATTATACTGTTAATTATCCCCGTTGTCTAATATATCAAAGAAAATCACAAATTCCACAAAAACCTGGAAGAATAACATTCAGAATTCAATGAGGAAATTTGGTGTAATGGATGAAGACACAGAGGACAGAGAATGATGGAGAACTTTAATTAAGGGAAATTTGTGAATGTTTGTTACAAACTGATAGTCTATAAGTCCATAGTCATTTATGTATTTTTTAAAACTATTGTTAATTATTAAGATTGATTGGAGAAAACCCTCAATGATGAGGAAAATTTTCAAAATGAATGAAAATAATAATAATAATAATTGTCATTAACCTGTGGTGGAATTATACAAGAAATTAACATTTTGTTTTTTCTATCTAGAGTGAAGGATTTGGAATCGAAGCTAGCTGAACGTGATGCAATGATCAGAGTTCTTCAGAAACACACGTATGAGAAGGACGTGTCATCGTCTTCATACCAGAGCATGTTGGGACGTTCACCACATCATACTCCTCACCCGAGTCTGCATGGGAATTCTGACCTGGGGACAGTTCTAGGGACATCTGTTTCCAGGGAAGAACTAGGTAATATATCATTATTCTCAAGCCCTCTTAATACCTGTTTTCATAACTGACTGGCTAGTACTTCTTGCATAGAATTAATATAATAATACTAATAAATACTTTGCAGATCCTGTTTCAACAACCGGAGTTTTCTCCACGGTGAGCAGCGTTCTGACAAGCAGTTGTAGTACTGGTATAAGTTCGTATGCTGGCAGTGACTCTGGTGCATACCATCACCCACTAGGTAGCAGCTACAGTGCTAGGAAGTATGGCAGTACAACCAACAAGAGTTTTGATGACACTAAGAAGTCGCTGGATGACCAGCTGAAGGAACTAGATTCACAGTTGGACTCACAACTTCTTAGTAAGGTAGGGACGCGGTCTGATGCTAGTATGAACACAGTGGGTACCACCAGCCTGCCACTGCTCTTGTAGAATGTCTGCTGCTAAAATAATAATAATAATAATAATAATGGGGAGGTCTGAAGCTTGTAGGTGTACTGATTTCAGTTTCCTGATACATTCACAATGGATATAATTTATAATTGAGTTGGATAAAATGTTTTTACATCTCACCTCATGAAGTTCTGTTTTTCATTATACCAGTTTCAAGGCCTTTTCCTTCATCTTCAATCAAACTCTAACATAGGAGGCCTTTAAAACCAGTATCATAATAATACGGAACTTATGAGGTGAGATATAAAAACATTTTATCCAACTCAATTAGATAGTGTTACTTCCCACTGTAATTTTCATTAAAAACGGATATAATAATAATAATGATCATAATGACAGTAGTCATAGAAGTAGAAATTATAATAGTAAAAAAAAATAATATTAAATTATATTAAGAATGAAGCCTTTTGGTCTATTCTACCCCAGGTGAGATGGTCTCCCCATCACTTCTTCAGTCATCCGAAATCTCTTTTCCTATTAGATAAGCAAACAGTGCTTGAGGTATTCTACTTAAATTAATAAATACCTCATAGTGTTAATTCCTAAAAAAGTAATTGTAAAAGGTGCTTGAGGTAGTCTATCTGTGGTATGTGCCCATACCTGTTATCTCTGTAAACTTCAGTGAAGACTGTGATGTTTAATTCTTCTTGGATGTCAAAATTCCATTTGTAATGTAATAATCCATCCATCCATAGTAATTCTGCCCAAAGGCAGGTCCTTCACTGCAATCATAGCATTTTCATGCTATGCTTGCAGCTTTACTAGGGAATTGTAGGTGTGGTAGCTTCCCGTTGCTTTCCACACTGGTGAAGGATGATAATGGTGGTGATGATAAGGATGATGATAGCCATATGATTTCAGGGACCGTGTGGGCCTTAAAGTTTTCCTGACATTCGTCTTACAGGTGAGGAAAAACCCCGATAGAAACCTCACCCAGAAAAACTGCCACGACTGGGGATCGAACCCGGGCCCCCTGCGTGACAAGGCAGCATGCTACCTCGAGACCACAGCAGTGGACAATGTAATAATTATTAAGGTAGAATATTTTTATCACTCACCTCATATTGTTCTTCTTATTTGATTATAAACTAGTTTCGGAACATAGTTTCTGTTCCATCCTCAGTATTGTCACGACCGTTGTTCTGTCGTCTTGAAGAGCTGTCCTTCTCTCCTTCCATTGGCTGACTGAAAAAACCTCGAAACCAGGTCATTCTCACCAGGAATTTCAAAGTTCATTAATTTCTTCTTTTCGCTCTTTTGAATGTAGATCTTTTCCCAAACAGTAAGTTCTTTAGGTTTTTCTATTTGTTTTAATAATTTAGCTTCTTTCTCGATAAGATGTTTTTCAGACCATGCTATATTTATAATCAAATAAGAAGAACAATATGAGGTGAGTGATAAAAATATTCTACCTTAATGAATATACCTCATAGTGAGAATTCCTAAAATAAGTAATTAATGTAATAATAATAATGATAATTAATAAAATGTTAGAATTTTAACGACTCACCTCATAATTGTATGTATGTATGTAGCTAATGCTCTGGAGTTAACAATAAAGTTATTCTCCTTCTTGCTTCCCAATACTTGGATGTCACATCTTGATAATTTTGAAGAGCTACACAATTTGGTAATGTTCTCTGTCCATTTACACACCTTGAGAACATAATATATACTCAGAAGACGTTAATATACCAATTCTATGAAGATGTTTTCCTAAGAAGTCGTATCCTGTAGTATAGCAACAGCAGATTTTCGTGGTAGTTCCAGAATTATAGATGGGTTTTCCAACAGTATTTTTATATTTCTGTTTCACCTCATAATCGTAGATTTCTTGAAGACTGTAGTTTTGATATTCTACGTAACATTATCAATTCCTTTTAATTATTGAATTGGCAGTTGATCCTGTAGGTTGATTTCTGCTCCCTTTGTTGGCTGACTGATGAACTTCCAAATTAAATCTCTTACCCCAGGAATTTCAAAATTCACAATATTCATTTTATTCATCTATTTTTTTGGGAGAAAATTCACATCCACAAAAATAAAAAAAATAGAATAATGAATTTTGAAATTCCCAGGAAAGAGATTTAATTTGGAAGTTCATCAGTTAGCCAATAGAGGGAGCAGAAATCAATCTATAGGATCACCAACTGCCAATTCAATTGTTAGAAGGAATTGCTAATGATACATAGTGTATCAAAACTGTAGCCTTCAAGAAATCTACAATTATGAGGTGAGTCGTTAAAATCCTAACTTTCTATTAATTAAAATAGTGTCATTTCCTTTAAATATTAAGAAATAATAATGATAATGATGATAGTAATAATAATAATAATAATAATAATAATAATAACAATAATAATAATAATAATAACAATAATAATAATAATAGTATCCTTGATTGCAATCATTAACTCTGAGATTGCTGGTTTGAAATCCAGTGAGGATCCATTCCTCATGCCATTAGTAGATATAAACATGTCAGACATTTATACATCAGTAGTGGCAACTGAACAACATGAGTGTAATAACATGAGCATGGTTATATTTAAATTAATGTTGGGAAGTAAACATTATGAGGTTATATCATTAATATTGAGTGGAGAACATATTTTTAATAACTCACCTCATACAGTTTAAATTTCTTTGAGACTATTGGTTTCAAACAATTTTCCATTTGAAACCAATGGTATCAAAGAAATTTAAAATTGTATGAGGTGAGTTATTAAAAATATCATATTTGAAGAGAAAAATTATACGCTCAGACTGGGACTTGAACCAGGGACCCTTGGTTCTCTAGACCAAGTGCTCTACCATCTGAGCTACCTGAGGAAGTAAATCTTTCTCTATATATACATTGTAATTCCCCCCCCCCCACCAAATGCTATGAAGCCTTTGCTTCTATCATTGCAAATAGCAGCTCCTTTATTAAGAAGACATATTTGGAAATTATACATTACATTGTAAATTCCAGTATGGCTTTTTTCAATGTTTTTATTATTAATTTCATACGTCTCAATGATGGATAATTCATATTTGAAGAAAAAAATTGTACGCTCAGGTGGTAGAGCACTTGGTCTAGAGAACCAAGAGTCCTGGTCTGAGCGTATAATTTTTCTCTTCAAATATGATTTATCCATCATTGAGATGTATGAAATTAATAATAAGAACATATTAAAAATATGTTCTCCACTCAATATTAATGAGCATGGTTGTTAATATTACTTGTGTTGTAAACATTTATTTTGGTGTTTTTATTATTTTGTTCCTGAAACATTTACAATAACCTTCCTTTACACATACATAGCTGTGCAGATATATGGACATCAGTGTGTTTTTACTGCTCCTTACCTTTTTTTTTTACATAAAATTTTCAACCCATATTTTGCCATGGGCATATCACGAGATGTTTACATACATTTACATTTTGTCTTGCTGCAATTTGATTGTTCAAGAGTTTATTCTTGAAGTGTGTGAAAGATGTTGCTGATGAAGTTTGTCATTGCGACTGTGTTAATGTGGAGTTTTAGTATCTGGGGCAGTGTTTGGGTTGTTAGAACAGGAGGCCAGTCTCTTGTGTACAATGAACATTCTGTCAGAAGATATATTGCTGTCTGTGGTAGTCTTTCGGGACAGTTACATAGGGGAGACGGTGACTTTTTTTAGTTATAGTAAGGTTTAGAATTAAGTTAAATTTCCTCTGTAAATTCTGTTTTATTATGCATGGTTCTAGCAGGATTATTTTCTTTTCTTTTCTCATTCTCATAAATTCTCAACTAGATTTGAATAAATCACCTCTTTTAAATTTATAATAGAGATTGTTATAAAAAAAATTGTTGCATAGTTACAGTTGTTATGTACTATAATAACAAAATTCATTAATTTGTAATCATATCTGAAGAAGGTACAAAGTACGGAAACAGCCGTTACTAATTTATATTTTAATAAATATGAAAATCACATAAAACTTTAAGTTTTATTTTTATTTAATTAAATAAATTATGGATTATCATTAAGTAAATGCTAATTCAATTGATTAATTAAATAATCAATTGAGTTGGTGTTTACTTAATGAAAATCCATATTTAATTAATTAAATAAAAATAAAACTTACAGTTTTATTTTATTTTTATATTTATTAAGATATAATTCAGTTATAGCTGTTTCAGTACACTGTACCTTCGATGTTTTTATTATTAATTTCATACATCTCAATGATGGATAAATCATATTTAAAGAGAAAAATTATATGCTCAGACCGGGACTTGAACCCAGGACCCTTGGTTTTCTAGTCCAAGTGCTCTACCATTTGAGCTACCTGAGCAAGTACCGATCCCACCTCATTCTTGGTCTACCAACTGGGCGTTTTCCCTCTGGCTTTCCTACAAGAAGCTTCCATGCAAGTCTCCCATTCCCCATACGTGCAACATGTCCTGCCCATCGCAGTCTATGAGACTTAACTGTTCTTATTATATCTGGCTTCCTATAAAGACCATGTAGTTCATTGTTATGTAGTCTTCTCCATTCACCTGTCTGTTCATCTATCTTTGGTCCAAAAATTTTCCTAAGTACTTTATTCTCAAATACTTGTAATCTCCTTCTTAATATAGGAGCCGCCATTTGCAAAGATAGAAGCAAAGGCTTCAAAGCATTTGGTGGGCGGGAATTACAACGTATATAGAGAAAGATTTGCGTTTAGATCGGTACTTGCTCAGGTAGCTCAAATGGTAGAGCACTTGGACTAGAAAACCAAGGGTCCCGGGTTCAAGTCCCGGTCTGAGCGTATAATTTTTCTCTTTAAATATGACACTGTACCTTCTTCAGACATGTTAACAAATTATGAATTGTGTTGTTATAGTACATATTATAGTACAGATTAATTAAATAATTATGATATCATCTTGTGATTAACTTTATATTGAAATTATTTATTAATTTTTCATAATGTTTATTTTCCAAATCTTGTAAATGTAAATATATTTATAGTAAATTCACGTTGGAAGTAAACAGATGTTACGTGACTTCCTGTTCTTCCATTGTTTAAGAACATGAAACACATCTCCATGCACAGTTCATATATTAGTGTTCATTAATATTACAAAATATATGACAAACAGAGCAGAAATATTTTTCTATCTCATGAAATAAGAATGAAAAAACATTGTTTACAGTATCAACACATTTTGAACTTAGTGTAGTATTATTGATATTGAATTTCAGACCAATTTCTTTGGCACAACTTATACAGGGTGGACCGCTCGAATGGACCTAATTTCAATTGCTTGTTACTGGCAAACGGTTGAAGATAGAAACTTAAAACAACGTTCATATTACAGAAAAACTCACCAAGTTTTGATATCCAGATCACCACATCTCTATATGAGCCCCAGCAGTCACTGTGACGATATCAAAGCGATGAACAATTTCTTACCAAGTACGTTGGAGTATGTCTTCTGGAATGTTCTCAATAGCCTCTATGATGCGCTCACGAAGATCACGAAGGTCTTTGACTGGGGTGGTGTAAACTTTATCTTTGACATAGCCCCAGAGAAAGAAATCCAGTGGTGTTAAATCGGGAGATCTCGGGGGCCACGCGATTGGTCCTCCCCTACCAATCCAACGGCCAGGGAAAATGTTGTCCAAAGTCGTACGAACTTCATTGGACCAGTGGGGAGGAGCACCATCTTGCTGGAAAACGATGTTAGGCTGCAGTTGTTCAATTTGTGGAAAGAAGAACTGCTCCAGCATGTCAAGATATGTGGTACCACGAACAGTTTTCTCGGCGAAGAAAAACGGTCCAATGACCTTATTATGTGACAAACTGCACCAAACATTCATCTTCGGACTATCACGAACATGCTCTTGAATAGCGTGAGGATTCTCCGATCCCCAGATCCGCACATTATGCCGGTTTACCTTGCCTGACAAATGGAAAGTGGCTTCGTCTGAGAAGAAAATCTTGGTCATGAAGTCAGGATCAGCGCCGAGACGGTCCAGCATCGTATTGGCGAATTCCACTCGTTTCGGCATGTCATTCGGCTCCAGACGTTGCACTAACTGCACTTTATATGCGTGCAGTTTGAGGCGTTTGTGGACAATCCGTTGTAATGTCGATTTTGGTATTTGAAGTTCCCGCGAAGCTCTTCTTAATGACTTCCGGGGGCTTCGCTCAAATGCGGCTTGAACATTTGCTACCATTTCATCGGATGCTCTGCGACCACCACCATGCTTCTTCAACACAGATCCTGTAGCTAATAATGTATCACGCCACTTCTTTATGCTTCTAGCAGTTGGAGCATCACGGTTAAACACACGCCGGAACTCCCTTTGAACTCTAATGATTGATTTAAACTCCGCATACCACAAAACAGCTTGCGCTTTCATCTGCGGAGTCGCCATTTTCACAAACAATTAAATCTAAGAACGAGAAACGTATCTTTGTGCCATCTACCGACAGGATTCGAAACTTGGTGAGTTTTTCTGTACTATGAACGTTGTTTTAAGTTTCTATCTTCAACCGTTTGCCAGTAACAAGCAATTGAAATTAGGTCCATTCGAGCGGTCCACCCTGTACATTTCAAGAGAATTTGCATTTTAAATATTGTGTCTTAGAGTGCAGAAACGCAGTTTCTGAGCAGCCAGGTTATAATATTACAAGTTTTAGTAAAAATACATTGATGTCTCTATTTTATTTGTTTTAAATTCCAGTACAACATTGTTTTTGTAGTTGTTTTGTTTTGTGTGGCATGAGATCAGGTGGCCATGATGCAGAACCACCCTTATTGTTCGTACATTGTTAACCTAGAAATGTTAATATTTAATAACAGTAATATTATCATTACATAAAATTGAATCTATACAAAAAGAAATAATGGAAATTATACATTGGAAGAATGGCAACCCAATTTAATATTAAAAAAAACTACCCAATTGGTTTGTATATTACAAGAGTAAAAGGAAAAGAAGGAATATGATCCCACTATAGGCCTTAGGGTGTTTTTGGGGTAGTAGATTACCCTTTCTAAACAATTGGCACAAGATGTCAGCCAGTTTGTCAGCTCTGCATTTTGACAGCTTTATTTTATTTATTTCCATATTCTTCCTGTTCATACTTCATCCATCCATCCATTCATTCATTCATTCATTCATTGCTTCTCATTTCTTGTCTTTGGCATTCCATTCTAAGATCATTTTCAGAATTCTTCCTTCCACCATCCTTTTGACAGAATAATAATAATAATAATAATAATAATAATAAAGTCATACCAATAATGAAATTGCTAATAATAAACAATAGTAATAATAACAATTACAATGAAAATAACAATCATGATAATAATGATAGTGATGACAGTCAAAACAACAATGAAAATAATACAAATATTAGTAAAAATAATGGTAACATGCTGCATGAGTGAGTGATAGTAATAACATTACAGTTTACTTGAGTGCACAGCTGCATGTGTGTTAAAACTAACTCCTAACCTCAACGTCACGACGTCTCCTGGACTGGTCCCAAGCGTCTCTTTTGTGTCTGTTTCCTTCTTTTTTCAGCGAGCATTATGCTGTTTTCCAGGATTCGCTAATACAGGCACTTCGCAGAGAAAAGGAAAAATATCCAAACCACTATTGGCGGGTGTAGGCACAACCTCGTCCCATCTATTCGAACCTGGTTTCCTCCAGGGTCTGGTCCCTAACCGCTACGAACAAGGCCGCCCTGAAGAAATCCTCCTACTCGAAAAACAAGGGAGAAGCTCCCAGCAACAACGCATGCAAGAAACTTGCCTCGCCGGAGCATCTACTGGGGTACGAAACCGGTCCGGTAGCCTCCCGCCCAGCTCTCTACCACGCCCACGTCGTACACACAAACCTACTGGGAAGGAACGTCGGCTGGGTGAATATGGCAGGCTAAGCGATGGAGAAGGTAGAAAAACTCCTGCCAATTCAGAAACATCTGAACCTCCAAAAGTGAGATCAAATATACCTCCTCCACGGAAATTGGGGGAATATGGAAGGTTAAGTGATGGAGAGAATAGATTGATTGGCAAAGCTGGGAGTACAACGAGAGTAACGCAAGGAACGAGTCCTAATGGTAAGACGGAAGATCCGAAGATGAGATTGTTTCCACGTACCAGACGTGGTTCGTCGCTGACACGAGAGAGTAAGCCAAGCTCTGCAGATAGCAGTAGTGGCAAGTCAGTTGCTAGTACCGGTAAATATCGCATTCAGTTCTAATTGAAGACTTTATGGCAAAAATGAGATAAGTCACATTGTTTTGCAGAATAATTAAAGACCTCATTTCGACATCTAGGTCTGTCTGTCTGTCTGTCTGTCTAATACCCATACATCCCCATGTGGGACAGATGTAAAATTCTGAGCAGACCAGTCTCATGGTCAGAGCTTCTGACTGTAGCTTTTGAGATTCTGGGTTTAATTTCCACTCAGACCACAGGAACTTTTCCTTATTTCCATGATCTGAAATTTAGGTTAAGTTCAAGTCTAAAGATTCTCCTGGTGCTTTGTAGTCATTTATCACCCATCATATCATTGGGGGCAACATAACTCTGCCTTCCAGGTGCCTCAATCTTAGAAGTTGGTTACAATTCTGCCAGTGCCAGGAAAGAATGTTAGAAATGTCATAAGACAACCTGTTGGCATTGCAATGAAAGAAATTCTGAGTATGACTTCTTTCTGATATGACGTACAGTCATGGCTCCCATATTATAGATTTACGGTATATAAAAGAACCTCAAGTCTGAAATAAGAGGCTGCTGAGCATAATTTGTCAACTACACCCAGATTTGAATTGTGATGCTAATGACACGAGTTGTTAAAGAGCATCATTAAACAAAATACTAATTATCTAAAATTAATTGAATATTTTTTCTTGAAAGAGATAACGTAATTTTCATCCATATCCTCCCTTCATTAGTTTTGATCTTTGTATGCAAAATACAAAATATTCATTGCCATTTTTTTATGTTGTAAAGAATGAGGTCTTGCCTGATATTTCAATGTGGCCAACTCTTGAAATAATAATCATTAATGTTTGTAGGAAGTGACACTATGAGATTTATTTTAATTGATAATAGTTTAGAATTTTAACAACTCACCTTATAATTATAGATTTATCAAGGACACATTTCAATACTAATGCATATTATCTTTAGCTCCATCTAACTTAGTTAGATAATGAGATAAAAACTTAAAATATATACCTTTTTGGCAGGTGCCGCGTTCTCAACTGTGTTAAAATATTATATTTAAAATATTATCTGGAGGCCTTTCGGAAGTTAACTTCCATCATCAGCAGGGTGCGTATCTGCTACTAGTTGTTGTTGGTTAAGACGTTGTAGACTCAATGTGTTAGTTAGATAATATGCAGAAGTCCTCAAGAAATTTACAATTGTGAGGTGAGGTGTTAAATTCTAACTCAATTATCAATCTTGAAATAATACTAATTATTTTTGTAAATAACTGAAAATAGTGATTTTTCTTTGAAAAATGGACAGATATTTACCCATTTTATCCTCCGATGATATGAAATGGTGATTGGGATGAAATGGATCTTGGTAATAAAATTATAGATACTGTCTCATAAGTAATGTAGTGTTTTTAACAAAATTTTGTGTGGAATTTTTTATGACAAGAAATTTAACTACTCTTTCAAAGTAAATACTATCAAATTCTATGATGGATAATCATATTTGAAGAGAAAAATTATACGCTCAGACTGGGGCTTGAACCCAGGACCTTTGGCTTTCTAGGCCAATACTCTACCTGAACAAATTCCAATCTAAATGCAAATTTTTTTCTTATATACACTGTTAATTCTCGTGCAGCTAATGTTATGAAACCTTTGCTTCTATCTTGCAAGTGGCGGCTTCTTTATTAAGAAGACATTTGGGAATTTTACATTACATTATAAAGACAGTACGGCTTCTTTCGATGTTTTTAAAACATTGAAATTCTGTGATCTTGAGCCATACTTCTTCTTCTTTAGCAGGCAACTACAACCTCATTGAAGTTTTGGCCTCCTCAACAATTTTTCTCCACCTGGATCTATTCTGGATACAGACTGGCCAATTTTCATTTCTAATATATCTTTTATAACATCATCCTGCCATCTGTTTTTTGGGCGTCCAGCTGTTCTGGTGCATATTGGTTTCCATTTGTATATTCTTCTTATAAACTTGTCTTCCTGCATTCTATTTATGTGTCCAAACCAGTGCAGTCTTTAAGCTTTAATGTGGTTTATTACATTTTTATTTCATATTAGATGGGAATATAATGGTACTGTACATCAACTATATGTAGACTTCAAAAAAGCATATGATTCAATTAAGAGGGAGAAGTTATATAGTATCCTGCTGGAGTTCGGAATTCCTAAAAAGTTAGTTAGACTTATACGAATGTGTCTGAATGGCACAAAGAGTAGGGTGCGTGTAGGCAAACAGTTTTCGGACACTTTTGAAATCCAGAATGGGTTGAAGCAAGGAGATGCACTATCTCCTCTACTATTTAATTTTGTACTAGAGCATGCCATTAAATCTTTAGAGAATGAGGAAGGCTTACAACTCAATGGTATTAATAAGCTGTTAGTTTATGCTGATGATGTAGTATTGTTGGCCGATAGCGAGGAGATACTAAAGGACAATACGCACACACTGTTGAGTAACACTAAGAAATTAGGATTGGAAGTAAATATCAATAAAACTAAATAAATGGTCACACGTAGAAATTCATTATATAATGGAACTGGACAGCTAATGACAAATGAGGGAAATTTTGAGGAAGTGGCTGAATTCAAATACCTAGGAACAATAATCACAAATAGGAATGAGATGCACAAAGAAATTAAACATACGCTCAATTCTGGAAATGCATGCTATTATGCATTGCAGAGACTCTTGATGTCCCAACACCTTTCAAAAAACGTTAAACTGAAAACATATAAAACTATTATTCTACCAGTTATATTATATGGATGCGAAACATGGACTCTTACTTTAAGGGAGGAAAGGAGATTAAAAGTATTTGAGAATAAAGTACTTAGGAAAATTTTTGGACCAAAGAGAGATGAAGAGACAAGTGAATGGAGAAGACTACATAACAATGAACTACATGGTCTTTATAGGAAGCCAGATATAATAAGAACAGTTAAGTCTCATAGACTGCGATGGGCAGGACATGTTGCATATATGGGGAATGAAAGACTTGCATGGAAGCTTCTTGTAGGAAAGCCAGAGGGAAGACGCCCAGTTGGTAGACCAAGAATGAGGTGGGAAAATAACATTAACTATGATTTGAGGGAAGTAGATTATACAGGGAATGATTGGAAAGCATTAGCTCAGGATAGGGATGTATGGAGAGCGTATGTCCGTGTGGCCATGAACCTACGGGTTTGATAGTGCCAGTGAGTAAGTATTAGATTATCTAATTCAGAGTTCATTCTTATATGCCTTGTGCCATCACTTTCTCTAATTGGTCCAAAAATTCTCCATAAGATCTTCCTTTCAAAGATTAATAGTTTTTGTGTATCAGACTCCTTTAGTACCCATGTTTCACAGCCATAAGTTACAATCAGTCATTACCGTATTATACAGTTTAACTTTAGTTAATCTGGAGACAAGTTTATTTTTGAATAGTATTCTATTTGCATAGTAAGCTTTATTGCTCAAAGGAATTCTTTCACTAATTTCTTCCTCTATATAATTTTTTTCCATGTACAGTTGAACCAAGATATTTATATGATTTTACTTCTTCTATGTTTGTATCATTGATGTTCAGATTACTTATTTTTTTCATTTTGAGCCATATTTCAGTAAGGTTTATTATTCAAAGTTAAAAATGGGAAACACATTATGAGGTTCTTAATTAATAAATTAATGAGTCATTTTTACATCTTACCTCATATTTCATGTTTTTATTAAACACGGTAACTATAGTTTTCAAATGATTTTATAAACAAATCTCAGGTCTGGCTATGGGAAACCCACTTTCACCATTTTTGGCAAATTTATTTATGGGTTATTTAGAATGTCATATCACCAATGCTTATCCCTGGATGTTCAAATGTTGGTATAGATATGTGGATGATATTTTCTCTGCGATAAATTCTAGATATATTGAAGATGCATTAAAATTACTCAACCCCCAGGATGAATCTGTAAAATTTACTATGGAATTAGAAAATAATAACCAAATCCCATTTTTGGACCTCTACATAAGGAGGAATGAACAACAACAAAGAATTGAATTCAATATATACAGAAAAGATACTCATATTGACAATTACATAAAGTCTTCAGGTTTCAATCATATTGCGCATAAGCATGCAATTTTCAACAGTTTGATATATAGATTATTGAATGTTCCACTAAATGAAGAAGATTTTAAGAAAGAATACAATCACATTTTGGACATAGCTAATTTAAATGGTTTTGGAAAGGAAATAATTATAACTAAATTAAAGAAATTCAGACAACATAAAAGATTAAAAGAATACACTACCCTGCAATCTGATTCAAAGAAAGGAAAACAATTTAAGAAAATCACTTATCATCCTGGAATACATAACAAATTTCAAAAAATGTTCAAGAAATTCAATATTACATTGGCACCGATAAATAAATTTAGCCTTGGTAACTTATTAATAACCAATAAGAAAATGAACACCCCAGATAGTAAAAAATCTGGAATTTATCAAATTGATTGTGGAGATTGCAATAAAGTATATATAGGAAAAACAAAAAGAAATTTGGACACTCGCACAAAGGAACACTTTAGAAATATTAAAAATGGTGAAATTGAAAAATCAGCTATTGCAGCACATAGTTTGTTGGAAGGTCATAAAATTGAAAAAGAAGCTAAACTTCTAAAACATTTGGAAAAACCTTTGGATTTGACAGTTTGGGAGAAAATATTTATTCAGAAGAACAAACTTAAATCCATGAATTTCGACATTCCGGATGAATGTGACCTCATCTCGAAGTTCATCAAATCAATACCAGATGGCAACGATATCTCGAAGTTCATCAAATCAACACCAGATGGCAACGTTCTAGAGGGAGATTCCAACAAATATCCGGTAGTCATAATGGCGGTTGAAAATGAATGACAAGATCATTTGAAAACTATAGTTACCGTGTTTAATAAAACATGAAATATGAGGTAAGATGTAAAAATGACTCATTAATTTATTAAGGTTTATTATCCTCTCATATTACCAGTCTCTGGTTTTTTATGTGAAAAATTCATTGATACCAACTTCTACAGTTTCAATGCTTTTTGAAATTTCACACTAGAAATGGGCGAAGATGGGCCATGGATCGAAACAGATGATACCTGAAGGTGCAAGATCAGGACTGTATGCTGGGTGGTACTAATTCCTGAACTCATTCCAGTGCACTGCCTTTAGAGGATTTACTCATATATTTTGTTACACTCATAGTAGCATCCAGCTCATAACTATCAGTGCTATTTATAATTCTTTGCCAAGGCCCATCAGAGGCAAAGATTGATTCATCTTTCCTATATAGATTCATAAACATATATTAATTAATAATAATTCCTGAAACCCACTGTAGTAATTTATGATTCGTAGTTAAACTCAGTATATTATTTTCAACCATGAAAGCTAGACGGGAAAGGGGAGCTCATATAACCTTGAGAAAGCTCGTAAACAGGAATTATACAAGACAGCTGTAGCATAGCTAGCAAATACAATAATTAGACATTCTTGTTTACTTAAAATAAGATTTAATATTTCAATTGTACGTCTGAAGTTGAAAAAATAAAATATACTAAACATAGACAATATTTATGTTTTTATTATTGATTTAACATTTCTCAATGAAAGATAAATTAAATTTGAAGAGAAAAATTTTCGCCTAGATCGTAACTCGCCTCGGTAGCTCAGTTGGTAGAGCACTTGGCCCGGAAAGCCAAGGGTCCCGGGTTCGAGTCCCGATCTAGGCGAAAATTGTTCTCTTCAAATTTAATAGACAATATTTGATCATTCCAAAGAAAGACAATAATAATAACAAAAGTACCAATCTTTTATACACTCAAACACCCATGCATACCTTTTTAGTCCTGCCTAGGGTACCTTACCCTGGCTTGCTGGACCAAACTCAAAACATGCAGGTCTCCTGGAGCTCACGTCCTTCAGACGATAACCAACTGTTCGAAAGAAATGTATGATCGAATGATACAGCTTATGACTTGTCTGGCCTATTTGAGAGTTCCGAGGTAGAGGGGAAGTTTCACACTACAAACAGAGCAAAGGGAGGGGTAGGAAGGAGAGTGGGAGAAGACACAAAGAGAAAGGAAATTGGCATAGTTCATTAATCTCATTGTAGAAGGAGGATAACAGTACAGATGTTTCGTACCGAAATAGCACTTTCGGTACACCAGTTTTGAGAACAAAGATCCACATCGACTGCTTGCCGGTTTGCAACAAACTTTGAGTGAATCACACCTTCAAAATTCCATCAGAGACACAACATTACATTAATAACCGACATTACTTATGAGACAACCTAATACAACCCAGTATTTGCATTGAAGTTCATGAAAACCAAGAAAAAGTCTGTCACCTTGAACCGGTATCAGACTTTGAACCCAGGGCCTCCTGATCGAGTTTCTTATACTACTACAGAATCATCTTGCTCATTATTCCATGTCCTTTTTGCTCTGAAGTCTTCAATTGTGACTTATGTAAGTTTTTTACTGCCAAGCTTTTTTATACTAATCAGAAATATTTCAATTAAAACTAAAAAAATAAATAAAACACAGTATCAACATAAATATTAAAATGTTACCATGAAAATCCAAAATTCATAACTTGAACAGGGTTAGTAGTTAGAGCAATGTGAAAATAGAGCTATATTTTATTTCACAATATGTCTAATTTCAGTACTTTACAGTCTTATAAACTGTAACATTAAGCAACATGTACTGTAGCTTTCTTGGTGGATGCGTAGCTAGCACACAGCTGCCCTGACCGGGATCTCAGAATTGAATCCTGGCAGTTCTGGAGGTGTATTGGTGGTGGACCAAACTGGAAGTTTTTGGGTTTTTCTCAGGGTTTTTTTCATTTCTTGAATTTCATCCCACCAACATTCTCCACTCCTCTTCCCTCCCCATCACGTCATTTCAAATCCATTCATTCATTTCATATCTCCTTTCATCTCATCTCATGCTGGGTAAAAAAAGTCTGGTTTAGCAAACCACAGGTGTTACGGTGATATAATGTGGACACTCATGTATTTCCACATGATTCCATGCCTTTGTGTCAACTTAGGACAGAATAGGGCCAAAGGAAGCATTGTAGCCCTTTCTCGATGCCTTGAGCCCAGCCTAAATAAATGGTGGTATGATCACATGTGTGAATGCTTTTTCATTCATTCTTCATTATGTATCCAGTCGCAGCTGATATGTGTCCATTGCATACTTATGGTGCATTAGTTGCAATGGGGCTGCATATACATGCAGTTTATGTGGGCATTGAATGCCCATGAGATTAAAAGAAAGAGAGATAGGAAAGACAGAAATGAACGCTTTGGTCTGGAATACTCCAATACCATCAGGGTCGAAGAAAACAAGAGGTCAAACAAGGGAGACTGGATAGGAAATCAAAAAGAGGGATCTGCTACTAGAAAAGGAAGAAAGACCAGATCGGTCTATAACCCACTAAGCTGACCAGAGCTAATTGGTGGGTAGCCAATCCCTTTAGTTAATATTGCATAAACAATATGTTAACAGCTGCACCACAAGAATGTAGGGATTGGACACTGGGTTATTGTTCAGGTTGGTTCATGTAAGCTTTCAATCTAGAAAGAATTAGAGGGTCTCCTCCCTGTTTAAAACAATAACCCTTTGTGGCCATGAATGCTTTTCTGTGTCAAACCAGGAACACCATAACAGACTACGTATCACTGTAAAGTAGATTTCATCTCATTCATTCCACAAAGTAAGGTTGGGTAATACAATGAACTTATAAAATAAGGTTGCTATGTTAGGGTCTTGAAACCTGTACCCATCTTTACTAATATAATCTAATCCAACATGTACTGCAATATTTAGAAGAAGAAAAAAATACTCAATTTTCAACAACATATGAATGACAAACATAATTGATAATTTTACAAGTAAACAAGCAAGGGTAATCAAAAGAAATTATATGGACATAAATAATTAGTTCATATCATACATAACTTATTATTCGCAGATGATCAAGTGGTAGTCATTTAAGGATGTGAAGATGCAAACTGTATGGGTAGAAAACTAGAGGAAGAATACTCAAGATGGGGTTTAACAATTAATTATAATAAAACAGAATATATGAGCACAGATCTTTCCGAGGGATTAGAAATAAATGGAACAAAGATTAAAACAGTGAAATATTTTAAGTATTTGGGATCAATAATTCAAAGAGATGGATCATCTGAATTAGACATCGAAAAAAAGAATAATAGAGACAAAGAAAGTTATTGGCATATTAAATTCCATTTTATGGAGTAGGAATATAATCAAGAGGACTAAATTATTAATATATAACACAATTTGTGAAGAGTATTGTGCGGAAACACGGACATTGAAGCAAAAAACATAGAAATAAATTATTAATTACAGAAATGGACTTTTTAAGATCAGCAAGAATATCAAAATTAGACAAAATAAAAAAATAATACAATAAGAGAAATTATGAATGTAGAAAAGGATGTTGTATAAGAGATTGAAAAAATCCAACTAAGATGGTATGGGCATATAATGAAAAGAAGGGACACAGACACAAAGAAATATTGAAATTAATATCTCCTGGAAAAGAGAAATGTGGTAGACCAAAGCCAACATGGATAAAGGGAATTCAAGACAATGTGAAGAAAAGAAATATGACAGAAGCAGATATGCAAGACTGGGAAATGTGGAAGAAAAAAATTGTATATTTTGGTTGAGGATGCCTGTGTATATAATAGAAACAATCCTGGAATTAATAAATAAAGAAATATCATCAGTACTTATTTCATTATAATGATAAATAAAAATAAATTATTTGAATCAATCGGTTTAGGATTAATCCAACTAAAGTTGGGTTTTATCTCATTCATAAAGGTCCTCGACAACTACTTGATGTCTACTTCTTCCAAGTTGCCTTATGCCCATGTGAGATCATGATACAGATGTAATTTTGGTCTGCCCAATTGTATTTTACCTCATCCATAGCTATTTTTGTTAGTCTTCTACTCTTCAGAATAGCTACCATATCCAACTCTTTGATATAACATTCTTCATTCTCTGTTCTTTTATATTCTGCATCCATCATTTTCTTTTAATAGCGCTAAACATTTTTTATAAAATTTTATTTTCAGAATAATAAGGGATAATTCTGATTTTTTTTTGTGAGAGTTCACAATTCAGTTTTTTTAATCATTTTGGTAAAATTACGGTAGCATTCCACGTTACAAAAATTAATTTTTAATATTTTTATGTATAATGTACTGATTTTAATAATCTTTAAATTATACTGGCAATTCTGTGTATATTAGATTTTCTTCCAGCAGTTACTTTGTCTTTTATGTTGGCTTGGAGTGAATAACAGTTGACTGATAAGCAGGTCATAACAAGGCCGTAAAGAATCAAGGTTATTTTATCAAGTAGTGTGTGCTCTGTTAAAACACTTATTATTCAATATTTAAATTTTCTTGTACTAGTTTTTGCTCTACACTCCCTTTTGTTAAGAAATTTTAGATTTTTGTGTAACATAAAATGAGGGTTACAACTTTGAAGCTGTTAAATTATATTTTTCATAAAAGACAAATGTTTTTTAGGAAAAACCTTCATTATAATTGAATTTGATGTTTATGTTAACCAAAAGTGTTCTATGAGTAATATAGCTACATCACATGACACCATTCTCTGCAGATATCTATCCATAGTAATTCTGCCCGAGGGCAGGTCCTTCACTGCAATCATAGCACTTTTATGCTATGCTTGCAGCTTTACTAGGGAATTGTAGGTGTGGTAGCTTCCCGTTGCTTTCCACACCAGTGAATGATGATGATGATAGGGATGATGGTGATGGCCATATGATTTTGGGGACTGTTTGGGCCTTAAAGTTTTCCTGATATTTGTCTTACAAGTGAGGAAAAACCTCACCCAGAAAAACTGCCCCGACTGGGGATCGAACCCGGGCCCGCTGCATGACAAGGCAGCAAGCTACCTCGAGACCACAGCGGCAGACTCTCTGCAGATATAACAACTCATTATGTGATTTAAGGAACCTGCAGGTTCAATGCTACATTCACTGTCACTCTCCATTGGTCCCTATCCACAACCAACTGAATCAATTTCATGTCTCTAATATTCAGTTCCGTAACATCCATCTGAATATTATCCTCCCATCTACAGCAGTGTCTTCCTAATGGTCTTTTTCCAATGATATCTCAATAATAGTTTGTATTGTCACCAATTTGAGGTACATGATCTGCCCCTCTCAATTTCCTAGACTTAATATCCCTGACAATATTAGCAGAACTATATGGAGTTTTTCATTGTGAAGTTACTTCCATTCCTTATTGGTCCGAATATTTGACTTAAAATCGTACTTTAACTTGCTTTCTTTCTATGTTTCACACACAAGTTTATCCGTTTATAAATAGTAATGTTCAGATTGTTAAACGCTGAGAAAACAGGAGATATTGAACTGAATGGAAACATGGAATTCTTTGAATTCTTGTAGGAAATATCACTATGAGGTTTAATTTAAATTAGAATTCTTATCACCTCACTTCTTATCTTGTCTTCTAATTAGACTGGTTTTGTAACCTTAATGGTTTTATCTTGAGTAGTTACATGACCAATGTTTTGTCATTCAGGAGCACTGTTTCTCACTCCATCTGTTGGTGAACTGATGAATCTCCCAATCAAATCAACTTCCCTGGGAATTTCAAAATGCATTAATTTTTGGTAAAATCAAATGTTTCTTACCTCTCCTCATACAAATCTTTAAGTTGATCGCGATTTCGAGACCATAACGGTCTCATCTTCAATACTTAATTTTCTTTTAGTTTTTTTTTTAATTTTGAAATTCCCAAAGAGTCAAAATTAGAACACGTCACAAATAAGGAAATTAGAAACATAATGGAAGCAGAAGAAAGCATAATTGAAAGAATTGAGGAGAAGGAATTAAAGTGGTTAGGATATGTTTTAAGAATGGAAGAGGAGCGATGGCCAAAGCAACTATATCAATGGCATCCGATCAGAAAGAAGAAAAGAGGGAGACCAAAGTTAACATGGAAGGAAAACATGAAGAAATTAATGCAAGCAAGAGGGCTAAGCATTGAAGATGCCCAAGATCATTGGCTTTGAGGTTTGGCACGGGAAGACGGCAGCAGCTGTAAAAAGCTGAAGATAGATAGAAATTCCCAGAGAAGTTGATTTACATGGAAGGAAAACATGAAGAAATTAATGCAAGCAAGAGGGCTAAGCATTGAAGATGCCCAAGATCATAGGCTTTGGAAGTTTGGCACGGGAAGATGGCAGCAGCTGTAAAAAGCTGTAGATATCACCTCATGAAGGCTTTTAGTAATTTTACTTCTCAGGTAAGAAAACACATAATTTTAGTGATCTGTATACTGAACTTGTTCATTTTAGTGAAGTATTCTCAGTTAATTTTTTGTAAATAGTTCTTGCTGGCCTAGTTCATTTTTGTGAATTATTTTCACTGAATTAGTTCATGTTATTAGACTGTTCTCACTGAACTAGTTTGTATTACTCTTGATGTATGGAGTTTGCACAGAATGGTGTTGTGAACATGGTGCCTTGATTAAGACTGAACGTGAGAGAGTGTTGTATTCTAGTCTGGTTGGTAAGAAGCTGCAGTTGTTTATTGTAACCCCACGTTATACATTTTTATAGGAATAAATTACTTACAATATGATTGTACAAGTGTGTTTTATATAACATTTAATTTCCTGTCAATTTCAGTTGCAATGCCTTATAATTGAGGATGTCACCCTAACAAAGGCATATAATTGAATATGATGATCAGAAATAAATGAAGTTTAAAGTTTAATATATTATTTTGGTCCGAACTCATTCAATTGAAGGAAAATTGAGTATCTACATATATATTACTGTAGCCTATTTCATTAATACAGAAAGAAATTTTAACAATATCTTCTTCTTCTTCCTTCCAAGTGTTAGGCCAAGGCGTGTTACGATCCTATAGAAAATTTTCCCTCCAACGTTCGAGGGAAATTCTCGTATAAGACTTGAAAGCATAATAATAGTCCCTTCGATTGGTTGCTGGCCAAAGGAAGGCAAGACCAGTGATGGGGCTGCCATCTTATAGCATCTGGTCAGGCTTTTCTGGAGAAGAAAAGAAAATAATATATTAAAATAATAGTAATTTCTGTCGTTCCTGCATATGACTTTTTTAAGGTAAACATACAAGACAGATGTAAATTTTATTATTTTACAACATTTTACATAGAAATTGTAAACTGAATTAGGGACACTATCCAAAGTTTTGAATACAATATGGACTGATAATTAATATGTTTATTAAAATTTATATAAATAAATGAACATTAATATTAACTAATTATTCGTAGAAGTCAACCATAATTTACATCTCGACAGATGTGATTAACTCTATTAAATGCTAATTCAATATTGGGACAATAGTGTATTGCAAGGAAAATTCCGGTAGCATCCCATTTAGAACACAAAATGTTAACACATTTTCCTAATTAGAAATACAAGTCAAAAAGTTTGCTCTCTCAATGTTTCACATCACAATATTTTCCTCGTAACATCGTATATGACTCTCTTTAATTTCCTTTCTTCTGTTTACATGCTTCTTTCTTCTTTTGTTGCCTTCCATAATTTCAGAATTATTATGGAATCGTTTAAACACAACTCACATACACGTCGCCCAAACTGTTGTACGAACATCTGATCATCAGCAAGACTACCGCAATGTAGTACACTAGTACTCTTTCTATAGTTGTGCCATCGAGGCATCTTGAATGTACACAAAATTTTAATATATGATAGAACAAGGTTGGTACTTCAAGGAAACACAATCACTCTAAAAAGGGCATATACCTCTATAATTCGTTGTTAGGGTGACTTCGTCAATTATGATAAAAATTATCTACATTGAACAACTCACCATTCCTCATCCTTTCTTGTTTCAGCCACCCTACTCCGGAATTTCCTCCCCTTGTATATCAAGGACTGCCTACATATTTTAGACATAGTGTAACCCCACCTTCCAGGCGCCCCAACCTCAGAAGTGTGTTACAAGTACGCCATGCCAGGAGAGAACACCAGGAATGTCGAAATGACAACCTGGGCCATTTGAAAAAAAATATATATATAAGGATGTTCCAGGTATACTTTTATTATTATTATTATTTTATATTTTACACTTACGTTACCAAGCCAATTACTTAATCAAATTATAGGTTATTATTATTTTAATTTTTTTTTTTTTTGTTTTCTTGTCAACTTTATATTGTATAACCTATGCCTATTACATATGATTAATCAGGTTGTAGGTAATTCATAATTGTTATTATATGTGTAATTTAACACTGATGAAGTGGAAGAGAACACCTTATGATCTTAACTCCATCAGGTAAAATAAATAAGTAATAATAGTAATAATGGTATCATTAACAACAATGCATTTACCTCATACGTTCCTCGTGGAGATGAATGCTCCCCTTGCTGGAGTATCTTGATGAAGCTAATTTATACGGTTTTTAATGTCTAGAAAATAGAATTGCTCTTATGGAGCAATTCTTTTTAGTAAACGTGTCCTTTTATCTAAGATTTATTTATTAATTAATTCATTTGAAATAAATAATTAAGTTAAATAGTTTCACTCATAACTTTGCCAAGAAAGTGGGTGCCCGATTTATGAAAAAATATAATTACGGAATGTGTATGTATGACAATTATTTAATAAAGTTACGGTTGGTGAACTCAATTATTAGAACAGCGGCTAGTGGAGATGCCACCAATCGATCCCTTTTCAATTAAATTTATTTTGTCACAAACAGCTGTGGTAAAAAAAAAAAAGAGATGCAACTAATATGTCATGTGTGGTTTAGAATGTTCTAAAGCACTGGCTTCTATAATCACAATCTATAAATTTGTAATGTTAATTGTTCACGAATTAGATTTAGTAATATTAGTGGTAGTAGTGAAGATAATTATGCCATAAAATTATGTTACTGCTGTACTTGTGCAGGGAGGACAAGAGGGAGATATATTTCCATCTCTGTCACTCAGCCTGCGGTGTCAAGTGGCAACAGCATTCTCGTAAGAGCAATACTATTTTCTAGACATGATAAACCCTATCTATATCTACAATGGCCTAGCCTGATGTTGAGCCTTAGCCTCTCCTTGTTAGAGTTATTAGACCAAGTTAATTTAGTTATGTTTATTTGCCCATGAATGGTATGCGGTCAACATACAGACCCATTGAGACATCTAGCAGGCAACTAAGGTATTACTAGGATGATGAGGTCGATAAATTTTGCTTAGAGGTCTTTTTATTCAGGCTTAAGGATCTTTTACGAGCCTGAAAATCTTTAGACTCGGGACCCACAGCTTTAAATCTCTCCTGGAGGACTTGCTCCTTGAATTTTTTGAAGTAGTAATGCTTATTTCCCTACAGATGTCAGTGATTGATATGTGTTCAATACATTGCCTTGTGAGATATCTAGTAGTGAGATATTAAGGATAGGAAAGACCAGTTAAATGTTGCTCAGAGGTACTCATTTAGATTTGAGGTTCTTTTATAAGCATGAACATTAATTATGTACATAGATGAATACAAAAAATATATACATATATATTATAATGATACAAGTTAGATTATTTACAAGTTCATCATTTTGTATCTGTCCACAAAACCACTACAGTCCAGTTGTGATAACTGTAGCCATCTTGGTGTGGAGGAGGGAACATTGCCGAGTGGGGGAGGGAACTAGTAATGCAAAAAACATTTTCTTATTAATAATAATAATAAAATTGTTATAAAAACAGCACTATCGTATAATGAAAACTAAATTTATTACACAACAAAAATATTCACTAACATAGAACTAGTAAATAAGAAAACTCAATGTGTAGCAACTATTGTTTTCTAAACTGAGTGTAGTTATAGTACTTGCAACTCACCCTCTCTTCTTACCGCACCATACACCCCTCAAAAATGTCTAAAGAAGCCAGAACTGCACAGTAGCTGACATTGATGGACAAGTTTTGAAGTGATCAAAATCCATGATATCCAAAGTACTGCAGAGAACGCAGTGTGAACTTGGTAAGATGACTAGGTAAGTAGACAGTTGTGTCCAACTGAAGTGTGGAGTGATGCATTAGCTACTTTTCTGGGCCATTTTGGGAGTAGTATGTTTTATAAGGACTTCTTTCCAAACTTTTTCTCTGATCCTATTTTGTAGGTCATTGTGGAAAGCTTTTTACAGCTGATTTAGAGATTGTGCAGGGAAATATTAGAAATCCTTCAGACATACAAACAGTATAATATACACTATCTGTATTAGAATTTTGTATTTTAGTACATAAAGAAAGAGGCACAAATTTTTATTTTTTTTAAATTAGGGATTCAAACATAGTATAATGAGAAGTAGGACTTCTGTCTTACAAGGGAACTATCAACCATTGCATGCTAAAACTTATCTTGAAATTTTTCCCAGAGAAGCATTATAATGTACCAAATCTGGAAGTCTTAAATATAGAATAGAATAGATTTATTTAGCCTGGTGGAGTTAAGGCCATGTGCTCTCTCTTCCACTCACCAGGACAAACATATGTTACATTTAAATACAAAAACTACAATAATGAAAATAATATCTAATAATTGTATTATTAGATATTATTTTCATTATTGTTCACCGCTGTGGTCTTGGGGTAGCGTGCGGCCTTGTCACGCAGCAGGCCCGGGTTCAATCCCCGGTCGGGGCAGTTTTTCTGGGTGAGGTTTTTATTGGGATTTTTCCTCACCTGTAAGACAAATGTCAGGAAAACTTTAAGGCCCAAACGGTCCCCGAAATCATGTGGTCATCATCATCATCATTATTATCCATCATCCTTCACCAGTGTGGAAAGCAATGGAAAGCTACCACACCTGCAATTCCCTAGTAAAGCTGCAAGCATAGTATGAAAATGCTATGATTGCAGTGAAGGACCTGCCTTTGGGCAGAATTACTATGGATAGGATACAATTATATTAAATACAGTTAAAATTATGTAAACTAATAGAAGAACGTATACTCGAAGGAATAACAGCTCGAATCTACTATATATGAAAAGAAAAAAAATATATATACAAAGATAGTAATAAACTCTAATGAATTAATATGCGTCTTATATATAGAATATTAGGTAAAAATATATTGACAAATTTTAATACTGTTTTTATTAAATAATGAAAAAATAAATTATTAATTGTTAAAAAGTAATATTAAGACTGTGTCCAAAAAAATTATCTGCATTTTTAACTGCAGGGCACTAAAATCCACCGTCAAATCTCTAATTTTAACCACAGGGAAGTAATACAGCTCGTCACTTGATGGATTGTATAACTCGCTACCTTCTGTCCACGCTGCACCTGCCTCGCTCCACTCTGCTCTAAGTCTATCAAGGAGACCATCTGTTATGCACAGTGGGCTGCCATTGCTGGATTCTGTCTTCGATGTCTGTGCCTTGCACTTAAAAATGGTAGAAATTTTTTTGGACATAGCCTTGGTATACATCAGAATGCTTCTCTGGGAGGAATTTCAAAGAACGTTTTGGCATGCAATAGTTGACAATTTGCATTTAGATTGGAATTTCATAGATAGCTCAATGGTAGAGCATTGGCCTAGAAAGCCAAAGGTCCTGGGTTCAAACCCCAGTCTGAGTGTATAATTTTTCTCTTCAAATATAAATATAATATGCTGTTCATGTTGCAATATTAACTTTTAATATATAAAAGGGAATATGAAATAGGAACTTTGGCAGACCCAAGAAATAAGGGATGTGACAGTTCTAGAAGCCACAAATGTGCTATAGCATGCAGAGGTGTCGGGGATAAATATTATGTTTGTTTATTGTTGAGGTTTGTCATCTGTACAGGGACATCTGTTGGCTGAGGTTCATTCCACTCCTGTCTCTCTCCTGTACCCCACAGCATGAAACATACAGCTGTCACTACATACACTGCGCCTCCCAGACCCCAGATTATTTGCCACTCCTTCAGACCACTCTGGAAAACAATGCAATCTTCAATAATAGTAGAACATAATAATACTAATTTCAACACTATTAATAGGAAATCAGGGACTGCCAGACATTAGCATCTTTTAAAAGATATCTAATTTTATATTTGCTCTAACATTGTTTCATCATTACCCCATGTAAGGTACATCTATTAATTGGTGTTTCTCTTTAATTCATCATATTTCATATTATTATCATTATTATTATTAAGATTATTGAATAAAATGTTTTTTGTACATGAAATTTACATTGCAACTTTTAATATATTTTTAATTTTTATGAATAGTATAGTGTATAGATAATCTATACTATAAACATGTATTTGTAATTTCCGCTGGTTGAGTGGAAAAGAAGGCCTATGGCTTAACTCTGCTAGACTAAATAAAACATTATTATTATTAATTGCAATAATAGTTACAATAATATTAATAAATAATACTTATGATGGTTTTACCATTTATAACAAATATAATAATAATCAGGGTTAGGAATTATGTTATAAAAATGTCTATATATGTACATATACTTAGATTAAAGATATGGACTAAAACTTTTTTTGGAAAATTGCTGTGGTCTCGAGGTAGCATGCAGCGGGCCTGGGTTCGAACCCGGCGAAGACCAGTTTCCTGGATGAGATTTTTTGGGGGTTTTCCTCACTGTAAGAAAAATGTCAGGAAATATAAGGCTCAAACGATTGCTGAACATCACCTGACCATCATTATCATATTTACCTCAGTAGATTAAGTTTACGATTAAGATCTGCGCGCATCATCACCCATCATATTATTGGAGCAGTGTAACCCCAAACTTTTAGGGGCCTTAACCTCAGAAGTGGGTTCAATACACCAATGCTAGGAGAGAATATCAGAAATGTCGAAATGACAAACTGGTGGCATTGAATAAAAAAAAATTGTGGAAATGATGCAGAAGTTTCCGGCAGAAATTACAAAAATTGCTTTACCATTTTTTGATATGCTTGATTTGGAAAATCACTTATACCCAAATATAATTTTACACATAATGATTCATGATCTGGTAGTATTTTAATTATTTAATATACTTGATGAATAAATATATAAACCACATTGAAGATGTACTCAAAGCTCATGCAGGACTGTTAATAATTTGTGAACTACTGAAACTGATTAGAACTTGTTAATCTAGGGTTAATCTTTGAACCCTGTGATCTACATACAATGACAATGTTAATTGCCTGGATCAGACGTGGCATGGTCAAGTATAAGAAATGTTATTGTCACAAAGGGTTGATTGAAAATGCCAAAGGAGAGATTCAGCAATAAAGAAAATAATGTTTATTTTCAACATTCCATAGCAATTAAAGAACCCAGCTTTGAAATACAGATACTAGTAAAATAAATTTTAAGCCATTATCTGACAAGAATAACTCTGAAACCACAAAATATGGAACAAATTTTAAATAGAATGTTCAGTTACGTAAAAATATGTGATAGTTAATGAAATGTGTATAAATATAATTTGTAAGCATAATGAAATTTTAAATTTAATTAATGTAAAAGGAAATATTTATTTACATAGAAATCTTAGGCCTAATAATAATAATAATAATAATAATAATAATAATACAATAATTAAATTAGTAACAGGAACAACAATTCTAACATTAGGTATAATAGTAATGATAATATTAATAACATAACTATTAAAACATAATAAAAAAACAATACTGGTACTTATAAATACTGATTAAATAATGGAATCTGACTTAATTTGAAATAAAATCATCTACCTTGAAATGGTTTTTGCCCTCTGCTAACGCTTTAGGTGTAAGCAACTCAACTCATTCTTAAAAACTCACTTTGAAACATTGTAATGTAAATTACCATTACCTTTTCGCTTGTGATGGCACCAGCTATGAATCCAGACAAAGCACTGAATATTGATGCGACACCATTCTGTATTCCAAATATCGTAGCTGAAAAATATGAACACATGCAGGGTGTTGAAACAATTTTGGGTTATAAATTTGATTTGTAGATACTTACTGCTGAAATATTTTAGGGTCTTAAATTTGAAACCTAGGTAGTTAAGGGGGGCAATGGGTGTAATTTCTGTTTTCCAGTTTTAGACCTACATGCACATATTATACAATAAATGTGGTGTAGTTTTGTTCCTGGCGATGATGGTGAATTAAATTAATTTATCTGTAGGATATATTCGCAATTTAAGGGTTAATTAATTTATATTGTATCATCATCAGGACAACTCCAAATTGGGCCTCGCCTGCTCACAGAAAAGATGTCCATCATAGGTGACCTTCTACCAGTTGAAAATGCCAAGCTTCTTCCGATCCGATTGAGGGTCTTTCCACTTTTCAGCGGTTGCCCTTTTACCAGCCGGCTGCTGGCCCTTCACATCCACATGTGTCAATCACAGAGGTAGATGATCAACAGCCAGTGTAGGGGTGACATGTGGTTAGCATGTCGAGTCCCCCAGCCGTTATAGCTGGTTCCTCAACCTGGAGCCGCTACTTATTGTAGCTACCCAATTGCCTCACGATGCTGGGTGGGCACCGGTCCCATACTGGCCGAAATACCATGAGAAAATTTCTTCCCCCATGGAGACTCGAACCAGCGCAAGTCCCGTAGCTCTGTGCCAAGGCTTCCTACCTTAACCGCTCGGCTACGGCGCGGGACCCAAGCTTCTTCACATCTTCAAAAAACTCCATCCAACTATCTAAGCATTGAGCTTCCAGCTGAGTTCTTGCCATCTGGCTTTGATTGCACCACCCTATTAGATTCCTCATTTATATCCATTCTTTGTATGTGTCCAGCTTATCTCAACATAATTGTTTTTATTGAAGCTAAAATATCTGGTGATTTATAAAGCAGGTAATGATTTCGAATTATATCTAATCCTTCAACCATTTGAATCCTGAATTGGGCCATATATTTTATATAATATATTTAAAAAAGTTACAAGTTTCATTATATCCAGTTTTCCATTTGCGTGTAAGGTTCATAGAAGTCAACCATAATTTACAACTTGACAAATGTGATTAACTCTATTAAATGCTAATTGTCACAATGTCCAGGTTTCACAACCGAACATCAATATATGTTTAATGAGTATTTTGTATAAACGGCATTTAAAATCTTAAGTTAGATAATTCGGTTTGAAATGTCTTTGTGGACCAAATTAACATCTATTTACATTCATTATTCTCTTATTAATTTCTTCACTCAATCGATCAGCAGCATTTACTACTGATCCTAGGTATTCAAAGTTATAAACTATTTCAAATTTCATTCCTTCAATTTCAATATATGATTCTATTGATATGTTGTCTTTTTTTTTATTGCCTACTACTATAGGGCTATATTTTGTCTTCCTATAAATAATTCTTAAACCCATTGGTAAGGCTGCTTCCTTCAAAACTTTGAAGGCTTACGTTGTATGGTATACATTGTGACAAAGCAAACTTGGCAGCTGCTACAACTATATATTTTTTTTTAATTTTTGAGTTTCAAGTAAACCCCCAATTCAAGTGATTGGATTAGTTTTTTGGAGAATACACTTTTCTCATTTCATTTCAATAGCATATACTGAGTTTAGTTGCGAAAAATCGAAAATTGCGACTGCTAGAGCGATTTTTAAATTTTTGCTTCAGGTGAACTACTCCTAATGGTTCAATTTTGCTGGTTAATTACACTGAGCAACCAAAAAGAAAAATATGTGATTCAGATAGTATTTTTTCTCCTGAATCAAATACAATATTGGTCCTTCTCCATCATGCAAGGCATTTATTATAATTTCAAACACTTTAATATTTTCTACATTCGTAACTACACAATATTCGGACTCATCTAGAAAGTAAGAAATGATGATTTTCTGCTATATTTCGCCTGTGGAGCATCCCTCTTGATGGTCCAACAATAATCGGCCAGCATATTAGGATTCCATTTGCCTTGATATCTCTTTTCCATAGCTGAAATCTCCTGATGAAAGTGTTCTCCGTGCTCATTGTTCACTGCGCCAAGATTTTCCGGGAAGAAATCTAGGTTTATTAAAAAAACTGTGGATGATGGAGAAATTCCGAATACATATTTGAAAACACGATAAAAAAACTGCATTAAGTACAACTATTGATACTCATGAGACAAAAATCATGTTGACCAGTGTTATCTGGACCTAACTGTTTTAATTGATTACTATATGCCAAGTTTGGTTTCGATAAAACAAAAATTGCGACCGCTAGTGCATTAATAGATATTACCCGTTTAAGGAGTAAGCGCAGTTGTTGACGGAGGGCACTGCAGTCGTGTTTATGCAGGAATAGAACACGTGACACTGCTATCTATGAGTGCAGAGGGGAATGGGACGTGGGATGCTGACAGTGTATACTGCATTATATGACGTCACATATAGCAACAAACAGAGCTTCGTAATTCTTCTGCCTGCAGAGATATTTTGAATGACTAATAGACACACAAACAACAACACGACACATGACACACACATTCACACTACACAACTCACACAAACTACATCACACACATACCACACAAATTTGCTTACCACACGTTCGGACATATTGCTCACATGACTGTGACACAACAGTCGACATGTTGCAGTTCAAGTATTTTGATTGAAGAGCAAAGTTTTGCTTTGATGGGCAATCAAGGACTGATGTTTGATTTGTATTCATAGCATGAAATCAATGAATGTGAGAAGTTGTGATATTGAGTACCTGCGAAATTAGGTGCCAGGTCATGAGGATTGGCTAAACAGCTGCCAACAGAAGCTCCGTTGAACCCGAGACTAAGGGTGAGACATGCGATAGCTATGTAGGGATCACAGCCGACCACTCCGACCAGGAACAGGAAAACAGCTGGCACAAGATGTGCTGGAACATACATTAACACATATATACAGGATGTAAACAATGTTATCCCCTAAGCAATGCTGATGTTACAGGAAAAATTACTATGCATTGGTACGTTCTTAAATAACTTGGATTGGTACTCAAGTGACTCATAGACTCAATAAAAACGAAATTAAAAACCCAATTAAATTGTTTTTTTAATGATATATGGGGGAAAAAAAAATTATTAGATGAAAATGGGACATCAAAATGACAAAATGAAATGACAAAAATGTGAGATTTGTATTGCTACTACCTAATATTAGAATGGTATAAATGGAACGTTTTAGTGGCAGAAAAGCAGAACTTTGAAATGACAACAATAGGACATTTGTATAAAAATGGACATCAAAATGATAAAAGAAACAGGATAATGGACTGAAATTTTTATAGTTGATTGCTATATGTCAAGTTTCGTTCCAAAAAATTAAAAAATCCAGCCACTAAGCTTAACAAACTTGTGCATGCATGTATACAGTATATAAGGTAATTGAAGGAACATATCTAGTTATGATATAATCAAGAAATGCAAGCTAACTAATAAGATATATGGATTCTGAATAGTTAGAAAATAATATTTCATGCTTCATACACCATCGCTAAAAATGCTTATCCTAAAGGTCTTTACATTTTTGTATATTTTAACCCATTTAAACGTGAAGTGAACCTGTAAGTTACTTACAGAAAATGGCCATTATTTTCCTCAAATTTGTCGTGGACAGAGTTTTGCGGGTGTGAAGAAAATCTACAATTACACTGAAGAAAATTCCAAACACAAGTCGTGCTAAATAAGGCAGTGCTGCCAATCCACCAGCCTGTAAAATTAAATGTATTTTTTAGAACGTAAAATTTGAGACAAGTAGATCATATGTCCAATGAATGTCAGTAGAAATTTGTATTGGGAAACCTTTCAGTAAGAAGAGTATTAGAAATACATAAACTTAGGTGGTAGGATAATATTGGGATGTATGTTATGTAACTAGATATCAGAGGTATTAAAAGGATTTAGGTGGTTGAGGATAGGGACCAATGGAAGACCTTAGTGAATGTTGCATTGTAGTTATAGTTTATTACAGTTTAAATAAACAAACTAAATTTTGAAATTTCATTTAGCTACCTCTGTGATTGCAGCTGACCTAGGATTGATCCTATATAAGCTCGAGTTTCCTGGATAAGATTTTTCAGTGTTTTCCTCAAGGCCTGTAACTAGGTTTTGTTTTATTTAACCAAGAAGTCTGATCAAAATTTGTCAGCCTTTTCACAATCAGATTTTAATTGTGATGCTAATGACTTGAGTTGTTGAAGAACATTAAAATACTATCTACCTAGTGATTAGATAAAGAGATAGATCAATATTTATATGGCTTACTGTTTGGATATCAAATCCCAGAGCTTCCTTCATATACTTGGGTCCATAGCTCATTGGAAAAAACAGCCCCCAGAGGTCACCAATGTGCAGGAGAACCAATATCCCGACAGGAATTGATGTGAAAATCTTCTTTGTTGGAAATTTCATGCTCTGTAAAAAAAAAAAAAGAAAAAACATTTTCTTGAATCCATTTTCCTACTTTCTACTTCCTTAATTGGTTGATCTGTAACACACACACACACACACACACACACACACACACACACACACACCACACACACACATATATATATCTTCTTTTCCGGAAACTTTTTTTTATTCAGTGCCCCAGGTTGTCATTTTGACAATTCTGGTATTCTCTCCTGGCATTGGAGTTGTTGTAAGCCACTTCTGAGGTTGGGGCGCCTGGAAGGCGGGGTTACGGCTGCCCCAATTGTTTGATGAGGTGATGATGATGATGATAGTGGTCAATGTTCTTTGTAATGCATGGTACATTATAATTCCTAATTTTCTCTCTTTCAACAGTGTCGCTCAACAACCCCCACTTCACATTCCTTCCACATCCGACGAGCTCTGTCACATACAATAATGATATTTCATTTGTGTTTAGGGATTCTCCCTTCCATAGATACACAGTTTGGCGACACTAGCGCTAACACACTTCCCCTCTAGCCATGCAGTCTTAACTTGGGCGAGTAATAAAATCCGACATTACTTATTAATACGGCTCGGAAGTTGAGGACCTATAAAATGCCTATGAAAGTCCTTCAAAAGACCTAAATATATCCTAAAAAGACCTAAAGACTGGAAAAAAGGATGTGAAAAGTGTTGTTGTTGCTAGCGATTGTATAAAGACAATCTCGCTGTCTTCACCCTCTGCTTGAGGTGATTTTGAGAAAGTGGCAAATTCTTAGAAAATTTAAAGTGGAGTTACAATAGTTCAGGAGGTCAGTGGGCTGGTGGTTAAAATAACTTGATATTTTATGAAGGTTCAATGGTTTCTCGCGGAACAAAAGTGTTGTGAATGTGAAAAGTCTTTAGAAAGTAAAACTAGGTAATGTTTTTAAAATAAGTTGGAATTGAGACGAACTTTGCGGATTCTTGAATTATACAAATGGTATAAATGCAGTCAAAAGAAGGTAAAGTTGAAAAAAAAAAGCCGTTAAGACCTAAAAAGAGTTAAAAGAAGGACCAATATGAAAAAAAAAAGTTGATAAAGGACAAAAAGGATGAATAAACACCACCATTTTATGACCTACGATGACCAAAAATGTATGTATATATATCTTAATATATAAAAATTTCGTGTCACGTTGTTTGTCCTCGATGGAATCCTAAACTACTGAACCGATTTTAATAAAATTTTGCACACTGTGTGCAGTTTGATCCAACATGAGCTTATAACTAAATTTATAGTCGCATTATTTTCTTATTGCAAATTATTTGTTTATTATTTAACAAAGAGTTATAATTATCTGTGAGTTCCATACGATTCAAACAGATGGCGGTGTAATTATTTGTGAGTTCCATACGATTCTAACAGATGGTGGTGTAAGGTAATTTGGTAAGGTAATTGGTTTATTATTTAACAAAGAGAGATCCAGATGGCTGTGCTTTTTGTTGCAACTGCTAATTTCAATTGAATTACAAATATTGATTATTTCATCATTTAAGTGTGTTCAGTGTTTATTTTATTTTCAATATTATTAATTTCGTGTGTAAGTATTAGTTTTAAGTAATCTGGCTGAAAGACAGCAACTTAATTAAAAATGTTAACGTATACCTTAGCCATAGCAACGCGTGGTCGGGACTTCTTGTGTGTGTGTATATATATATATATATATGCCTACATTCATAGTAATTCTGCCCGAGGACAGGTCTTTCACTGCATTCATAGCACTTTCATGCTATGCTTTGCAGTTTTACTAGGGAATTATATGTGTGGTAGCTTCCCGTTGCTTTCCACACCAGTGAAGGATGGTGATGATGATGGCCGGATGATTTTCGGGGACCGTTGGACCCTAAGCTTCCTGACATTTGTCTTACAGGTGAGGAAAAATCCCGAAAAAATCTCACCCAGGATTCTGTCCCGACCGGGAATCGAACCCGGGCCCGCTGCGTGACACGGCAGCACGCTACCTCGAGACCACAGCGGTGGACAATATATATCACCCATCATATCATCGGGGTAACTCCGCCTTCCAGGTGCCCCAACCTAAGAAATGGATTGCAATTCCGCCAATGCCAAGGGAGAAAACCAGAAATGTCATAAAAGACAACCTGGTGGCATTAGACAAAAAAAATGTGTTGGGCCTCGTCTTCAGACGTTCTCTATGTTCAGACGTAAATAAGAAAAAAGGATGTTTCCTTAATTTCCGAGCCCTACTTATTAGATTACGTGTGTTTAGAAAAGAAAATATCTAGAACTGTCTTCTTTAATGAAATTAAATATTTTATCGCGTAATAAATACTCTCACGAAAAAAAATCGTTACCCTATGAAATAAATGTATAAAGTGATATGAAATGGAGTAAATGTAACTAGTAGGATACATACAGTTGTAGATATATCGGTACCGATGGAGGCCTGGATGTAGAGAAGCTCTGCTCGTGAGATGCGAGGATGATGTTGTGGTGTATTGTGCATCAGGAAGTACCACGTGACGCAGATTATCAACATGAAGACAGCAGTGAAGTAGAAAGCCATTTCCCAGCCCACAGTGTCCATTATAACTCCACACAACGGGAACGTTATCATCGTCCCAAACGTGCCTCCTGTTCAAGACACATTGCCATTAGTATTTTTTTTATTCAATGCACCAGGTTGTGATTTCGACATTTCTGGCGATCTCTCCTGGCATCGGCGTAATTGTAACCCACTTTTGATGTTGGGGCATCTGGAAGGTGGGGTTATCCTGCCCCGATGATATGATGGATGATGATAATGATAGTGGTGCGCCAGGAGTCTTTATTACTAAACTTAATCTAAGGCGAATATGAATGATGATTATTATGGCCATATGATGTTTGGGGACCGTTTGGGCCTTAAAGTTTCCTGACATTTGTCTTATAGGTGAGGAAAAACCCCGAAAAAACCATCGTCCAGGAAACTTGTCCCGACCGGGGATCGAACCCGGGCCCGCTACATGACAAGGCAACACGCTACCTTGAGATCACAGCGGTGGTTACTTGTTTATAAAGTTATACTAAGTAAAGTTTTTTGCAGAACTTATTCATTTCTTTTGTGAACCATTGGGAATGACATGCTGTCGATCCTGTCGATCTCATAAATTTCACTCGCTGGCTTTGTTACGATGGGTATCTTTATTTCTCATTTTCCATGCTTCAATTCCGTAACATGGCACTGCACTTGCTAATGTTATATATATATTCTTATGTGCATTTGCACTATGGAAGGTTTGATAATTTTATTAATAATACACTATTATTTAATTTTAGAAAGTGATATTTTGAGGTTATTTTAATTATATTATTTTTAGTCTGATCATCTTACCTCAATATTAATGTTGATTTGTTCTTGGACATGTTTCAAAACAATTCTGTTTTATCGTCAGCTTGTCCAACAAAAATAAAAAAAGAACTGATAAAAATAAAAAGTAAGGAATATATCAAACTGAATGCATGGGTTGTGAAAAGATATATATAGGAAAAACAAAAAGAAACCTAAAAATTAGAACCAAAGAACACATAAGAAATATTAAAAATGGGGAAATAGAAAAATCTGCAGTTGCTGCTCATGTTTGGTCTGAAAAACATAATATAAATTCAAACACTAAATTATTAAAACAGTTAGAAAATACAAAAGAGCTGACTATTTGGGGGAAAAAAATCTATATTCAGAAGAACAAAAACAGAGTTATGAATTTTGAAATACCGACGGAGCGTGACCTTATTTGGAGGTTCTTTGACCAACCACAGGATGGAGCTGACATCGACATCCAGGGTGTGCAACATAAATCAAACCAGTCTGGACAAGCTGACGATAAAACAGAATTGTTTTGAAACATGTCCAAGAACAAATCAACATTAATATTAAGGTAAGATGATCAGACTAAAAATAATATAAATGAAATTATTATTTCCATTATTTTCTCTTACTTTAAGGTAGGAGAAAATATTAAGAGTATTTGAGAATAAAATTCTCAGGATATTTTTCTAGACCAAAGAGAGACGTACAAACAGGCGAATGAAGAAGACTACATAACGGTGAGCTACATGATCTTTATAGAAAACCTGATATAATAAGAACAGTTAAGTCTCATAGACTGCGATGGGCAGAACATGAAAGAGGGATATGGAAGGTTTACGTAAGGAAATCAGAGGGAAAACGCCCAATTGGTAGATCAAGTATGAGGCGGGAGAATAACATTTACTATTATTTGAGGGAAGTAGATTATACAGGGGATGATTGAAAACAGCTGATAGGGATGTATGGAGAGCTTATGTCCGCGCGGCAATGAACCTACGGGTTCGATAGTGCCAGTGATTTAGTTATTCCCATTGTTTTATTTTAATTACGGATTTTATCAGTGGTTTATATATATATATATATATATATATATATATATATATACAGGGTGTTTCGAAATTCAATGCTCAAACTGCTAGGTATGATGCAGAAGGCAAAAACAAATATATTTTGTTAAATAACCATGTGTCGGAAATTCGTACGTATTGAGTACGGAGCATGCGAAAGTAATACGGGAGTGCAGAAATGTGCTAGTCGATCGTGGATTGAAGTAAATGTACGATAATCCGGACATCTTCGTGCAGGGTAACGTACGCGGTACATTCTCTGGGCTTGCCGACTATTACCCTCAGCCGCACCATAGACAAAGGGCATGTCTCACAGTTCTCTCCATGAGTAGCGTTCCATGTTGATGCTTAGTCCGTTACACAGTTACTAGTGCTGTTTACTTACTCAGTGTCGAAATATGGCATCACAATGCACTGCACACTTCAAATCAAGTACAGTATTTAGTGTAATGGATTTGTAAAAATAATTGCTCATTTAATATCTCCTCCACTCTCGTACTATCTTCGCATGCTCAGTACTCAATACGTATGAATTTCCGACACATGGTTATTTAACAAAATATATTCGTTTTTGCCTTCTGCATCATACCTAGCAGTTTGATCATTGAATTTCGAAACACCCTGTATATATATATATATATATATATGTAAACAAAAATCCATGGAGCGACAGGCCTAAAAGACCCTTGACCTACCAGCTGGCTGCTGGGCTCATATCTACATGTGTTAATCACAGAGTTGATGATCATCGAGCCAGTGTAGGGGTGACATGTGTTTAGAATGTCGGGTTCCCAGTCATTATAGCTATTTTTTCAACATGGAGCCGCTACTTATTGTAGCTACCCAAATGCCTCACGATGCTGGGTGGGTACTGGTCCCATACTGACCGAAATTCCATGAGAAAATTTCTCCCGCGGAGACCCGAGCTAGCGCAAGACCTGTAATTTTGCTCCAAGGCATCTTGCCTCTTCCACTCGGTTACGGCGCAGGACATATATACAGAAGTGTCTCAAAATATGGAGTAAAATATGGACTAAACTATTTCTTTATTCACCTATAAAATAAATGGCGGGAAATTGTACACCCCTCCTAGCCCTCAGATTGAAAATTTTGAATAGATCTTCCACTTTTACAATATTTCAGATTAAGCTTTTTTTTTCTACCTCTTAGACTATGTGTTTTTGAGTACTTAAATAACAGCTGCATTTTATACATACCAATAGTGCACCAAATAAATTTGCTTTTCTCGTTTGGTGGAACCCATCTAGCAATGGCAGCATGCATAGCAGGATAAACCACACCCTGTATCATAAAATAAACAAAGCACCTTCATTCTCTTTACATGATTTAACTCTGCTTCATGTTCGTATTATAACATTCTTTATAAATAATATTGTAGGTGAAAGTAGTGTATCCATCCATAGTAATTCTGCCCGAAGGCAGGTCCTTCACTGCAATCATAGCATTTTCATGCTATGCTTGCAGCTTTACTAGGGAATTGTAGGTGTGGTAGCTTCCCGTTGCTTTCCACACCGGTGAAGGATGATGGCCATATGATTTCGGGGACCGTTTGGGCCTTAAAGTTTTCCTGACATTTGTCTTACAGATGAGGAAAAACTCTGATAAAAACCTTACCCAGAACTGCCCCGACCGGGGATCGAACCGGGGCCCGCTGCGTGACAAGGCAGCACGCTACCTCCAGACCGCAGCGGTGGACAAAGTAGTGTATAATAGTAAAAACTTAATAGAAACCTACTGTATCATAAACGATAAACACTTAACCCTTTACAATACACCCCTCATTTTTTGGTAAAAATATGAATCACTTTGTAACACAAACAACATTATAAATCTACAAATTGGTTTAAGATCCACACAAAGTCCTTGAAATACATACTTTGGTGTCAAAATTAATATTAATTTGTTGTAAAAATATTTATTACACTAATGATCTTCTTGGTGATAAAATCGTAAAATACACACTCAATATACCCAATTCACCAATTAATAATTAAAAGAGTCAACTTATTTCAACAGCGAAGCTGTCATTTTCGATACTAAATATTGGCTCAATATTTAGACTTGAAAATGACAGCTTCACTGTTGAAACATGTTGATTCTTTTAATTATTAATTGGTAAATTGGGTACATTGACTGTATATTTTATGTAAAAGGATTGATTAAACACAAAAATAAAATTTTAATTGTCAATATTTATCTACGAGTATTTCAAGATCCTGGGGAAGACGTGGATGACGGGAATTTTCATGTGCAACCACTATTCTGTCGAGTTTCAAGTGTTATTTTAATGAATTTTTAAACAAGGTGAATATAATATGGATCAACCGCGGTGGACTAATGATTACGCTTCTTGTCTCTGGTTCCGAGGATCGCGGGTTCAAACCCGACTGGGCTCGATGGATTTTTCTTTTTTAGGTTGGAATAATCCAAGGAGCAAGTCCTCCGGGAGGAACTTTAAGCCGTAGATCCGTAATCTGAAGATTTTTAGGCTCGTAAAAGATCCTTAATCCTAAATAAAGAGCCCTTTAACAAAAACTTACCGACCTTTTTCATCTTAATAATACCTTAGTTGCCTACTATACGTTTCATTGTATCAGTATGTTGACCGCATACCATTCAAGACATCTTTAGAAAATAAGTGTAACAAAATTAACTTGGTCTAGTAACTCCTAATAAAGGAGGGGATAAGGCTGTTACGCCATTGTAGATTCTAGAATATGATATGGATGAACATGGACGCGCTATGGAATCATAAGTGTGACAATTGGAAGAGAAGAAATATATAAGAGATAAATGAAACACATTGGAAAATCGAAAACTGTTTAAAAAGTATTTATAGAGTTTTAAATACTTTGTATTCGTCCGTCCTGGCTGAGGTGGTAGCATGTCTGCTTCTTGAGTAGCGGACCGAGTTTGATACCCGATGTTGTTGTAAATTTTAAGTTTTAATTTAATTGCAAAATGTCCAATCTCGGAACCATAAGGGTGTGCTGTGCAATTTTTAATCACTAGATTTTGCACCAGATTCTTGCATTAAATTGCAAACTCCTCAGCTGTTGAAAAAGCATGTTGCATTGTTGATTGTGATTCGTCCATCGGATTGGGACGTTAAGCCTGGCGCCCCTTGGTGCTTCATCATCCCCCCATAAAACACACTTTATCTACACAAATATACACTCATCCTACATTCCTCTCTGTACACAATACAAGAATACATCACATAAGTAAAGCGATCTGCCGAAATGATGCATAAATTTAAAACATACCACACTATCGCCATATATCAATCCTGCGCGGAATCCGAAGGACTTAAAGTGAAGTGGTGGCAATATTACACACACACACACACACACAAACACACACAAACCACACACAACACACACATACAAACACATCCCACACACAACACACACACACACCCAACACA